>CM032626.1:19580698-20031680 GCA_019097785.1 Fraxinus excelsior
CTCAATTAAAAAAAAAAAAAATAATAATAATAATAATGAGAAATCTTATAATGCCCTTATTTGGTGCTCATTCTTTTTAAAATACATTTTTTTTTCTCTTTTATTTTAAATAAAATAATATTAAACTTCAATCCAAAATATTTTCCTTAATTTTTAATCACATATTTTCCATCAAATCATTATTTCAAAATGTATTTTTGACAGAAAAAAAAAAGCCTCAGACAGCTCAATATAAAGCATATGCACGATGTAAAATTAAGCTCATAATTAGTGGGGATTAAAATAAGATTTTTATTAAATTTTGATAAAAGTTGACGAGATGTGCGGTTAAAAAGTTGTGGATCCTATAAAATATATGGTTAAAATTAATTGTTAACTATACCGTAAATTTTTTACCAAACAGGGGCTGAGTTTATTTAAAAGTTTTGATTTGACCTACACTGGCCATCATAATTTCTTGCAAAGAAATTATGAATAATGTTAAAAAGTCCACATGAGGACATTTAGAACCCTAAAAAGATGAGAAAGCATAACTCATAATGGAGCCCAATATCAAAACATGTTAATTATTAGTTCAAAGCTCACGGTTTCTTATTGTCGACGCAATCCTTCCATGTTTTTTTTTTTTTTTTTAAAATAAAACCACTTATTATTTTATGGGGTTAGTTTGGAACCTTACTTATTCGTATGAAATTTGAGAGTGAGACATTCATCCATTGATCGGTCATAATAGACGAGTTGTGTTGAATTAGACAAGATGAGGATTAGTTGAATCGTTATAATTTTACAAAAGTCGAGACTGGCTATGTAACTTGATGGATCGATCCAAATTGATGCCACTAACTTAGTGTAATTTTAATGAATGAAACTAGAACGAAAGTTAGAGGATTTGAACAACATCCCGATTCCAAGAAAGACGTCATTGTGACAAAAGATTTGTTAAAAATATTTCTTCATTGCACCATTTAGCAGAACAAAACACTACTCGACAGGTAACATCACAAAGACTTAAGTGCTTAATAATTATGCTAACTATTTAGATGCCAATGACCATTAAGCAAAAAGTTAAAAAAAAAAAAAAAAGAACAATTGTTTTTTAATTTTTTATGTCTTAATGTGAATGAATATGGCAACAACGTATGAGATTATCAAGATTTTGCGTATATTTTGTTGTCTCAAACACAATTATCTAGGCCCCGTTTGAGCCATATTTTTTTCTCACTAAAATGAAAAATATGACCGTTATCCATCACATCAACATTTAAATTCAAATTTTCTATCTCTTGTGTGGGTCCCAATAACGGCTATATTTTTCATTCTCATTTTCAAAAAAGGTGGCTCAAACAGGGGCCTAATATGATTGAAGAAAAATACATTAGAGGCTAATCACTTAATTAAAATTTATCCTTTTCAATTGATAATATGGACATTAAAGTTCAATGTTTTCTCTTGTTTTGTGGAATAAAGACAATTCGAAACGTGGAATTGAGATTGTCTGTAGGAAAATATGGACATTGTGTAGGCTGAGAAAAGGACAATGACCATAAAAGACTGCATTTTTGTCCTTTCTCAGACGCGAACAAGTTTATGCTTGTCTACTTCAAATGAGATTTCATGGGTGTCTGCTTTAAGATTTTAGAGGTTCAATGTATTTCGAAAGGTTGTTTCCATGGACGGTTCGATGAAATGACTCCTTTGAACAATCAATGGGTGGAGAGAAGGATCGACGGATTGGGATCGACCTCCCTTCCCTATTTCAAGATTCGATTGAGGTTCCAATTTCGAACAGAGACTTGATCTAGATGTATATGGTAGACATTAAAAAAAAATGGATTGGGTCAATTTAAATAATTAGCCCAATTAAATTTACTAAATCAAAGTCTAGGACCATAAAATTCTAAAAGTCAACCCTACGTTTTTTAAAATCAACAATTATTCTATTATAATCAATTTAATTGAATTAATTGGGTGATTACCAAAATTAGTCACGAATATTCTCTATAAATATGGCCAAAGGTTCATTACAAACGAGGAGAAAAAGTACAAGAGAAAATCACGAAGTGTTGAAGGAATTTTCTCCACTCCAAGTCCGGCAAACCCAAAGAAGATCAAAATCTTCCTCAAATCAAATCAAGACCAATATCAAGATCAAGCCCAATCTTTCGAAGTGTAAATCCAAGTTTCGAAATTCAAGTGTCGAACAAGTCAAGCTCTCCACAAATCAAATCAAATTCACAACAAATCTCGAAATCTAGAATTCAAGCCACGTGACCCCTCGTCTTCAAACACTCGATCATTAATCAGATGATTAATTGCAACTTTACAATCACAAGAAGATTCATATCTATTTGTATTGTATTTTTCAAAATACAATTTGTAATGATTTCTGTATTTTAATATACACGAAATCCGTCGTACATATATATCTAAAAAATGGTGAAATCGTATGTCTATGAATTTCAGATAAAATTTTGAATTAGACTAAGCTCAATGATCATTTGGGACATGGGTATCTCTTTGCAAATTAATTACAATATTATTATGTAAAAAGTTCAAAAAAACTGAAAAAGAGGGATAAATACCAATAAAATACAGCAGAAATGCAACCTTATTCAAGCAGAGCGAAAATTCATATCAGAATGGCACAAGAAGCCCTATATATGGCACAAGCGATTTACTTGGACAGACTTCTACTTATTTCAGCTTATATATAGTTATTTAGGTAAAAATGAAGAGATTTGGTGCAAAAAAGGGGTGTAATCACAGAATTATTGGGAGTTTGAGATTTGATTGGAAGTTTGGAATAGTCGATTGGATGATTTCATAAGTTCTGGGGATCAAATTTGATATTTGGAAAGTTTGGAGACCAAAAGTGGAAGAAAAAGAAACTTGGGGTCAACTTGGATATTTTAGAAATTGAAGGAGAAAATTCAAGAGATTTAAAGTTGGAGGACCAATTTGGATCAAATTAGAAGTTTAGGGACTAAAATGAACAAAATCAAAGGTTGAATGACTAAATTGGGCAAAATTTGAGACTTAGGGACCAAATTTGCAAATTTGTAAATATTAAAGAATTGAAACTTGCGACCTCCAATCGCAGTTCGAGGCCGCGGCTGGAGGATTTTTGTGACCAATTGTCCCATGTTCGGAATGCAATCAAAGGTCACAAGTAGGTTGCAAATTGCATTCCTAGGTCATGATGGTTCCAAAATTAGCATCTCAAATTTTTTATTTCAACTTTAAAGCAGTGGTGTTTTGAGTATTTTCAATACACGATCTTCAAGGCTCATAAAAGACTATAAATAGAGACTATCTAGATGAAAAGAAATGACCGTAATATAGATCATAGAGTAGTACGAGTTTTTCATCATTTCGAATTTTCTTGACGATGAAGAAAGTGAAATTTCATATCGTGAAGAGATTCATCATTAATAGTTATATTCATATCTCTGATTGAACTCTGGAATATAAACACATTTTTATTTGCTTAGTTTACTCGATAATTATAATATTTCAAAATCAAAATTAAATAATTGATTTTTTTTTTCCTCTTGATTAGAACAAATTTTAGTTAAAGCAAATAGGTAAATATCAATTCATTCAACTCTACACTCATTCTATTGTTTGTAGGGTGGATGTGGGTTAGGTTGATTTTTTTTTCCCAACCCAAACACAACCCTACATGATTGGAACCAATCCAACTTAATTATTGATTTAAATCCAACTCAACCCAACCTAACACAAACCAAGCCAATCAAGTTTGGGTCGATTTGGATTGAGTTGTTCGGTTGGACTTCGGTCCAATAAATGCTGAATTCGATTACTTTTTTTTAAGACAATTTTTCAAAGTTTGAAATTACTTGAAAACCTTCATTTATTTTTTTAACACCTATATAAGAAATTCTTCATGAAAAATAATGTATAAATAAATTTAAAATTATGAAGTATTTTCTTTTTTACATTTTTTTGGGATTCATTCATTTCATTATCATATCCTTAATTTTTATTTATTGTTAGTAACTTTGCATTTGTGCATAATATTCATGTCAATCAGTATATATATATAATGGACGTTTACAAATTATAAATCTTCTTATCTTCTCCAATGTAGACTATTTAATTTTTTTTATTTCAATTTTTTTTTTTAATTTATTAAGTTGAGTTGGATTAGATTGTTGGATTTTAATTCAAAACCCAAAACCCAACTCAACCCAAAAAGCCAACCCAAATGGAGCGGTTGGGGTTGGTTGGGTTGAGCAGTTTAAATTGGGTTGGTCGGATCCTAATTGTTTCTATATTTTACCGTCTAACTTGCGAGATAATTTCACAACACAGATATGTATTTTAAAAAGCTCGAAGCAAGGAAAAGAAGGGGTGGGGCAAGGGCAAAAGCCCATGTACTTTTTAGTGTAAATAAAAAAAAAAAATTCTTTGGAATCTTTTTTTCTACGTATAAGCCCAGAAGAAATATTTTTTGTCCCTCCTGGCACTGTCCCTGAAGCGGGGTAAAGTTGAAGCAAACCAAGGGAGTACTATAAAGTGCAATTTATATTAATACGTTGTCTTCCAAAATTTGTATGCTCTTAATTGGACAAACTTGAAGTCTGTTACTTGACTTTACAAATTGCACGAGCTGAAAGCGTTAGATACCTTGTTGCGTATTCAAGTATCTCCCCATTCTGCTACTTAGCAGCATTGTAGTCTTGGAAATCACCAGCAGTGACGATAGCTAAAACAGTATTAAAGCTAAAATCACTTTGCCAATATGCATATTCACCAAATGCATTAGAGTTATCTTATCTACAGTCTTTAAGAAATAAATAGATTGACATAAGGTTAACTTCTTTCAAGTCAAATTACTATTATGGAAATAAAAAACCTTGCCATAAATACTCCCCACAGAATTGAGTAAAAAGAAAAAAGAAAAGAAGCCAACTCCATGTTAAATTATTGAGATTAAAGAAAAAATTTTAGAGTTAAAATTCATACTTTGGATTTTTCGATTTTTGAATGTGAATTTTATCTCTAAATTTTAAATTTTGAATTTTAGTGTAGAATTGTTGAAGTTCATGTACGTGTTCCGACAAGCTACTATATCCCTTAAACTCGTATTCCAATATGGGAAAATGTACAGCAAAATTTATTATTTTTCATTCTCAATATAAGTAACATTATCTCTGGATCGCGAATAATTTAGTTTGATTATGAAATAAAGTTTTGTCAAGTGATGTCACTTGTCAAATAAAATCAAGGAGTGAATAAGATATGGAAGAATGTGACAGAAGATCTAGAAGGATGGAATTGTTGGAAATGTGTTATTTGGTGAATGAGAAATTAAGCCAAATTTTGAATTATTGAAAAATTATATGGAATATTGTGAAATATTCTAGAAAATATGTAGATGAAAAGATGTGTCTTTCTAGAAACTATGTAGATGAAAAAATGTGTTTTTTCATATGGATCATGACTCTTGGAGATCATGACTTTTGGCATTATTTTTCAATAATTGTCTCTTTATGTAGAGATGTAATTGTATCTCTTTATGGAGAGATATAAATTCTAAGAGATGTGTCTCTTGGTATGGATTTTCCAACTACTATATAAGGGATCCCACATGTTTGAATTTGATATGGAATAATGAGAAGTGGAACAAATTCAATTGATAGTTCCATATCATTTATTTCATGTTTTACTTTAGTTTTGCATAAAACACTTTGTAGAAGTGATTATTTCTTGCATCAAAATCATGGTTATGGTAGAGAGAGAATTCCGTTCGAGTTCGTTGGTCTAAGTCATTTGGAGTGCTCCTATGGCTAGACGTGGCTGTTGTATCTTGGGAGATGATTGTCGAGAAACCGTTAGCACCGATGCGGGGCAAATTCATCTTAAGGACAAAGTGTCAAACACTTGCCTCGACCGATCGCATCACTTGCATCTCCCCTTTCTTTTTCCGATTTCATTCTAATTTAGTATTTTGGTTTCGGAAAGTAACTAATATTCTTTTGATTTCATGTTAAGGTTTGAATTGAAGAACAACGTGCGTTCACTCATATTAGGAAGTTAAGAATCCATATTATTATATTCGAAGTCGGTAAATCACTATTTATCTTCTCAAATCAGATTTCGGTAAGTCGAATTCTATTTCGATTTCACGAGTATAACACGGTACGTATTGATTTGAATATAACGTGCACATTTATCGGTGTAATATCTCCAACAGGAATAACCAAATAAGTATTTTAATGGGAAGGAAAACAAGATTTATATTACGACGATTGATAGAAAAATTGAAAATGAATTATCAATTTGTATACTTTAATCAAATTATTTTCTCATATAAAATTCTTAAATTCATACTCTATATTGATCTGAAAAATTAACAGAAACATAAAACATACTGATATCCATGGTAATCTGAATCGTTGTGTGAATAGATCACGATCTTCCAGTTTGATTTGTGAACTTTACTCCAATTTTTTTATCTTTATTGATGGGAATGTAGAGAATCTTGAAGAACACAATCAAATGGGGACCATGAACTCATATATTCATAAAATAATGATATTTTATTATCTTTCATTTGTTTCAAATCGACCCCTCAACAAATTAAATCAAACTTCCGGTCTCTACACTTTAATTCTATGAAACTTAATAACCATTAGTCAAACTTTATCTTTAGTAGATCACTTTAATTGACTAATATATTTTAAATAATATCACAACACATTTTAATATGTTACATATGGCCCCAAATATGTTAGAATTTTCCAACAATGTCTCACTGGGCCATACATGTAACCTTTCAAATGTACACAACCTTATGATCTCAAAATTTTGCTATTATTATTATTATTATTACAAACAATATCGTCCATCAGTCATATTGATATAGGATTAAAACGATTTTCATCACGTTTAACGTGACTAAATCTATCAATGATCATGTACACACATACAACCAAATGACATAGATCAATCATGGAAGTGTAGCATGAAAATTACATGTTATGTGATCCAAACATGTCTATTTCCAACTGGTCCAACCTTATTTCTTAAATGAGATCAGTACTGAACATAATAACAGAGTGTAATGAATTTGATACTTTATTTATGTACAGAATAATACCTAAATACACAAATGTGTCCAAAATATAAAGCAATAAAAATAGAAAAACTCCCACTAAAGCTTGATATCATCATGATATACAACACTTATACGAGCAGTGTGCTCATGAAAGACCTTAAGTGTCAATCCCTTAGTAAGCGGATCTGCAATCATGGAGTTTGTCCCAATATGCTCTATAGAAATCTGTCCACTCCGTACTCTTTCCTTCACAACCAGGAATTTAATGTCAATGTGTTTTGATTTAGATGAGCTCCCGTTGTTATTACAATATAGAACTGCTGAATTATTGTTACAATATAACTTTAGTGGTCTTTCTACACCATTCAGAATGCGTAGCCCAATGACAAAATTCCGTAGCCATATTCCATGATTAGATGCCTCATAGCATGCTACAAATTCTGCTGCCATGGTAGAAGAAGCTATAAGTGTCTACTTGGCACTCCTCAAGGAAATAGCTCCTCCAGTTAACAGATAGATATAGCCTGATATGGATCTTCTACTGTTTTAGTATCCAGCAAAATTAGAATCGGAGTACCCTATGATCTCTAACTGATTCGATCTGATATAGGTGAGCATGTAATCTTTTGTTCTCTTCATATACCTCATAACCCTTTTGGCTGCTATCCAATGATTCATTCCAGGGATACTCAAATATGTGCCTAGCATTCCAACAATGAATGCTATGTCTGGACGTGTACAAACTTGAGCATACATAAGACTCCTAACAACTGATGCATAGGGAATTTTCTGCATTTCCTTAACTTCAAGGTCATTTTGTGGGCATTGTTTTAGACTAAATTTGTCTCCCTTAACGACATGGGTGTCACCTGATTTACAGTCCTGCATGTCACCTCTTAAGTACTTTATCGATATAGCCCTTTTGTGACAATCTAAGAATACCTCGAGAGCGATTCAGATATATCTGAATCCCTAATACAAAAGAGGCGTCACCAAGATCTTTCATCTCAAAATTTCTTGATAGAAATCTCTTAGTTTTCGTGCAACATGTATATATCATTAGTGGCAAACAGTATGTCATCAACATACAAAATCAGGAAAATATGCTTACTCCCACTAAACTTGTGATACATACAATCATCAATAGCATTAATCTCGAAACCAAATGAGATAATTACTTGATGAAATTTGTGGTACCATTGAGGGGAATCTTGTTTGAGCTCATAAATGGATTTCTTTAATTTACAAATCATATTTTTTGGGTCTCCGACACAAAATTTTCTGGTTGCACCATATAAATCGTTTCATCAATGTCACCATTGAGAAACGCCGTCTTAACATTCATTTGATGTAGCTCAAGGTCAAAGTGCACAACAAGTGCCATAATTGTCCTGAAAGAGTCTTTCGTTGAAACTTGAGAGACAGTCTCTTTGTAGTCAGTGCCTTCCTTTTGGTAAAACTTTTAGTTACAAGACGAGCTTTATATCTTTCCACATTACCATTCAAATCCCTCTAGGTTTTAAATATCCCCTTACAACCAATGTGTTTCGCACCTTCTGGTAACGGGACAAGCCAAACTTTATTGTCTTGCATAGACTTATACTCATCATTCATGACATCAATCCAATTTTGAGAGTTTGAACCCTGCATAGCCTGACGGAAATTGATTGGACCATATTCCATTAATCCATTATTTTCCTCATATTCATAGAGAAATATTATAAAACTATCCGAAATAGCATTTTTCCTTTCTCTAGTGGATCTCCTTAAAGGTATTGGTTATTTAGATTGTTAAGTTTGAACATCTGGAATAATTACCTCATTTTGGATGGGAGGTTCTTCAACATTGTCTTGTTGAGGTTCTGGATATACTTTTTGATCAATGACATATATATGAATTTGTACATTGTCAAAAGTAATAGTATCTTCAACTTCTTCCTCAAAGACAATATCTCCAACCTTATTTCTCCTCTCAAACTCAACACCCTAAAAAAATGTTGCAGTTCCCGTTCCAAAAATTGACTTAGTTGTGGGATCATAAAATTTATAGCCCATTGATCACTCAAAATAACCAATTAAGTAGCTGCTTACTGTTTTGGAGTCCAATTTCTTTTCATGTGGCCTATAATGCCCAGCCTCAGCTGGACATCCCCAAATATGAAAATACTTTAGACTAGGCTTTCTACCAGTCCAAAGCTCATAAGGTATTTTGGCAGCAGCCTTAGTTGGTACTCTATTTAGAATATAAGCCATAGTCTTTAATGCTTCTCCCCAGAGTGATTTTGGTAAGGTAGAATGACTAATCATACTCCTTACCATATTCTTAAGAGTTCTGTTTCATCTTTCAGCTACACCATTCATGCTAGACGACCCTAGCATGGTATATTGTGGGACGATTCCACATTCTTTTAGGTATTTAGCAAATGGTCCTAGACATTGTTCACCTGAACCGTCATTTCTGCCGTAGTACTCACCACCACGGTCAGACCTAACGCTTTTTATCCTTTTATTGAGTTGATTCTCAACCTCAGTTTTAAACACCTTGAACATGTCTAGTGACTCAGACTTTTCATGAATAAGATATAGGTACACATAACATGAGTAATCGTCTATGAATGATATAACATATTGTTGACCATTCCAAGAAGCCATAGGGAATGGTCCACAAATATATGTATGTATCAATTCTAAGACATCCGAAGTTCTGTTAGCACCTAATCCTTTTGTTTTGATCTATTTTTCCTTGATATATTCAATAATACATCAAAATCTGTGAAGTCAAGGGAATCCAAAATATCATGTGACACAAGTCGTTCAACTTTAGATTTAGAGATGTGACCTAAGTGCTTGTGGCATAATTTTGCTGAATTTTCTTTATTTAATTTGCGTTTAGTACCACGTGATTCCACATGCAAGTTTTCATTATATGATGCAATAGTATCAACTAAATATATGTTATCGTATGCAGATAATAAACCAGTACCAATAATATTAGAATTTAAAGAAAGACTAAACTGATTGTTTTCAAATGAACAATAATAACCAAATTTGTCCAACAAAGAAATAGAAACCAAATTCCATCTAAAAGACGGTACAACTTTAATGTCTTTCAAATCCAAATAATATCCGGTTCCCAACAATAACCTAAAAACGCCTATTGCATCAACTTCTATCGACTTGTCATTGCCAACATAGATGTATCTTTCACCATCATTTGACTTTCGGTAGCTTAGACATCCCTACATAGAAATACTTATGTGAGTAGTAGCACCAGAATCTAACCACCAAGTATTTCTAGGTACTGGAACTAAATTAACCTCAGAACATACCAAAGTAAGATTTGTACATTTCTTTGCACGCCGACGAGATATTTGGTACAATTTTTCTTCACATGTTCAGTATTTTTACAAAAGAAACATGTCTCTTTGTTGTACTCTTGTTGTTTCTTTTGTGCTGGACCCTTAGGAGCAGCTTGATATTCTTTCTTTATTTTGTTACCCTTATCTTTAGAAGAACTTGTCAAGTGAATATTATCAGTTCTATCTTGCTTCAATCTTTTTTCCTCTTGCACACAATATGAAATGAACTCAATATGAGACCATTTCTCTTTTGGCAGTTATAACTGACATTAAATTGACTAAACTGAACAAGAAGCAATATCAATGCCAGATGTATGAGCAAGTCATCAGACAGGTCGAGCTTTAGTACCTTAAGCTTAGAAGCAATGTGAGACATCTCCATGATGTACTCCTTTATGTTTCCTTTGCCTTTATACTTCATTGAAATCAAGCTTTGCAAAAGCGTACTTGTTTCCATCTTATCGTTTTTTGCAAAATGTTTTTCAATTTCGGCAAGAAAATCCTTAGCATTAGTCACTTTTTCAGATACTACGCCTCTAAAGGCTTCCGAAATGCCATGCTTTATGATCATTAGACTCATGCAATTTGAGCGTTCCCACTTCTCAATGTTTCTCCTTTCATCAGATGAACTTTCATCCGTAAGAGGAGTGTGTTGCTCAATTCGGAGTGCAAGGTCTAGATCCATGCAGTCAAGAACAATTAATATGTTCTCTTTCTAATCCTTGAAATTTGTCCCATTGAGTTTGGGGACATAGTCAATATTTGCAGATATTGTAGTAACAAATGAACTAGCTGTAGAGAGAAAATGGAAGAATTATGCTCATATTAATATTAAGATTCAATAATCGATAAATTAAAATCATGGTAAGTCCCATCTCAAGATACCCAGTACATCATTAATATCAAATCTTTGGACATTAATATTAACTGTAAGTGGTACTCTTGATGTAATGATCAAAAACATTGACAATAACTCATGTCAAATAATAAACTCATTTTTGGATTGATTTATTATTCACATGGAAACCTTATAACTGTCACATGTTTACCACAACAAGTGTGTATCAAATTCAGCTAAATATTAGCATTCCTTTGGGCGGCTAATATCCGCATGAACAAGCATACACACGAATTCCTTCTAATATTCTAAGTTAATTAATTTCCACAAGAGAGGTTACTTTGACAACATATTGTTTCAATTAATTCACTTTTGAATATTATATATATATTCAATTGAGTCCTTTATACCATAATTTGATAAGTAGAATACTTAATTTTATTTATATTGAAACTTTAAGGGCCTAAGGGTTAATAATGCAATACTTTAGGGATCAAAAGTAATTAATTCAAAACTTTATGGGTCAATAATTAATTATTGAAAAGTTTAGGAGTCATTTAACCAATTATGCGGAACTTTAGGGGTCAATAATTAATTATTGAAAACTTTTATGGACCAAAAAATTAATTATTCAAAACTTTATGGACCAATTTAAATCAATTATGAACGTTCAAGGGCTTAATTATTAAATTCAGAACTTAAATGATCATAATTAATTAATCTCAGAACTTCAGGTGCTAAATTATTAAAACTCGTAACCTTAAGGCCCAATTAGGATTAACTTTAAACTTTAGGGACTGATTTATAAAATTTAACCATAATTTTAAATTGCAAGTAGGGGTTTTAAAATCTTTAATTTGCAGCCCGTACCCCCGACCCCAAATCTTCTAAAAATTGAAAAACATAATGAAAGTAAATACCTCTTCATCTTCTCCTATAGCTGAAACCCTTAATGGTTTTATTCAATGTCACACTGGATAAAAATATTTAAAGCTTTTTTTTTTTAATTCAAAGACCTTAGAACTTCTAAAGATAATGTTTATGTGATCTTAATTTTTCAAAGACAAGGTTACTTCACTGATGCAGGAACATATGCTCATTTCTCTCATGTCAAGGAATATGCAGTTCAACCATTCAACATGCATCAAAATTGGGAGCATTATCTAAAGGAATTTCGAGAATTTCAAAGACGCATGGCAGAAATTAATCAGACAATCCCTCCTCAAATTTGGCCAGCTTATGAAGATGATGCACCATGGGAAGCTTTACCAGTGGATTATACTATGAAAATTCAGCAGGATATTCAAGTTTACCAAGAAATGAATCTCCAGAGATTTCTCACCGCACAGAATCCAGATTATGATTATGCATTTGATTGACAATGGGGACAATTATATCAAGGAAGGCCAACACAAAGCTTTGGGGAAACGTCAAGATTTTCATAAAAGACTCCAGAAGGACGACAATAAAGAGAAAAGCAGCTGGAACTTTCAAAAAAGTTTCTTGACATTTTGGACCGTAGCATAAAGAAAGAAAAAGAATTTCTTGAAAAAGAAATTAAAAGAATTGAAAAGAAACTACGTGCCGACCCCTGGTGGAATTCTATGGCTAAGGACAAAGGAAAGGCGGAATCTAGTAAAGGAAAATTACAAGATAAAGAAGACATGATTAAGAGATGTTCTTCCTTAATTTCTTCAAGTACTTAGCAATCATAAATTATCATAATATGAGAAACATGAGTATGCTCTATAGTTGCACCTCTTATGGTGAACCTCTGCATCAGAAAGTGCTCTACTGACTATATGATCCGTCCGGGGTTACAGTGATTTACGGCAAGTCCAAAAGTCCGGCCCTTTGTTGAAGCCCGTGTTAGGTTGTGTGTGGGCTAGAATACCGTGATTTGTTGTAGGTTGCTGTCACTCCGCATGCGTGGTATCAGAGCCACGTTGTTATCTTACTTCATATTATGATAATTTATGGTTGCTAAGTACTGGAAGAAATTAAGGAAGAACGTCTCTTAATCTTGTCTTCTTCAGAAAGCTCTAAATCTTGTATATTATCCTCTTCCTCATCCTCTTCTTTTTCCATTTTTTCTTCAAGTAAAACTGCTGCCCAAAAACAATCACTTGCACCTGTCTGGAGGATGCGTTTTCCATCTGTAGGAATTTGTAAAGCCGGAAGATCACTGACTTTCTGTTTAATGGTTTTGATTGCTTGAGTTTGAGCTGATGACCAAGGAGGAGAACTTTGTTTGAGCATGAGTTGAAGTGGTCGGATGATTGATGAAAGATGATCAATAAAATCTGCCATGTAATTAACGATTCCAAGAAATTGTTGGACTTCCTTTCTTGTCAAATCTTCTAAAAATTAATGCTACCACCGGCGCCGCCGGCTTCCCCTGCCGAGCAACGACCGACGCTCTTGAAACAGCAGCGGCGGCTGCCCTTAAACCTTATATTTTATTTTAATTCAACCGATCTATAAAATCTCAATTTCAAAAAATCGAATTTTGAAGAAAATCATATATCCTTATAATTTCATACTATATCCATATAATAATTTCAAAAAACCATATTATAATATGCTCATATTCATAATAACATGCTATAATTCTAGATCTATAACATAATATGTAAGAATTTTATAATATAACATGAAAATCAAATAACCCATAAAATTCAGAATCCTAAAACTTCAATTTCTCAAGTTTCAATTATGGAGTGCTCTGATACCACTTGATAGAAAAATTGAAAAGGAATTGTCAATCCGTATAATTTAATCAAATCATTTTCTCATATAAAATCCCTTGATCCATACTTCATATTGAAATCTGAAAAATTAACAGAAAAACAAAACATATCGATATCCATGGTAATCTGATTTTTTGTCTGAATGAATCACGATCTTCCAATTTGATTTGTGAACTTCAGTCCAATTTTTATCTCTATTGATGAGGATGTAGAGAATGTTGAAGAACACAATCAAATGGAGACCATGACCACATATATTCATAAGATAATGACATTTCATTATCTTTCATTTGTTTCAAATCGGCTACTCAACAATCTAAAACAAACTTTCAGTCTCTACACTTTAAATACATGAAACCTAATACCCATTAGTCAAAATTCATCTTTAGTGGATTACTTTAATTGACTAATATACTTTAAATAATAATACCATACATTTTAATATGTTACATATGATCCCAAATATGTTAGAATTTTCCAACAACGATTGCCTGGGCAATTGCTGTTTGGCGCTGCAACGTTGAATTGCTGATTTTTTTACTTATTTTTTTATTTTTTGAAAAAAAACTGAGGGGGCAATCATATTTTAAATCATGGAACTAAAATTTATTTCAAATTAGTTGAAACAATATGTTACCAAAGTAACATCTATTGACTAAATTAATTTATTTGGAATATTATAAAGGTTGTGTGTACGTAATTCATGCGAATATGGACCAGCCCAAAGGAAGGTTAATATTTGGCCGAGTTATTTACACAATTGTGGTGATAAATATATGACAATTGTAAAGTTTTCCATTATGTGAACATTAAGTCAATTCAAAAATAGACTTGATGTTTGATCGAATTTATTGTCAATATTTGATTACTATACCAAGAGTGTCACTTACAAGTTGGTATTTTTGTCTGAAAACTAAATATCAATGTTGTGCTCGATCTCTTATGATGGGGTTGTCCAATACGAATTCCTACGTGAACATGTTTTTTATGTTTAAATTCTTTATTCGGTTAATCCATCTACTTCTATAATATCTATCAACGAATTAGTTAAATTCCAGTAAGATTTAGGGGTGCTAAGGTAAGTACTGTCAAGGAGTTTCTTGATGAAATTAAACAACGCTTCAATAAGGCCGAAACTAGCATGCTTTTTTACAAACTTAGTTTCATTAAAGTACAAGGCTAAATAAAACATAAGGGTGTACATCATGAAAATGTCTCATCTTGCTTCAAAATTAAAAGTATTAAAGTTTGAGCTATCTGATAATTTGCTCGTGCATATAATTCGACTAATTTAAAGTCAATTACAATTGTCAAAGGGGAAAGTTGACTCTTAATGAGCTCCTTCCATATTGTGTGCAAGAAGAAGAAATGCCAAAGCACGATAAAACTAATATTACTCACTTGGAAACTACCTCTAAGGACAAGTTACACAAAAATAAGAAATTTGCATTCGGTTCGGTTCAATATAAACAGTGAAAGTCTGGAAAAGATAAATTTGATTATTACTTTTGTAAAAAATCTGGAACACATAAAGAGAGACTGCACTAAATACCACGCTTAGTGTATAAAGAAAAACACACTTCTCACTTTGATTTGTTTTGATTGATAAATTTTGACGCCACAACTCACATAAGTGTGTCTATGCAGAGTTGCATGAACAGTCAAAAGTCAATTGATGCTGAAAGATTCATCTATGTGGGACCATAACAAATCAATTAAAGTTGAGGCTATATGGACTTTAGGTTATCATTAACAACTGATTATTATTTGGATTTGAAAAATTCATTTTATTAGTTTCTATATATTAGTAAGATTATGGAATATTTTATCATATATATACAAAGGCTTTGTACACTTTTTCGATAATCAAATTCAGTCAATTCAATACAAAAAAATTATTCCCTACAAAGATTTTATCTTTTTATTTTACTCTTGTTTCAAGAATTTCAATTCCGCTTCCGCAGTCCGTACCACAAAGGTTGATGATTTTTGGAGAACACTCTTCGCATTCAACAATCATTTTCTATGTATGCCAAATGAATTAAATAGTTATCACGTTTCCTACTTGAATTGCTTCGATAAATCAGTTGTGTTGAACATAGCTAGGAATACCATAGGAAAACTAGATGTGTGTTGAACACTGAGTTGTGATCCCCCACAAATCCTCAGCTAAGTGATGTGTAGTCATAATAGGATTTGCTAGGGCTCTTCAAAAAATATATATAGCAAACCATATGCAATTGATTCTGGACCTACCAGCCATCATCAAGATGAAATGCCAATTGATGAGGGCCAGACATATCAATATCAATTGAGCGTATTTCCTTCGAAACAGTATTTGATTGAGCCTGCAGAAAAATGAGAATACAGTATCAAGTTCGACCGCAGAAATCAAGAAGTGGCTACTCTCACAAATACGTATTAACCCCTTAAGAGGAAAAAAAAACCATTGTTAACATCAACCAAAACAACAAACAAAGCCTCATTCCATCATCACCAAAAAATATAAATAAATAAACATGTGTGCTTCCTACAAGCAAAACTCTCTAAAAAAGTAGTATGTAAGCCTTGTTCTTCAGGGTAAGCGCACAATAAATAAGCACTTTGAAGTGCAGAACACTTTACACTTTTCTGAAACAAACATTTGGTACTCAAGTATCCATAGGCATTAAGTCGATAGGAGGGTACTAATGGACTTTCCAAAGTAAAGAAAATGTAACAAGAATTTATTTCTGTAACAGAGAAAATTTGAATTAGTTTCAACCACCTAAGCATCGAATAAACATTCGTTCACTTATGGGGCACATTTGACCACCGACCTCTAAAAAAAAAATCAAGTTTCTAATATGTTCTACAGACACCTTCCCTCACAAATCAAGTGTGCTTCCAGATATGAAAAACAATCAGAAATGCCAACACTAGTCCAAATATTTAAGCAAATTGAGAAGTGGAGAGCTTTAAGGTTGTATATAATGAAAGTAACCACGAATATGGAAATCCAACTCAACTGGTTTTGCGTACCTTCAAAGACCGTATTTTCTCCAGCTCGCATGCTAATTTCACTGATGACAGAGGAGAAACAAGAAAATGTTATGTTATAAGAGCATCTTCAAGAGACTCTCTATTTTTAAAGAGTATATTCTATCATTTGAAGAGCATCTATAAATTTAAAGAGTTAAAATTTTGAAGTACTCCAACAAGCTCTTTATATTTAACACTTAATTTTACTACTCTCAACAAATATTTATTATTTTTCTTTATCTTTTATTTTAACTAGATTTTCTTTATATTATTTTATTGATTTCCTACATTGGTAATTGAAACTTTTTGAATGCATTTAAATGTTGACTCTTTAAAATAGAGAGTATCTCATGTTTAAAGAGTCTCTTGTAGATGTTCTAAATATTTATTAGTTACTATAGGAAAGAAAATATATTCATTTGCTTGGCAAATTTATAAATCAATTATAAAGAGGAATAGTAGTGGGTCCCATGAAATGTGTGGATAACAATGAATAGAAATTATTTATATGTGGTTGAAATTAATATTTGACTTTGATTGAATTTATAAACCAATTTATAAATTGTATCCAAATGGAAACTCTATTGTTCATCTAGTGTAACTTCAATATGTTACAAATTTATTAATTCTAAATATGACACACTTCAAGAGCACCAACTTAAATCTGAACATGTTGTGAGCCAAATGATAGGGGGAAAAAAATAAGGGACGAAGAATATACTTACCTCTTTATGGTTTTGGAAAGCATTAGACGATCTTCCGCCCCGTAGATCCTACATACATATCTTTCCTTGCTGGCTAGCTCCAGAAAATAATCTATTTGTCCAACCAAACACAGTGCAAGAACAAATCCTATCACTGTTTTATATGAAACCGTGTGAGTAATATTTGTTTTTTTGTGGGAAATATGCAAATCCTAGGTTTGAATATGCAGAATCACCTCTATTTTCTTTTCAGTGGGAGTTTTACAATTCTTATTTTGTGTTCTATGGTATCAAAAAATTTAATTAATACTCACCTCGTTATCCCCACTTAATTTTATGTTGTTAAGTGTGCTATCGTATTCAGAAGTCAACTCTAAACAGGGAAGATTGCTAACTCTTTTGCCCCATATATTTTGTAACGAAACTAACTACCGAATTGAGATGTTGAAATTATATGGCACAATAATAAAGTATTAGATCAAGTAAAATAATAATAGATACAAGAAAAGAGCAGAGGAATTAAGAGATTTTATTGACTCAAGAATAATGAAGAAGATAGAAAATTACAATAGATTCTATAATTTTAGTAATCTATCTTTTCACACTTATAAAATTGTATAGAAGAGCCTAATATTTATAGGAAACATGTAGGGACGTCCAAACCCTCTTAATAGAGTTGTTGAGTAGGATGCCAAAAAATTGAGTCCAAAATAAAATAGGAGAGAAAAACGCGAAAAACCCAAAACAAGTGAGGTGGGTACTGCGGCGCCACATTCGGGCACCTCAGCGCCGGGTGCTTTGCCAAATTTTATTTTATTTATTTTAAATTATTTTCTCTATCCCAAACTCTTCTTCAAGTCAATACTAAATTTTCAATTCCCAACGAGTTCCAAAATAGAACTTCAACTTGACATAGAACTTCAATAATATTCCAAACTTGAATTATTCATGACTACACTTCGATTTGAATTCTTTTATACTTCAAATAAATAATTCGGGTCAAACCCAAATTCTAAACACATTGACTACACCATTCATATCTGAAGCAAGTAAACTATTGCAACAGATCATCAAGGAAAAAAAAGGATGAGAAACTTAATAAAGATAAAGACTCTCAAATGAATATAGAGCAATAAGAAATATGAGATTATAATTTATTACAGCTTCGACTTCTCCTGTGATCCGTACATTATCCTTTTCTCTAGAATCCGTTATATTTTTACAATTTTCATATAACAAGTTCGAAGATCTAATCTCCTGATTATTTCAAAAGGCTTCGCTACATCTTTTGTCTAGTACATGGATGTTCTCATTCCAATTGAAATTTATTACATAGTAGTGTATACTCGTGTTGGAATTTCTTACTACAGATTTCTTTTCCATTTCCGAAGTTCATTTTTCTTTCTTCTTTTGGATCATTTATTAACTATCTCAAAATTTAACATTTTTATTGTACAATGCTATTGCAATTAAATCTGGAAGAGAAGATTAACAAAAATTAGTAAAACTCTCCTCTTAAATAAAAAATTTCAGCAAGGGTGGCCGCTGTTACATGATAAGTGTAGTTTCTACACTTATTCGAGGTCCTAAATAATGATATTTTACTATTCCTTGGATAAAACACTACGTAACTTGTGTTATATTTCATTTTGTAGGTAAAACTTAATGTTTAATGACGAATTGGAGAAAAGGAAATAAAGATAGAGGAAAAGGCTCAATTGCATCAAATACAAAGTTCGTGGACTGAAGTGCAAATACTCAAAAGTTACGTCAAACATCACGATAAATATTTGAGAGTGTGAGGCATCAATTGATGAGGAAAAAGCCAAATGGATGAAATATAGTTCAAATACTATCACATATTAACTTCCAGAAAAAAAAATTATGCTTTGGATTTTTAATCCCAGTTTGAGACCCATTTTTGGTATAGGAAATGTTCAAATAAAAAAAATTATATTTCCTGAAGATTTGTAGGCCTCTGAGTTAGATTTCCAATTCGCTATAAATCACCTTAATTGGACATCGATAGAAAAAGTTATGACAAAAATATTAAGAACTGTTCATCTGCCAAAAATTAGATGAGGCGTACGCCCTAGCTTGTAGGAGAGGCACACATCCCAGACCAAGATAGCCTCGCCCGAGAGAGGGAGTTTGTCGCTCGAGCCAAAGGTCTGTGCTCGAGTGACAGCGAGACAACAAACGGGTGATAGCGTTTATGTTTTTGTAGCTTCAGCGCGAGTCAGGCGAGCGGCTAGCGAAATTCTGATGCCGCACTTTCCTTGTTTTCAACCTCTAATCCCAACTTAACTCATCTATACAAAATTGTATCCAAATCCTTAACTTTTTACAAGTGTTCAATTAAGACCCATTTGTTCACATAATTGCCAATTACAACATTGGACATAACATCTTGTTTTCTCAAAAGTGTAGATTATTGCTTTTCTAAGTACTAATTATCATTATGTCTAGATCCAAAGATACTTTAGGAGTTGCTGGATATGAATTTTGGTTCCAACTCAGGTCCTCAGAACCCTATCGTATATCTGCCTGCCACATAAAGACCTTTGTGATGTGCATGAACATGCTTTAAATTATGTTGTCAGGAACTCGAGTTGAAGAAACAAGATAAATTTGAAGCACAAGCAAAAGAGATGAGATTAAAGAAAGCCAAAGAAAGAGTAGCTCATCCAGTGCTTAGGAAGGTAAAAGAGAGACTAAACAAGTTGGTAGAAACTGTAAAAGAAATTGTCATTTTTTGGAAATGCATTAAATTTTTTAGACGCTTCAGAATTTTGGATTTGAATTTTGTTTGAATATTGTTACATTTTGGAGTACAATTAATAATGATTATTGACGTTGTTTGATATTTTCATCTTCTATCTTATTACCGTAGAAATAAGAAAAATGCATATTCTTTTTTTAAAAAAAAATGTAAAATGAATATGGCAACGATAAAAAAAAGTTGCAAAAAATAAAGATATGAGCATAAATAATAGGCAAAAAAGTTGCAAATGGTTATTAACAACGTTAAAAAATGTTGCGAAAAAATTATTCGCAACGTTCAAAAAACATTGTAAAAAGGGTATGGAAACACTCAAAAAATGTTGCAAAAGATTATTAGCAACTTTCAAAAAATGTTGCAAAAAAGTTATTCGTAACGTTCAGAAAACGTTGCAAAAATGTTATAGCAACACTCAAAAAACGTTACAAAAAGTTATTCGCAGCATTAAAAAAAGGTTATGCCGACACTCAAAAAATGTTGCAAAAAGATTATTTGCAACATTCAAAAAACGTTGCAAAAAATTATGACAACACTTAAAAAACATTGCCATATCCCTCTACTCTACGACAACATTGAGGCTTGTAACATACTCAAAAACATTGCAAAAGGTATTCGGCAACATTTTTTGCATGTTGCAAAAGATTATTTTTGTTGTAGTGAGATAATCTACTTAGTTATTTCTCTACCAAGTGTGCGTAATGTGAGATGAAAAATGGAAACACAAATGCTTGTAAGAGTATTTGTCAATATTTCTTACTGATTCCATATTTGAGATGATCTATTTATACTACACTGGTCAACGTGGTGTTCGTTGTATCAGAATCACGTGATCTCATCTCCTTAGTTGAAGCTTCACATTATTGTCTATTCATACAATTAATACTTCAATATGGGGTCAGCCGTCCTATACAATAGGTTGACACCTTGACATCTTCTATTACAAATGTTAAATCAATCACTTCTAAAAGATACTTGAATATTACTCAAGAGACAACGTCAACTTATGAGCTTCAGATGAGTTGAGAGCCTTGGAGCTGGTCCTCTGAGTAGAGAGCTTCAGATCTTTCTTCGTTTCTTAGGCATCGTCTCATCCCATGTGTAGCGCTTCTCTAATTGAGGTAGTGCCTCGATAATCTGCATAACTTCTTTGCATCTTGACCACTTGGGTATTTGTCGAATTTTTTGTTGACTTTTTGTCCACGTGGATTGCTACGTGGCACATTGAGTTCGAGTCTCGGTGGCGATGCATAACATTATGTTTGATAAACCATTGTAGATAGAACAACCATGAAAAGTGATAGTAGGTCTCTTTCTCAGTACCTGCATGAAAAATGAGAGAGAAAATTGTAAATAATAAATCAGAAAATATTATATCTTATTAATAGCAGAATTTATAATCTAAAAAGATCAATTGCACCTATTAAATGAAATGTTAGGAATGTTTGTGCAAAGATTTGAAGGCTATGTACCCTTTGCAGAGTAATTCCATAGGTTAGGAGTCGTTTGTGCCATTCTCCTTAGTCTTATAGATAAATTTGTGGTACTAGTATCTGTAAATTTGGTGACGAAAAGGTGTTGGGATTAACGATTTTGCACACCCTACTTCCCAAACTACAAGGCTTTTAATGTTAAGCTACTGGTAGGGATGTCAAAAAAGCTCGGACGGCTCGGGCTCGACTCGAAAACCCGAGTTGGGCCTGGCTTGGGCTCGGGCCGAGCCTCATTTTGAGGAGTCGGCCCGAGCCGGGCCAGCCCGTAAAAAAAAAAACTTGTCCAACACTTTTTATTTTACACCATAAA
This sequence comes from Fraxinus excelsior, assembly GCA_019097785.1. Lineage (NCBI taxonomy): Eukaryota > Viridiplantae > Streptophyta > Magnoliopsida > Lamiales > Oleaceae > Fraxinus > Fraxinus excelsior. Next base: position 19,603,037 of record CM032626.1, read on the forward strand.
TTATTGGAGATGAATGACTTAAATTTAAACAAATGATCACAATTTGCTTAACCAACTTATTCTTCTCATCATGAAACCAATAAACTAATTATAAGTGACAATTTTATCTCATAATTTATCAGCTAGATTATTTTGAAAAATGTGTGATATTTATTTGTTTAATATTTATTGCATTATTACCATTTCATTTATCTAAATGCCCAAATATTTAAAGTAAACATTTTTTTTGTTTTCACACATTTATTTTTCTATATTAACTATTAAGTGAAATTATTAGTGATATATATTGCTTGATTACATTTAAAATTGAGTTAATTTCACTAATGGGCAATGGCCACTAAAATTTGTAAGAAATTTCAAATCGGTTATTAAAAAAGATTTCTCACTTTGTTAAAATAGATAGCCACTCATTTAGTTATTTATAAATCTAATATGTTATCCGACATTAGACTATAAGGTGCCATTAAAAAAAAAAAATGAGCCGACTCGGCTTGGCCCGCTAAGGCACAGGCCAAAAGCTCAGGCCAAGCCTCGTTTTTTTTATCCTGGCCCGGCTTGGGCCCTAAAAAGTTCGGGCTCGAGTCGAACTTTTTTTATTTTTTTTGCTCGGGCTCGACTCGGCTCGTTGACATAGCTAGCTGTTGGACTCCCTCGAGCCATGGGATGGAGGATTAAGAGGTTTTTCTCGAGACTATTAAGAGCATTTTCATGAAAATCTTTATTTATAAAAAGCCTTCTGTGCATGATACCTAACATAATTAAATTTAAAGAATAATACTTTTTATATACTCCAACAATAGTCTCTAGGCTCTTGAATTTATTTTTTCAAGAAACATCTTATTTGACAAGGTCTTTTCTAAATTTTAGTCAAATTTCATTTTTAATTACAAATTTGAAATCACAATATTTATTTACTTTTTAACTACATATTTTATGCGATCCATATCTTATAATCTTCAATGCTTTTCGAACAAGGGGCTTCTTGATTTCTCTTTATCTTTTATTTGACATATTTTTTTATATGTCATTGACCAATCAATTCAAATACTTTAAATAATTTAAGAGATAAGAGTGCTGAAAAAAAAAAAAAAAATTATTCTCCATTTTCCAAAAGTTAAAATAAAAAGCTTTTGGAGGTTATTTTTGTTATGAAATTAACTGTAGAATACAATGTTTGCATCGGTGAGAAAAAGAGTTGACTGAAAGAACAATAACGAATTATATATATTACAAGAGAGCAAACTAAAAATAATTGGTAAACGAAAACTGCAGAAACGTGTAAACCATTGTAAAGAGAATGGATCTGCAAATTGAGGCATATGTGAACACAATGTCTTTAAAATTGATTCGATCCCTCACCATAAGTACTTGATACTTCTGTGAGCGCCTGTCTCACTGGAAACAAAGGAGGAATTTGCAGAAATTGAGAACTAAATTTCTGCATAGACAAATTGAACATGTATCTGAACGGATCACTAAAAGTTCGGACAGAAACTAAAAATATATGAAGACGAACATAAAACAGAAGCTGGAAGCTATGGAATTTATTCATGTGGAGAGAACACATGATTATACACTTTCAAAGTGTAGTCATGTATAAAGTGGTAGTGATTTCATCATTTTTCTCTGTGGAACATATCTTAATTGGTTTCCTTCCAATACATATATCATCTTCCAAGGACCTTACTATTCGTACACGGGGCTCACTGCTCCCCTCACAATAGGGGAGGGGCAGATTATTTTATTTGGGCATGGTCCCCTCCCCTCATGTGAAGGGAGTGTAAACGGACGGGTACGAATAGATTAATCCATTTTATTTAGAGTATCTCTTAAATATGCTCTAAAAAGCATAATGCCATTAGGGCTTTCAGAAGTGAAGTATTCAATCTTCCATTTTCTACTCTCATCGTTTTCATTCTTCTATATGAGTTAGACTATAGTAATAATTTTGTTATGAATATACTTGACTTGAGAAGAGAACAACAAGAGGATCACCTGGAGCTCCTAGTTTTACTAGGCAATTGACAAATGAATATGCACTTACGTGTATTTGATAAAATTTTATTTACTAGTTTTAACATTTTTGAGAAATTTTCACATATTTGTGCCTCTTGAGAAGTAACTTAAATTTTTTCAAAATTAGATTTATTATTGAAAAATTATACTCTCTCCATCTCTTAAAGATAAAATTGCTTCAATTTTCACACAAATTAAGAAAATGTAATTAATATAGTTAGAAATATAAATTTTAAATATATTTTTACTAATATACTCATACATTAAATAATAGTTTGGTGGCCTTTATTTCAAAAACAAATAAAAAAAAATATGTTTTGAATAATATTTTTTGGGGAATATTTGGTTAAAAAGTAGAAAAAAAAATTGGATTTACATGTAAAATATTTTATTGTGTGAGTATGGTTAAAAATGATTATGAGAAACAACTTAAAATAATGTAAAGTAAATTAAATTGAATAGAAAAATAGAGGCTAAATATGAATAATTCATATTTGTTGATAACACGTCATGTTATTTAAGGGTATATTAGAAAATTTAAATTAATTACCACACTCTCAACAAGAAAAGAGACTTATAGCCTTTGTTTGGTACATATTAAAATTTTCACTCTCATTATTTTACTCATTTTCAACTATACATTTTTCAATAAAATAATATTTTCCACCACATCAATAACTTTTTTTTAGGAAGATGGGCCTCCCCACTATTGTGAGGGACCGGTCGGGGGGTTGTCACCCCCCCCCCCCACCCATATTATCAACTACATGCATGAATGAGTTTATATTTCTTTGTTAGAGACTCAGATGCAGCAAAATAGCATGGATAAAAGGACTGAGTGAACGGAGGACAATTTTTATTTATTTATTTATTTCTGCACTGGAATAATATGTATAAAATAAAAATATCTGGGCTAAAGTCTAGGACTGCGGACTGGCCCCAGGCTAAAGTCCAGGACTGCCCCTATCTATGCCCATAAGCACGGAAAAAAATAAAAAATAAAACTCAAGTTGTTTGATGATTCCTAATAGCCTTGGCCAAACCTATTGCATGTAGGGAAAATATTGGTAGTCTTCTTTAACCTTTACTCATGTTTGCTCTTTAGTCTCCACTCTTTTTGTAACCCTTTATGTTCTCAACCCATCATTTTTTGATGTTTATGGTCGTTAATAACGATTTTTATCTAAAAAAGAACAATCCGAGAAGTTGTTCATGATCCACACTTTACTGTAGAACGCAACCTTTTATCTTATTTTATCATCGATCATCCAAAGACTATTTCGACAAATGAAAGACAACATAATATTTAATTTAGATGGAAATCGTGGTGAGTAAAAATAAGAATTTGCTCTTTTGACTTTAGTGTTTAGATTAAATAAAGCAACATCAGTCTTTTCCTATAAAAAATCGGGTGCTCATAGCCTTAATTTGCAAATCAGTAATCACTATCTAAATTGGCAAAAAATTGAATCAAAATGGCCCTTCAAAAGTATCTCATAATTTGTCTCTCCATTGCAACAATGGCAATATCAACTGCAAAAGCCCCATTTGGATTATTTAACGGTGTCAGCCTAATTGTCTTGGGAAATGTTGCATGTGATATCGTTACTGATGTCGGTGTCAATGTCACTCAAACACCATTCCCCAGTAAGTTAATATCTAAACGTTATCCACATCCTTTCTGACATTCTGTGTTTTAAAAAGAAAAAAAGGACGGGAAAACAAAATTTTTAAAACTGGTGAATGGTATGTTGCCACTCAGCTTAATGTAAACAATAACGTCAAATATTATGTACATGTAGCATGATTTTTTTGTATAAATAGGCTTGAATTTTTTTTTTTTCCAAAAGGCTCGAAAATTTGTTTTTCTAAATAATCCTTGTAGCTATTAATTTTTTTTTTTTTTTTTGTAAATATTTCTCAAATGTAGTTGGAAGATCAAAAGTGTTTCGAGTTGTCAATGAATTATTCCAAATGTTACCCGCTTGTCATTGAACTTTAAAAGTTTTTTTTAATAGCAACTAAATACATCAAAATGTTATCCAATCTTTATATGTCATTCCCAATTTTTGTCATGCTACGTGAAAATTGTCTGTCATATCACAGTCTCTTCATTTTTTTAAAAGTGGTGGTTCTGATAAAGTTTTGATGAGTTCAATAACAACTCCGTAAACTTTTAAATTTCAATGAAAATCACCAATCAAGAAACATGTTAGAAAGTTGAGTTTCTAACGTCGAAAATATCTGAGAAAGATCTGCTTTGCAAAGCAGGAAACGTTTCCAAAATATATACATGAAACCAATTCACAGAAAACTAGCACAAACTCTAATAAGCCAAACAGAACAGGGGCCACCAAGAATACAAATAAAAGTCCAGCCCAACACAACAATCAAATAGATTTAGCCCATTTTCAGTTAAAGCCCAATAATCATTGTGCCACATTCTCCACAATCTCCACATTGGTACAATGATCCAAGTTCATTTATAGTGATTTCTCCATTATGGCATCATTTGCTCTTATTCTTGATACACAAATCAGCAAGTGTTAATGTTCAGTAGACTTAAATAGTCCAAGAACTTATTTAAAGAAAGCACTTTAGTTCCAACATCAGCAGAATTGTAATGAGTAGAAATTTTCTCAAGTTTCACAATACTTTGTGAGATAACATCTCTAATGAAATAACACTTCACATCAACATGTTTAGATCTATTATGCAAAATAGGATTCCTACTCAAATAAATGACAAATTGGCTATCAGAAAATAAAACAACATATTTAACAATCCTTTTAGCGAATACCCTATTTTATAACATCAGTGGCAGCAATATATTCAGCCTCAGTTCAAGATAATGTAACAATTTTCTGTAATTGAGATTTCCAACTAATGTATGAATTACACAAAGTATACACGTAGGCAAAAGTGGATTTCCTATTGTCTCTATCACCTGCATAGTAAGAATCAGTGTAACCTCTTAAGATAACACCATCAGATCGCCTTTTATAATGTATTCCCAAATCACAAGTTCCCTTAATGTATCTAAAAAGCCACTTCATAGCTTCCCAATGAGTTTCACCATGATTTGACATGAATATACTCAATACACTTATAGAGAAAACCAAATCAAGTTTAGAACAAACCATTAGATACATAACAGACCTAATTGCATTAGAATATGACACTTTTGCCATTCTTTTGAACTCAGTTTCGGATTTGGGACATTGATCACTTGAAAGTATAAAGTGGTTTGTTAAAGGTAAGCTCACGCTTTTAGCATCATTCATAGAAAATTTTTCCAACAGTTTTAAAATATATGACTTTTGACTTAGACTAAGTATGTCATCTCTTCTATTCCTTTTAATTTCAATACTCAAAATTTTGTCTAACAGGACCTAAGTCCTTCATTCCAAATTCAGATTTCAATTTGTATTTTTTATTAACTCTATTTCTTTTATGTCATGCACATAAAGGAGAAGATAGAGTCAATTTTCACCATCATTTCCTTTGCAATAAAGACATGTATCAAAATTACTCTTTTTAAAACAAAGTCCAAGCATAAAAGTATCAAATCTCTTGTACCATTGTCTTGGAGCTTGTTTTAAGCCATATAAGAATTTTTTAAGAAGGCATACAAGGTCATAATTTTTATTCATTTCAAAACCTTTTGGTTGTTCCATGTAAATTTTTCCATCAAGATCTTCATTTAAAAATGTAGTTTTGACATCCAATTGATCCAATTTCCAATTAAATTGAGCTGCTAAGGCTAATATAACTCTAATAGTTGTATATTCTACAACTGGAGAAAAGATTCATTGAAATATATTCCCTATTTTTGAGTAAAGTCTTTAGCCACTAGTCTAACTTTGTATCTAATGTCATTCTCAATTTGTTCCCTCTTTTTATCTTAAAGATCCATTTACAATCTTTTTCCTTTAGGTCTATTTGTCAAAACCCATGTTTTATTCCTTTTAAGGGATTCCATTTCATCTTGCATTACTTCTAGCCAATGCTTAGAATCTATGCTACTTATAGCGTCATCATAAGAAACATGTTCATTTTCAATAAACTTTGAACAGTAAGCAAAGACACTTCATCATCAAACCTCATTGATGGTCTAACTTGTCTTCTTTGCCTATCTCAAGCTAGTTGATAATCACCTAACATTTGATGTCTCTAAATCAGTTTGAGATTGTTTAGACTCATCATTTCTATGTGATTCAACATCAGCATCAACATCAAACTCTCTATTATGAACATTAGGTAATTGATTATCATCCTCAACTTGCTCCACTTCAATTTTAGTCTCTCTCTATACTCTCTGTCTAATTTAAAGGTCCAGAACTGTTATTGTTTTTCAAACAAGGTAGATCATTTTCAGTAAATACAAAATTTCTACTTATCATGATCTTATATCATTTGGTTTCCTTTACCCATAGTCTATACCCTTTTACCCTTTAACCATATCCTAAGAAAATACACTTAAGAGCCTTAGGTTCTAATTTCCCTTCAAATTGATGTGCAAAGGCTGCACATCCAAACACTCTTAAGTTGCTAAAATCAACGAGTTTTCTATTCTACATCTCTTCAAGGATTTTAAAATGTATAGCACTAGCACAACTATTAATAAGATAACTAGCAGTTTTTGTAACTTCTCCACAAAATAGCTTGGGAAGACCAGAACTTAATAACATGCATCTAACCTTTCCAAGAATATTCCCATTCATTCTTTCAACCAAGACATTTTGTTGTGGAGTGTGTGTAACAGTTTTGTGTCTTAATATACCATGCAATTCATAATTCATCAAACTCATAATTGCAAAATTCAAGCCTATTATCAGTTATTAACACTTTTATCCTTTTATCAATTTGTTTTTCAATCAGAGTTTTTCAATCTTTAAATGATGCAAAAGTGTCAGATTTAGATTTTAACAGAAAAATCATCAATGATCAGCAAGAAGTATTTAAAACATGTATGAGTAGGCATAGTAGCTGGTTCCCAAAGATCAGCATGCAAGTATTCAAGTATAGACACAGATTTATGCATTTTAGGTAAAAATGGTAACCTATTGTACTTTCCTAAGATGCAATGATAACAAAAATTGAGTTTTTCAATGTTATTCTTTCCAAGGCGCCTTGTTTTTTCAAAATCTGCAACCCTTTATCACTAATATAATCCAATCTCTTGTACCATATTTGTTACTTATCATTAGAAACAGAAATTGCTGCTGAAGTGGAGTCTAAAATATTTTGAGTTTGCAAAATGTAAAGGTCATGTCTCTTGGGAACTTCCACAATCAAGTGAGAGTTCCTCGAGATTTTAATGTACCCCACATTAATCATAATGTTATAGTTTAGGTCATCTAACATACCTAAATAAATCAGATTTCTTTAAAGGTCAGGAACATATCTAGCTAGTCTAAGACAAGAAAAGTATTATCCTTTACTCTTAAAGTGATGGTTCCTATTTCTTTAACTTGACATGTAATATGATTACCCATTAAAACTTGACCACCATTTACATTTTCAAAATCAACAAACCACTCTTTATTAGGACACATGTGAAAGGTGCAACCTGAATCAAGAATCCACTCTTGACTAGGTTGATGGGCAACAACAACATAGACTTCATCTATATTGGTCTCATTATTGTAGGGCAAAGCTGTATTACCATCAATTTTAGACTTATTTCTGTTATCACTAAGCCTCTTAGGACAATTTGTGATAAAATGACATTCTTCATGACTGTAAAAATATTTTTTACCTTTGATTTTCATTTTATCTTTTTGATTTCCTTTCTTCTTGTGTCCTAGTTTCTTATTGAAATTATTGTTTCTAGGATTAGACTTAGACTTAGCCATCAAATTCAGACCACTGGAAAACTCTTTCCTTTCAGATTTTAACTCTAACTCCTTAGTTCTTAGGGTATTAATGATCATTTCATTGGTTAGAGTGTCACAACCATATTTAATAGAATTCTTAACACCTTTATATTTACCACTTATTGAATTTAATACAACCACAGCCAGCTGTCAACTTGAGAGTTTCTCATCACAGTTGGCTAGGTCGCAAGTTAATCTATTGAATCTATCAATGTTTGTTTCAAGGTTAAGAGATGGGTCAAGTTTAAAACCAAAATACTGTTTTAGGAGATATACTTATTTGTCATGGCTTTATTCAAATAAGTGGACTCCAATTTTTTCCACAATTTAGCAGCAGTTTTTGTTTTTCCTATTTCTCTAAGCATATTATCAAACAAGTATAGAAAAATAGAACTCTAAACAGTTTCATCTTGTTTAGTAACTTTACTTGTTTCAAGACAGTGGGCCATGACTCATCAATGACTTTTGCAAATTTTTGTTGAAGTAAAAGAGATTTCATTTTCTGGCACCAGAGACTAAAGTCTCATTTACCATTAAAAACTTTCAATTCAAATTTTGAAGAAGGCATGATGAAAGATTTGCACGAATGGTTAATATGTGCAGATCATGCAGAGCATACCAGGAGTATACACAAAAAGTAGTAATCCAAATGTCAACACTCAAGAGACATAAATGAATTATACAGTTAGCAGAGTTGTATATACAAAATTCAATATTTCACAGATTCAATTTCAGACTAAAGCAGTTACCAATTCTATGAAAGAACTTTATAAGAAATAGTACAAATCATCACAGTTGCAATATACAATATTAAAGAACACGTGTAGAGGTTTTATATTAAGGTTCTTGACTCGAAATCAAGACAATCCTCAGATTCCAGACAACTCATAGGGTTTTTGGACAAAGGAATTGCCTAGAAGAGTCTCAAACCTAATTTAAAAAAAACGTTTTGCAAGAACCTTTAAAGTATAAACAAAAGATTTGAACAATTAGTTGTAAAACTGGAACGAACTCACCAAAGCCCTTTATTAGGATTTCAAGAAACAATATAAACAAACGAATCAGGTGAAAAACTTTATAGTCTGCTCAAATCGAAAGCCAATCAGTAACTTTTATCCTACAACAATGAAAGCAAAAATGCAAAAATTAACAAGCAAAGTAAAAGGACACAAGATTTTTGCCCTAAGGCAAAAGGTTCAGAACAAAGTTCATAATCCCCTTTTGAGCTTCCGTCAATCGTAAGAAATCACTATATTAACACGAATCAACAACTTCGTTCAAGGTTACACCAAGGCACTCAGATGCATCACCTAATATTACATCACAGAACATGAAAACCTCACAAATTGAACCAGAAATTCACAAAAGGATTTAGTACAAGCCCTTTACAAATCAGTCAAGAGATATACTAGTACTTATACAAACATCGATCTAACAAAGACTTCAAAATCAGAGTGCAGAAACCAGAGAAATAGAGAAATGTCGTGAGAGACATAGATAGTTCGAGAGAATGAAAGAATGAGAGAATCAATCGTCCAAAATATCTCAAAAAGTAGTTTATTAGAAAAGTCTCCAAAAGGTTTGAACCCAACGGTCATTGGGGCAACACTTGACGAGATCTCAACTGTCCAGTGTTTAACAAAAATGCATGAAGCCAAAATCCAACCAAAACACGTTTTAATAAAACAGAACAGGGGCCTCCAAGAATATAAATAAAAGTCCAGCCCAACAGCCCAACACAATAATCAAATAGATTTAGCCAATGCCCAATCATCATTGTGCCACATTCTCCACAGATATAAATCAATTCAACTACAAATGTGACAATAATGGAGCTAGCATTCAAATTAACTTAAATAAATTTTCTACAGATGCTATGTTGCATTTGTAATGCCCTCGGTTAACCGTCATCGCAAGTTCAACTACTAATTCATTTGGAGTAATTAATCTCAGACCAAATGTTTCTCTACCTGTTGTAGTTCACTTAGTAACGGGCAGGTGCAGACTATTTGTTACACAACCTCTCACCAGTTGCAATGCATCCTTGCCAGCCACCGGAAGTCTAGTGTCAGATCCCTTACACATAGTAAAACCCATCTTTGATGTGCTTACAGTTGGCATTAGGTGACGGCTCTTGGTTTCAGACTCGATACCTTGATCTGATCGGTTAGTACATCACCTGGTTAACTAGACAACAACCTAAATATAGATCTATCAAAAGGGTTAAAAAACAATAAATTACTCACATGTGTTGTACTAACTAGTTTTATGAAACATATATATATATAGCGTGATCAAGTCTTCTATACTATAATATATAATTGCGATGAAAATTGTAACAGACTAATAATATTTAAACTGTGTCCTTTGGTGTCGACTTTATACTGAATTTGCAGTAGATGCATCTCTTCGTCAAAAATATTTTTAATCGTAGTTAAGGACATTGAGCCCAACTTGATCAAAACTTTGAATTGTTTCAAGATTTTCGATTGTCAAATGAAGAAATAGATTGCAACATTGGATCGTCAAAACAAATCCATGAGGACTAACGTGTAAAAAAATCCTATCGTCTGGAAATGACCACCAGTTGACGGTAAGGTCCCTTCACTACAACTGTGCAATTGTTTGGGGTGACGTGGGGGTGGAGATGAGTTTCATTTCTCTTTATTTTTTTTCTCTAGTATTTTTCCCCTATATAATAGAAATTAATATTCAGATTATAATATAAGTCAAAGTCAACAACTAATTTTAACCGCACATTTTGTGAGATCCACAATTTTTCAACCATTCATTTCATCAACTTTTATTAAAATTCACTAAAAATTTGGTGGGGCTTTATTTTTTATCTCTTTAAAGAGGATGGCCGAATTGTTCTTTCAGTAAACACTACAAGAAAAATAGTCATTTGCAATACTAAAAAGACAACATTTGTTAAATGTTGCTGAAAGGGTTTTTTGGCAACATTTTAGTAAGTGAATGTTATCATTGATTAATATAAATTTGTTTTGGCAACGTTTTTTTCAAAAACTTGATCACGAAAATATTTGTTCGTTTTAAAACCACCGCAAGTGTACGGTTCGTTAACAAGTAGTAAAATGGATTTTTAGTCCAAGTATCGTTCCCACGAAGATTGATTAGTTTTGATTCTAATTATTTTGACCTTAACCGAAACAATGAATTGAGAATGTTGTTTTGATGAAATTATAAATGAATGAATGATAATTATGCAAAGATGAATGAATGAATTAACTAACTAAATGCAAAATGGCGATGAATGCAAATTAAAGTATTTTCTAACATATGGTGAATGTACTAGGATCACGAATCCCTAAGTAATAATATCTTTAACTCTATTTTTACATCTTGACCCACGATTGGAATATTGACAAATCAATGTTCCTAAAATATTCAACAATCTCTCTCGAGTAGAGTTGAACCTATTCTCGCATACCATTTGACTATATCTCTATGACAAATGCCAATATACAAGAATGCATGAGTTTTTATGAACACTTAAAGATTTACATAAAGCATAGCGGTATATCTCTATCCCCTATCGAACCCTACGATGATTTATATATGTCGAATCTATTCCCCTTCTCTCGAATGCATGAAATAGACCACCCAAACTCACACAATTATCGTGCACTATAATCATGGAGAAATTCAAATCACATAAACCATTCAAATATTCCAAAACATGTTTTTATTGTCAAGAATGTAAAACTAAGAATTAAAAATCATAAAACATAGTTCATCGTTCTCCTAGCACATATAAATCTAGCCTAGCATGGAAAAACTAAGAAAATACAAGAAAAATGTAGGAGAAGACATCACCCAATCAATTCTTGAAGTGAGATCTTGAATCTTGAATTAAATCTTCTTGTTTGTGCCTTGATTTCTCTCTCAAAATCTTCAAAAATATCATCCTAGGTCTCCTTCGGGTTTGGGGACGGCTTAGAAGTTTATATAGTTGCCCAAAATTTGGTTTCCATAAGTGTTTGATTGGAATTAGGAAACCAGAATTTTCGTGTCGGAAGTCTTCTATGCGACCGCATAGTACAAAGGCATGCGGTCGCATAGAACAAATAAATTCAGCCAAAAAACTCTCGGTAATGGCCTATGCGGTCGCAAGTAATTAACACTATGCGACCGCATAGTGTTAGCTTTTTCTCCGCCGGACAGTCTTTAGTATTTTGGTCATATCTTTCACTCCTGATGTCCGATTGTAGTGATTTAAGATGCGTTGGAAAGTTAACTCAAAGGGCTACACCTTTTCTTCAGATATCATCAGCCAATTAGATCATTTGCCATGTCAAAAATGGGTCTCAATATGAGACTGAAAACTATGCATAACTTTTTCGATTAGAAATTGATGTGTGGTCATACTTTGACGATATTTCATCCCTTTGATGTCTTCTTTCATCCAATGGACTCCTAGCACTCTCAAACCTTCATCACGAGATCGACACAACTTTTTAGTATTTGCACTTGAGTCCTCAAACTTTGATCTTGCTTCATTTTGGTCCTCTTTTCTCCATTTTTCTTCCAATTTCCACCGCAATCATCATTATTGTCCTGTAAACACATATTACATCGAATTAAGCTATATTCCCCACATTTATCGACAATTATCCATATTTGTGACCTATAATAAGTGTATAAAAATGCACTTATCAAATGTTGTGATAGACCCCCTTTGTGCAACGTTTATTGAGTGTTACAGAATGTTTTATTTTTAGCAACGTTTATCAAACGTTGCAAAAGTAAACTTTTCACAATATTTGATAAATATTGCGAAAAGTTTTACTTTTTGCAACATTTGATAAACATTGCAAAAAGTTTCAATAACCGAACTTTTTGCAACATTTGTTAAACGTTGCAAAATGTCACTTTTTGCAACTTTTGTTGAACGTTTCTAATAAGGTACTTTGCAAAAAGTGAGTATACAATTTTTTGGCCCATTTCAATTTCAACCCAACAACCCACAAAATGCCCAATCCATAACCCGCCAACCCGAACCGACCCGTTTGGATAAAAAAAGGAAAAAAAAAACGTTCTGGACAACCATAAAACCCAATCCCTCATTCTCTAATCCCTCTCGCTTTCCCCTGAAATCCTCAAATCGCCAACACAAATCGAATTCCATTTAATCCAATATCATCTCTCATTGAAAGAGATCCCAAATCGGAAAATCCAGACCTGAAGGCTAAAACGGCAGAATCTTTTTGTAGATTTCGTGTTCAAATTGCTGCCATCAAAGTTTTCAATTTTGACGAGGAGTTAGAAGAGAAAGCATTGCTCGAAAGCCTTTTTGTTAGGGAAGTGAAAATGATGTCTAGAGTAAAGCATGAGAATGTAGTCGAGATCAGAGACATCATGATGTTATTTATCTTGTGGAAATGAGTATTTAAGCTTCATGTGATAACTGCTTCTTTATTTTTGTTAATTTTTTGTTGGTTTTTAGCTAACATGATGAACTGCTTTCTCTCTGTATGACTTTCTACCATTATGCAAATATTTCCTTTATAGTTTATTGGAGCTTGTAAGGATCCTCTAATGGTGATATTCACAGATTTTTTTTTACTAAGAATGACACTTCGGAATTATTTAATCAACAAGCATTCTGAAAAGTTAGACCTACACGTTGCATTAAGTTTTGCTCTTGACATTGCTCGTGCCATGGACTATCTGTACCTGAGAATGACACTTGCTAATTTTCCTTTCTTTGCTGAACTTTTAAGTTCTTTCAAGTATACGTATAATTTTTATGGATATGTTTATATGCGTCTTAATGCCATTGGAATTTAAGCTATTTGTAGAGCACAAACACAACACTTTATTGTATCTTCCCATGTACTGAAAACAAACCCTGTTATTCTTATAATCAGGTTTCACCAGTAGTTTATTTATAGTTTCATAGGCTTGTTATGTGGTCTAACCAACAATTGGAATTGAACTTTGCAGTTGTATAATATTGCTACGCTTCGTCAAGGGGAGAAACAGAGTGATAATAACAAAGTTGACGTTTACAGTTTTGGTATGGTCTTATGGGACAGGTTCTTAGGCAAGTTGAAGTAGTAAAACAAGAGCTTGATACAATACTCGAGTAGAAGGAACGGCATATTTTGATGACCCAAAAGTTATCCTCAGAGTTTGTAAAAATGCGGAAGAATTTGGAATAGAAAGACCAAATTTTATTGATTCAAGGTTGTATTGTATCACATTCTAATATTGTATTGATTCAAAAATTTGTAATGAAATTATCAATTTTTATGCAATTTCAAAATTTGTTTACAAAGTGCAATTTTCAATTTTGTCGGCCAATTTTTTATGCAAAAGGGTCTACTGCAACGTATAAAAAATGTTGCAAAATGGTTTTTCGCAACAGTGAAAAAACGCTGCAAAATGGTTTTTCGCAACGGTGAATAAACACTGCAAAATGGTCTACCGCAATGTTTAAAAAACGATGCAAAAATATTTTTCGTAATGGTGAATAAATGCTGCTTAAAGTCTTCCTTCAACAACAACACTGATCTCCGTAACACACACTAAAACGCTGCAAAAGGTCTACCACGACGTTTTTTGGCCACTGCGAAAATATGTTTTTTGGTGCAGTGAAGATTTTAGATTGTTACTTAAAGAGAAGGCCAAAATTGTTCTTTAGGATGAATTTCACTAATTATTCAAGTGTTAAGGGTATAAATGTTACGAAATAATGGTTTGGGATAAGATCGGAATGAGGGTAAAAGGTTCATGAACATTGCTTCATTTTAGTCTAAAAAATGAGGCAATAACTTAGAGCACAGATTGTCAAATCAAGAGTCAAAATATTTCAAGGGATTACACAATATTATGCATATATAGTATTGGTAATATGTTTAATGTAAGGCCCTGAATTTTGTGAATTCGGATTGCCACGTCATCCTCATATGTCTTGAATTTAATAAAAAAGATTTGCGAAAATAACTGACTTTTAAACATCACATTTATAACGGTAAACCTCATTGGCAACAAAATTCATTTGATTAACTTAAGAAAATCGTTTAAACTTTAAAACTCAAGTTCGAAACAACGTGAATAAAAAAAAAGTTAATAATATTCATAATATGTAAATTTTAAAACTTAAATAATTTTATTTACTAAATCGTGCCACCACTGCCCCATCAGACTCGACCGTCTCCGAAATTTGCAAATTTGGTTAAAATAACGGAATGAGTATTTCAATGAAATATTTAGTAGACTCATCGTCGATAATTAATTTACAGAATAATTGAACACAAAATTATACAATATATACCGTGACATCATCATTATCATCATAGACTCATTTTCTTAAAATAAATCATAGGCTCTTTAAAATCATGGGGTGTGGGTAGTCTCGTCTCATGCATTTAAACACATAAATTATGCATAACCTCATCTTATCTCATAAGAGATATTCTCGTCTCTTCTCATGCATTAAAAAGTATAAGTTATGACAAACGGAACAACATCATTTATCTCATAAGAGATATTCTCATTTTATGCAATTAAAGCATATAAATCAAATAAAGTCACATAATACATGCAATTATAATTTAAACTAATTAATGGGGACGAGTCTACCTCAATCTATCTCGAGTCACGTAAAAAGTGGAGCGAGAAGTAACCTCAAGCTCTTAATCGTCCGTACGTTTCGTCTAACCAAAATAAGAAATAAGTATCGAATTAGTATTTCGAAATTTTAAAGTTTTAAAGTGATAAAATAAAATTTAGGGGACTTAATTGAGAATTTATTAAAACTGAAATTTGAAAAGTTTAAAGACTGAAAATAGACTTTTCGAAATTAGTGGGCCAATTGTGGGAAACAAGAACTCAAGGGACTGATTTACTAATCACATAAACTTTGGGACTGAAATAAATAACTTAAAATAATAAAAATAAAGTCCAGGGACTTCATTGAAAATTTATTGAAACTGAACTTGAAAAGTTTAAGGACTGAAATTAGTCCTTTTGAAATTTGGGGGCTGATTGTGGGGGAACAAGGAGCCTAGGGGCTAAATCATTTATAACTAAACTTTTGGGACCAAAATGAGTAAATTTTAAAACTTGAGGGGGGGGGGGGGGAGGGGGCTAAAGGGTAATTTTTAAAATAAAAAATTAACAAAAATCTAAAGTCATTCTCTCTCTCTCTCTCTCTCTCCCATTCTCGTATTCTACAGAGGCGAGAGAGGGAGAGAGAAGTCGCGACGGGAAAGGACGAAGCCCCTTCATTCGATTCGATCAGTGCCACCGTCGAGTGGTGGCGCCGGTATGTGGGTGGAGGCGGTTGGGGGGGTTTTGGCGCACGGGTCGAAGATAAACTGCAGCTTTGGAGGTTCGAATTTTTGGTTTTTCTTGGTGGCAATTGAGTTGGAAAAAGTCGGGGAAGGAGGTAAGTTTATGGGTAATGTCATTTTCTTGATTTTGTGGTTGTTTGGAGTTGATTTGGGGGTGAAATGGTGGCGGTTGGTTGGGTGGTGTGTGCGGCCGTGTGCGGTGAGGGTGCTTGGAGATGGTGGTGGCAATGCTTTTGGGTGAAAGAGTTGGTGTTGGGGCTCGAATGGTGGCTTGACCATAGGTCGGTGTTGGTGGAGTTGAAAGTTGGGGTTTTTGGCTGGGATTTGTACTGTGAAATTTGGTGGTGAATTGTAGTTGATGATTTGATTTTTGGTTGTTGGTGGTAATGGCTGAAACTGGTGATG
Source organism: Fraxinus excelsior (assembly GCA_019097785.1). NCBI lineage: Eukaryota > Viridiplantae > Streptophyta > Magnoliopsida > Lamiales > Oleaceae > Fraxinus > Fraxinus excelsior. The sequence goes on from CM032626.1 coordinate 19,619,658, forward strand.
GTGGACTCGAATGGGTTTTGGTTGAGTTGAGGGAGGGGTGGCTGCAGCTTGTGTGATATTGCAACCTGTGTGTGGATTCATTGTTGATGCTAGAAATTAATGTTCTAGCATCAATCGTGAATTTCTAGAATTTCCAAAATGAGGGAGAGGGATGTTTCTTACCCAAAATGGCTGTTGTGAAATGTGAGGAGAGGAGGGAAATTGAGTGTTCTATGAATAGTAATTTTCAGGGCACAAAAACCTAGGTGTTAAGTTGGCCAAGAACTTGGGCTACAAGAAATTCCTTAATTGAGTTTAAGTGAATTGGACTAGAATAATTAAGATTTGAACTAATATAATTGGACTTTAAATAATAAAATATAGTACTTAAAATTATTAAAATTTTGATTTAAAAATGATAAATAATTTGATACTTTAAAATATTCGGGATTGGTCTCGATTTGAAATAGGTTTAAATTCGTTTTACAACGGCTAGACGAACACGCTTTAATTTTAATGTTTGGGGTTAAAACTTAGCGACACGTTTTTCAAAAAAATAATTTTATATTATTTAAAATTCTCAGTCGCTACATTTAATGTCTTCTAGATGCCACTGATTCAATAGAGGAGGTACTTCGCCGTGAAATGTCGGAGTCATTTGCAGGATCATAAGGATGATCCTTAGAAGGGATCTCCAAAATTGTTAGTATTGGTTTGTTATAACTATCTACTAAGAACCTTGTCATGTTTGCAACCTGAAAATCAAAGGATAGTGAATAATTTACATGTGGAGATTATGGCATACAAATGAAGGGAAAGTACGTATAACTATAGAAACGAACTATACATATAACTATAGAAACGAACTAATGCATATATTACCTCATTACGCTCTAAATTACGATTCTGATATGTAGAAACTAGAATTTGATGATTTATTTCAAAAAATTTCCACGACTAAGGAAATGTATTGCTATAATCCCCCTTCATACATCAATTTCACCAACATAATAGGTTAGCTCATAATTTATAGTAGCAACGTTCGACTGTCACACACTGACTAATAGGCTCAAAGACGGATCAATGGCCAAGGTCATCGTGTCACATGCACCACCGTCATATTGACCAAAAGACTTCAAGCTCTCATCAGGTTGATGTATCTAAAGTCGAAAGAAATGATCTATTTATCTCAAATGCCTAGATTTACAATCAATTCAATTGAAGGGCCTGTCAATTGAAATATTCATCATTCTCTCTCTCAAGAAAAATTGAGAAACAATGCTGGCCATAGTAGGCAAATTAACGTTAACATGAAGCATTATCAATTATTTGATATTTCATATTAAGAGAATCAAATTACAATGGGATAAACGATAGGAACCGCTAAACATGAAATCAAAAGAAAATGTGAACACGTCGTATTTGCACCAATATACAAACATTTACCAGTTCTAGAAATGATATGAAACAGGAGAAATCTTAAACAAGAATCTTAAGAGATTAAGTGCATAATTGCAGTTGATTTGATGCACCATCTAATGACGGATTTGTTGTTTTAAACTGAGAACGACCATATAGTTCAAGGATCCATCCTGCCTCTCCTATTTCTAAATCACGACAATGTTCGAATTGGGATGCTAAAAGTACATGGACAACTTAGAGCCATAATATAGGAAAAAAAGTAGAATAAAAATAGATCATACGAGCCAGCCTATACAACACATGAAGGATAATCAGAGCCAACAATATATAAGCATATATACCCACCAATATAAAATGAGAAAATAACTAATGAGTACTATTTGTTACGCTTTGAAAAACTAGAACCCATAAGGGGCACAATTAGCCCATGTGGCAAGCAGTCTGAGGGCACATGCCTCATACGCTAGCATAGGGGCAGCCCAGCTACACGTAGATGAATTGATCCAGGTGCAAGTGACCCGTCTTTCCCACATAAGAGACCAGGACAGACCCCTTTGTAGGCAGACCTCATTGACAAACACCCTGACCAGGCAGTGGTGATATCTTGAACGAATCTCATACCATGAGAGTTGACAAGATAACTCACTACCACTTTCGCCATCGCCATCCTATTTGGTCAAATTTAAAGTATAGGCTATGCATTATGGATACAAAAATGGTAATAATATTTTAAGGTTGTGATTAATTGATGTATATGACAAAAAAAGAAAGTCATTTGGATTAGGTCATGTACACTATCATCCAATCGACTCCATTCATTTTGCCTAGGTATAAAACCTCACACTTATTTGGATTTAAACACTTCAATGAGCTTAGAGAACTGCTTGTTCAATTTATGTTTATATAGTCGCTAAGGAAACTGAATGGGGGGACATATTCTTTGATAAGAATGGCCGCCTTAGCCTATGGTATGTCTGAATTCTCTTTCAATTTTTTCTCAGTTGACTTTTTAGATCCTTCCACGTACTCCTCATATGAAGTGGCACTTTATTTGTCTCTGCTGCTGGTCTTTTTACTGTAATTTAAGGCAGTTGTACCCAACTTCTTGTTTTAAATGTTTGCACCTATTCCTTTGGATTAGTTTCTGTGTTGTTAGGTAGGGCTTCTTGTGGTCTTTCTGAGATAGTGCGGGACCACCGATCTATTTGAGTTTCCAACCACTTTATGGCTGGTGAATGATTTTGTAAAGTTGTTTCGGTTTTTGCCATGTACTTGTCGGTCTTTTGTATAAATTTTCCCAAGATATCTTCTAGCGACGATTTTTTCTCTTACTGTTGGAAACCAGTGGGAGGTTTCTGCTAATTTTATTGGTTGTTGCTCCAAGAAAAGTTAGGCTGATTACGCCAACTTGGGTTGTATGCATTATTGAATGCATTGTTGTGTTGGAGTTGATGATTTTGTGCATAGTTAACTTCCTCTATCTCTCGAGATGCCATATAGCATTCCCTATAATTGTGAGCTCCACCACATGTATCACAAACCAAATATTCTTTTTGCACTGATTTTGCTAAACCTTTCATAGTTAAAGTGATCTATCACCTTGTTCTCTAAAGCTGACATGTGTGCAGCATCCACCTTATGTAGACCTATGTGCTTCTTATGCGTGGATCTTTCGAAAGGTCATAAGGTATTGTTAGTTGCCATTGTCTCATATAATTCCTCAACTCCATTAGGTGGCTTTAATGTTATAGATCCATTAGAAGCTGTGTCCACCGATATACAACATGCTGGGTTTAAACTAGTGTAGAAGTACCGAGCTTGCAAATTTTTCTTAATACCGTGGTAAGGACACTTCCTGATCAAGTCCTTAAACATTTTCCATGCTTCATGAAAAATCTTTAATTCGTCTGCTGAAATGTGGATGTTTTGTGTCTTATTTTAGTTACTTTTGATAGTGAAAAATATTTTGTAACAATTTTTTGTACAAGATCATTCCAGGTCCTTATGCTTCTAGAGGATAGGGCATCCAACCATTCTCTTGCTTCGTCTCTGAGTGTATGTGGGAAGAGTCTCAACTTGACTGCTTTATCAGATACTCCATGAAAATTGTAATTTTGATAGATGTCCAAAAAGTGTGAGATATGATTGTGTGTATTCTCATGATGTTTTCTATAAAATGATACTCCATTATGAAACAATAAGATGATGTGTATCCAAAGTTGAAAGTTTGGTTGCGTAAATGGAGGATAAACAATGCTTGATTGATTTTGTGCAGCAAATGGTGTGATGAATTGTCCAAGTGGTGAATCATCTTCATCAATCTCGACTGGTTGTTCAACCCGTGCAAGTTGCACTTCTATGTTCTGTTCTGTTATGATGTTCTCTTGTTGTTGCCTAAATCTATGGTTAAAAGTAAGTTCGATTTTTGGATATAAGGATACTATATACATATTCTCCAACTTCGCATGCAAGGACACTTGCAACAAAAATGACAACTAAAACTCACAAAAATAAAAACAAAGAAAAAATAAATAAATCAAAATTAAAATTAAAATTAATAAAAAATTTAAAGCAAATAAACTAGTCACCGACAACGACACCAAAAACTTGTTCATGAAATTTCGCAAGGGTACGGAACGCCATAAGTAATAAAGTGAATTTATCAAGTTTGAATATCATCCCACAGAAACTATTATATACTATAAAGTTCTAAATTAACCTAGTTTCAATTTATATTAAAATAGTAACTAATAATCAAATCAAATTTTGTTGTCTTAGCGAAATTCTAATAAATAAAATAACAAACTCAAATTTAAAATTGAAGATAAGATTATATGATTAGATAATTAGGATTTTCGATTTCACTTAGGTTATTTATCATACATTTAATTCCAATTTATTCAATCATTTTTCATTTAGTGATCTCTCTCGAGCAACACTAATCATATTCATATATAAGTCCGAACTTACTATATCTCTATGTAAATTCACACATATATGAACACATTAATCTATAGGAATTCAACTAAGATCGCAAAGCTTATAATTATCTCTCGATTTCTTATAATGTCCATGTCAATTATTGCACGAGCTAAAATTATACAACACCTCTCGGTCTCAGTATTATTCCTATATCAACTAATTGTTGTGCAAACAATTAAAGCATTAAACATACAATAATTAATTAACAAATATTAAAATGACATGAAAATCTCGAAATTAAATATATAATAAAAAATATTAATCTAGATCATCAATCGTAACAATAAAAATATTTAGACACTCATAACGTTGAATTTAAACACATAAAAGTAAAAAAATGTCACCAAAAATTGATGAAACATGAAAATTTCTGGTATAAGCGATCTTCTTTCTTTTCCTTTTTTTTTTTTTTTTTTTCTTTTTTTTTCCTGGCCATTTTTTCTCTTTCCTGCCATTTAAAAACGTCACCAAAAATTGATGAAACTGTGAAAATTTCTGGTATAAACGATCTTCTTTCTTTTCCATTTTTTTTTTCTTCTTTCCTGGCCATTTTTTCTCTTTCCTGCCCCTTTTTTTTCTTTCCTGGCATTTTTTTCTCTTCCCCCCCCCCCCCCCCCTCTTTTTTTTCCCTTTCTTGGCAGCCGTCCTCTTCTTTCACCTTCTATTTTCTATTTTTTTTTTGGGACTTTTCCAACTCTTTCTTCTTTTCTTTTTCCTTTGCTTGCATCTTCTTTTTTGTTTGTTCGTCCGTGCGTTTTTTCTTTCTCACGCCTGTCTCCTTTTTCTCTCAATTGGCTGCGACTTCTCCCTTCTATGTGTGAACGTTGACGTATATATAATAATTTGGATCATACAAGATCCATATGAGTTGATATCAGGGGCGGACCCACATGGGGTCATGTGGGGTCAGATGACCCCACAATTTTTTTTTTTTGAGTTTTTTTTTTTAAAAAAAAAACAAAATTTTTTAATCTAAACATTTTCGAAATCTTATTTTTGACCTCACAAGAAAATTGGTCTCGGTCCGCCCCTGGTTGACATAACGGCCACGTGGTGGCCGTTATGTCAAAGTTTAAGGATAATGCTATGTATACATAGCATTATCCTAATAATTTACAACCACATTTTTATTCTTTTCAACCAAATAGGTTAAGTCCATTGACATTTCAAATTAAGGCCCAAATAATTTAATGTTTCTTTCCAAGTACTCGTACTTTTGATTTTACCATTTTCACTATTTTGCACTATTTTCTTTAATTCTTCATTTAACATAAAGTTTTATATACAAAATACAACTTAACATAAATTAGGTAGTATTTTATTATACAGACAATAAAATATCATAATTTAAAGTCTCGAATAAGTATAAAAACTACACATATTAATTATCAATTTACAATCATAACTTAAAAGCTTAAATAGATAGGAAAAATTAACCTGCTGTCTACAATTGCATTGGCATTCAATCCAGCATTGGAAAACCAGTCAATCTGTGTAAGAGCGCCATTAGCACAAACTATTGCTAAATCATCATTCATAAATATAGAAAACATTTCTTTATGAAAGTCTTCTAATTCTGTTATTTAAAATTAAAAATCATGATAAAATACGAACAAAATGTAAATAAAGGACAAGAGGCAAATTGCTATATTTTGATAAAGAAAATCAACCCTAGCAAGAATTGAAGGTCAATGATATTAAGAAATTGAAGGTTTCAACCTTGAACTTGCAAATCAATATCTTTTGCATTATTTCATGATCAATGTGATTTTTATTATTATTATTATTAATTTTCTTGTAATTTATATAAAATCATGATAGGCTAGACTATTTTTGTATTGGATGAAGATGAAATCTTTTGTTTATTTATTTTAATTCAAGACTAGTACTTTAATATTTCTTGCGTTTTTCAATTCATTTTGCATTCTGATAAGTGTATTTTGTACACTTATTTGAACTTTTAAGTTAGAGTATTTATTGGTTATTTTGATAAATTATGACTTAATTCTATGCGTATTGTGTTTGTTATGTACACATCGACATAAATGATGGAATTGAAGAAAATGGGTAAAAATTGGACACAGAGTTCAGGGATTAAAGTGCAAATACTCAAAAATGGTATCGGCCTCAAGATGAAGATTTAAGTTGTGCTACGGGTCAATTTGATGAGAAATGAAGTCAAAATGGTGAAATATAGTTAAAGTATTATCACACACGAATTTACAATATGTACACCATTGGGACATATAAGTTGCTTATTTGTAGTAGTGAAAATTTTACAATACGTGTGATAATCCTACGATTAAACTCATGTTTTTCATATAAATTCAGACTAGGAATATGAATAGGCCATGTTTAAAAAATGTTTGATATATTTTGGAAGAGATTATTGAATATTATCAAATTATTGATCATCATGAACACATTAATCACACTAATTAATATAAGCCTAGAATTAGAACTAGATATGAATAGGTGGTATCTAAAATCCAATGCATTTCATCTCATATTTGATTAAAATCAATTTTTATGGCTTCCGTAGTTAAATTTAGTATAAAAACCGACAATCAATATCTTTCGTGTTACACTCATCGAATTTGGTAGTAATTAGTATACTAAAGTTGAAATTTATTCCTCGTGGGACAATATTCGTAACTCACTATGTGTTACTTGTCAACGATCTCATACACTTGTAGATATTCTCGAACACATTCTCATTGTATTATTTAATTGCTTGATCAACAATTAAAGAATTAGTTGTTTGACATAGTATTGGGAGACTCACAGTATGTTTAGAACGCAACAATGTTAATACATGCATAATAGATGTTAGGAATAATAATATCGCATATGCAATTATATATAAAACATAAAATTTAATGTATTCTAATATTTCGAATTCGTACTTGTAATATATTCGGGTTGTAATTAGAATAGAATTAATTTATCTTGAAAAAGAAAGTTAAATACCTTAAGATTTATTCGATTGTCAACCGTGCATGAATGAAACTAGATTATGTAATTGAAAATTGAAATAGATAACAATAGGTAGATTCAAAATCCAATACAATCATCCATAATTTTACAACATTCTTAGATTAAGAATAAATAACAAAATCAATTATTTTGTGTTACATAATTCAAATTTCATACAAAACTAGTAAACTTGAATAGAAATTTATACAATACTCTTAACTCATCAAATATATTACTTGTCAATGATTTTCGTACACTTGCGGATTTTGCAAGAAAAAACTATTTGATGAAGCTAAAAACACAGAGACTTCAATGACTGAGTTTGAGCTGAAGTACTGGTGGTTTCGATGAATTTGGAGAAGGTGAAAGAGATATTGGCTCCACCCCCTTTGCTTGATTCTTCAAAGTACAAGACGGGTGAAATTCAAAGTTTTTTTGTTATGTGAGGAACAAAAAGAAGTTTTTTTGTTATCTGAGGAACAAAAAGAAGTTTATACAAAGTAAAGATTCTAGCTGTTTTAGGATGAACAATGTAACCTCAGATGTCCTCCTCTGAGGTCGGATGTCCAGCAGAGGCTAAAGTATCAGCAATCATCTTCATCTCTCAATCCCCATTTCTTGAGTCTTAAACTGCAGTATATTGGCTTTTGCTTTGATTTTTAAATATTTTTTCAGCCATTTTCCAAGCATAATGTGTTGACACGATGGGTAGCAATTGGATTCGGAGGTCAACAACATAATTTTGAAAAAAAAAAAAAAAATTCCTACCAAAATTCGTTCCTTTGTATATACAAAATTCACAAGACAATTACTTTTTTGGACTTGGTATGTTTAATACTAATACTCTAATAAAATACGGTTGACTACTTTTCTTTTAATTAGTTATTTATATGTTATTTGAAGCTGGATGCTAAGAATTTTAATCAACAACAAATGACTAGTGAACGGTCAATTTAACTTTATGTTTTTACACACGAGTTCTGCATTCATCAATTAAGCCTAGTTTGATTTAAATTATTTTTTTTCTCAAACTCATTTCAACCACACATAATTTTACACATGAACGTATAAATTAACCTCATTATTTACATTCTCGCTGTCCTGAACTACCGATTGAATTATGTGCGTCTTAGTGATGTCACGATGATGAACAATTGTCTCGGGAATATTAGTGGCATCCTCGCGAGCTATCTCCACTGTTTCCCAAAAATTATTTGCATTGTCATCAGCTACATCCGAATGTTCATTTCTACCTTCTACGTCGTCCTTCATCACTAAAATCACGCAAATTGGTGTCATTTGTATTTTGTTCAAATCAAACACATAACTCACGTCAATATCAGATGTAACCTTTGCAGGTGGAATTGAAAATGGAAAATGTTCTTGGAATTGATATCTCAGTACCATATTGTATAGAGATAAATCAATGTTCAGCTTGTTCTGTATATCATGGTACAGTTCATCGTACGATGTAGTCTCCGTTATATATGTGTTGACATATTACTTTGTTCGTCACTTGTCCATTTCCATGTCCATCGATTATTTTCATCCAATTCAAAATCATCAAAATAACAAACCGGGAGTATAATCCTCATATCTGTATGGCATGGCAAAATCGAATTTGTAAATATTTCAAACAGAAACCTATTAAAAAATAAAACAACACCTAACAGTTTAAACAGCCAACATTTTGGCTGTTAATAGCCCATTTATTGCTTGTTAACAGCCTAAAATATTGGTTGTTAACAGCCAACATTTTAGACTGTTAACAGCCTAAAAATCGACTGTTAAAAGCAGAGATCGGCTGTTAACAGCCAACATTTTAGGCTGTTAACAACCTAAATATCGGCTGTTAACACCTAACATTTTTGGCTGTTAACAGCCGATATTTAATATCGGCTGTTAACAGCCTAAATGTTGGCTGTTTGTGTTAGTCGATTTTTAGGTTGTTACCAGCTATTTTTTTGGCTGTTACTTTTCGTCGTTTTTTGTAACAGCCATTAAGGCAAACCAATCGAAAAGTTATGCAGATAAATTATTTTCCCATTATGCTTAAAAAAAATTATGCATCTGCTAAAAAAATTTATCTGTCAACTCCTATGTCGAATCTTAATTTATCAAGTAAAAGCATACACATATTTAACGAAAACGAAATTAAACATACGTAAATATACTTACCTATTCGAAGTAATTTACTGAGAATTTTTTTTCTTCAGCTATCGATACTTTTGAGATTTTCAGAGTGTAGAAGATGAGAGAATTTTTATCTGTGTTTGAGCTGATTTTGTAATGTTATGTAGGGAGTGTTTGGTTTTTATTTGTTAACTAAAAGGGCAGTGTTGTCTTTTTAACAAAATCATATTTTGTAATTGTATAATTCACTTAAGGGCATTTTTGTCTTTTGAACACCATTAGATCATTTTAAAGTTATTCACTTGTGAAAAAGTCAAAACACAATTATAAGCCTTAGACCAGGCCATTTTTAAAGTTATCCCAATATTAATACTCTAATAAAATACGGTTGACTACTTTTCTTTTTAATTAGTTATTTATATGTTATTTGAAGCTGGATACTAAGAATTTTAATCAACAACAAATGACTAGTGAACGATCAATTTAACTTTATGTTTTCACACACGAGTTCTGCATTCATCAATTAAGCCCAGTTTGATTAAAATTATTTTTTTCTCAAACTCATTTCAACCACACATAATTTTACACATGAACGTATAAATTAACCTCATTATTCAAAAAATTACTGTTACAAAACTCATTTTCCCTAATAAAAAAAGGGGATCTCAAACGAAGCCTAAGCCTCCGTTAATATACAATTAATAAATTCAATCAAAATCAAACATTAATTTTAATTACTTATTATGATCCACACGTCTCATGGAACTCAATTCTTTTACTATTTCTATTTATGAATTGAACAAACTAAGACAATATATTTGATTAATTTGTACGTACAAGCCTCTGCTGGGCAATCAAAGGTCCCTTAAAAAAAGTAGGTTTTATTTCGTATTGAGATATTTTTGCATATTAATTTGGAACGTTGACAAAGAATGACATCAATAAATGAAGATGTGAATAGCATCACCTTTCTTTCCCTTCATGTGTGGCAAGCTAGACTAGCATGTGATAAGTTTTCAACACATTGATGAAATTGATCATAAATTCCATTCCAATTCTAATTATTATACAAAATATATTGGAGTGCTATAAGTAAATATGGTCATATTCCACACAATCCCCGAGTTACTATTCTAATTCGCATGCGTAAATGGAATGCAAATCAATGAAGATCCTTTTTCCATTTGATTTTTCAAGAAAATTCTATGTCAATTTTCAAGGAACAAAACCCTATAAATACATACAAACTACGGGCTTAAACTTGCACAAACTTTTTCTTCTTCTTGTTAAAAGAATTAATGGCTCCAAAGGAAAACATAGTTGTTTTCCCATTCATGGCACAAGGCCATATCATCCCTTTCTTGTCATTGGCACTTAAACTAGAACAAGAAAAAGGCTATGAAATAACCTTTGTAAACACCCCTCTCAATATCAAGAAACTTCGAGATTGCATCCCTAAATTCTCAAACATTCGACTAGTCGAAATCCCTTTCGACAGCACAGAACATGGCCTTCCTCCAAACTCTGAATCCACCGAAACTCTACCTCTCCTACTCATGCTTCGCCTTATCGAGTCATCTCCTTCGTTAAAACCTGCCTTCACGAATCTTGTTTCCCGTCTCGTCGAGGAGGATAATGGTAGGCTGCCTCTTTGTATAATTTCAGACATGTTTTTTGCCTGGTCGGCTGAGGTTGCTCACGAATTTGGCATATTCCATGCAATCTTTAATGCTGGTGGAGGTTATGGCATGGCTGTTTTGCACACTACATGGTTGAATCTGCCTCAGTTGAAATCAACCTCTGAGGAGTTTCCCCTCCCTGGTTTCCCTCGGGGATATAGGTTTAAGACCAAAAATCTGCCAGTACATCTTAGAGACTGCGAGGGTCCCTGGGCATTTGCAAATGAAATGTTCAAAGATTGGTTAAAGACCCATGCAATGTTGTTCAACACGATAGAGGACATTGATAACACAGGATTGACATATTTCAGGGAACAGTTTCCGAATTGTTCTGTATATCCTATAGGGCCTATTCTTTCGTCTGCAGGTAGCAAAGCACGTGGGGGAGAAGCAGCAGAAGCTACAATGAAACATTGCAAGAAATGGCTTGATAAAAAGGCGACGAACTCAGTTCTTTATGTGGCCTTTGGTTCACAAAGTTCTCCGTCTGTAGCTCAAACAAAGGAACTGGCCAAAGCGCTTGAGGCTAGTAACGTCAATTTTCTTTGGGTTTATAGGCCACCTTCAAGCTTTGTAACAGATTCAGAGTGCACAAATAAAGATTGGCTTCCTGAAGGTTTTGAGGAAAGGATTAAGAACAGTGAAAGGGGTTTACTTTTGAAAAAATGGGCACCCCAGATGGAAATTTTGTCCCACAAATCTGTTGGTGCATTTTTGAGCCACTGCGGATGGAATTCATGCATAGAAGCTCTTAGTAATGGCGTCCCAATGCTAGCATGGCCTATGGGCGCTGAGCAGCCATTCAATGCACATATGTTGGAGGAAGAATTGGGAGTTTGTGTTGGAGTCGCGAATGGACATAGGCACGTTGAAAGTGGCGACATTATGGAGAAGATAGAATTGGTGATGGAAGAAGGAACTGAAGGGGATTTGATGAGAAGAAAAGCGTCAAAGGTTATGGAGATGATTAAGGGAGGTAGCAAAGAGGCTTCAATGGAAGCCATGGATGACTTTCTTACTGCTGCACATACTGCATGCATATGAGTCGCGAGAGAAAATATTGTGTCTTCGTAATTTAAATACTAGAAATTAAACATAAAGTAGATTACAAAAAAATAAGAAAACTTTGCTTAATTTCATGTTAAATGGCTTGGAATTCATGAATACTAATATGCTATGCGTATTCATACATTGTATGAAACAAATTCAAAAACAATCAGTCATATATATCACGACTTCATAATCAGCATTGTAGGATCCCAACAAGCTTAATTGTACACTTTAGTAATTGAATTGGCACAAGAAGTCTGGGTATGATCAAGGAAGCAAAAGAGTTTCGAGCTGATTTAGACTGTGAGAAGTAGAATATACTACCAAGAAGCTTCACCACTTTATAAAGAGAGAAATCATAAAAACCTTAACTGTTCCCCTCTGAATAGGATGCGAAAAGCTTTTACATCGGTCATAGAAGGCCTTTCGACAACGATAAAAAATCCATGTGTGAATTATTGCCATCTTCTGTCACTGCAATATTCAATTAACAACTTAAACTCAACTCAATACTCTCCAATTCAATACATACAAGTCTTTCCAATTCCCAAACGAGCAACACCCATGGAGGACTGTGGTTTTTGTCATTCTTATTGAAACCGCACCAGATATTGATATGGTGGGTTCAGGTCTCCGGTTCGACCAGTATCATAGATTGTACTTGAATAAGTAAAGAAAACATAAAATTAAAATATCATCATTTTATTATTTGTAGCAAATATTTCAAGGTAAATTTTCGGGCTAGTTCTTTTATCTTTCGGCTACACCAAAATTCAACAAAAAGAGTAATACGTTACATCTAACAAGTCAGATCAAATCTGGAGTGAACAAATCAGGGAACTGTGACAGACACCTAAAGAAGTCACCTTGTACACGGAAAAAATGAGGTCAGACTTGTTGACAGCGTGTCCGACCTCTGTAATGGAGGATGGGCAATCCAATCCTCGGACAAACAATGTCGCCTCTTTAATTTTATTTAAAGAATATCCGACCCTGATGGACCAATAACACCAGCCAATTTGGCTACCAGCATCTCCAACAATTTTTCTTCGCAGGAACAAATTTCCATCATCTATTAGATGAGGAAAAGGACAATGACAACATTCACGTTACTGTCAATTATTTTCATAAGAAAATTACATGCATTTATTATTCTCAGGATATGGATCTTTACTTGAAAGATTATCAAAACTATATCTGATGAAATCCCAAAGAATAACAGAATGTGCTCATATAAATAGAAGAGAAATATCAAAGTCCAGATAGTTCAAGACTATTAAATAGTAAAAAAAGAAGAAATCTAGCCGTGTGAGTTGTGAAGACGGCAAATCAGTCTGCATTGGGTAATAGTATCAAAGGAAAATAATAAAAAACATTAAGAGTTGCAAATAATCCTGATATTCATAAGAACAATAAACTGCCTTAAATCATATTCAGTCGATCTTCCATTTGTTCAAAGAGTATAAAAACAGTACTATTAGATTGTGATATTCGGCAATCCAGCGGTTTGCTCATTTACATGTATTAAAGGTCTCCAGGATTACAGGGTAGTGCTAAGATTAACCCAAAGAATGATGATTCTGATAATTAAACTTGCAGCTGAGTGGCTGAAAGAAGATGGTAAAAAAGTGAATTTACAACTTGCCATCAAAACACCCACAAAATACTAAATCCAGCAACAAATCCATTGAGAGGAAAAACTCATCCACCTCCATTAAATACCACCATTCCCTGTCTACTTAAAAATTGGCATTATTCAATAATACTACACCATATGCATGTGTGTGTGATGAGAGGGGAGCATAAATTAGGGAAACATAGTCTAAATTGTGAACAACTGACTCACAACCTAAATCCAGAAGCAGCAAGTATGACAGCTTATGATGCAAAGTATTTCATCAGTTCATCAAAATCAGCTTCATCAACACCAGATCCTGTGCCATCAATTTCAAGACTAAACGAACTGTGTCCAGTGTAGTCGGGTGAAAAGCTAGGGAGAGATGGAAAACGTGTGTCTGCAGCCCTATCTGGCTCAGTCGGAAATACATCTTTTACATAATGGGGGAACTCTCCACCAGTAATAGCACTTCCATTCCTCGATAGTGCTGGTAAACTAATACCAGAATCCCCTGGTCTTTGCTCCATCTGATTATATGCTGCCTCAGATTGCTGTCTTTCCTGACTTAAATCAACTGCTTTTGATTGATTATAGAAATTATATCTGGAATTCTGAGATCCCTGAGGTAGAATGGAATCTTGAGGTCCAGACTGCCATACAGAATTTGGACCTCCATGACACAACTCCAGGCTGTCCAGTCCATGAGACAACACAGAACTTTGAGGTTTTAACTTCAACTTAGAAAGATTAGCAGGCAACACAGTATTTTCAGGAGCATGGCTTAATTGAACATCACAATTTTCAAAATTAGAATTTTCTACCACTGGATACAGTAAGGATCCATCAGCCGTTGACGTAGTTTGAGTGGTGGTGGGATTGGCAGAAGGAAAGGCACAAAAAATGTCAAAATCAGAATCCAGAAAGCAGGGTTGATCATCAACATTATTCCCTTGAGGTCTCATCGCTGTTATTCCATCATTTTCTGGCTGGTTCTCATTTGTCAGGTATCTCGGTAACTCTACATCAGAGGGTCTTACATCCATCAGAGTGTCTTCAGGATCATCATGAGAATGTTCATTGAGAGATGGTACAGCCTGTTTGTTACCACGGGTAACTTTTTGGTGTTTTCTGTTCCGGGATTGTTCCCTACCTCGCTCCTTTACTTTGGCCAGTGGAGTAACATGAACAGGAGGTTCAAAAGGCACAACATCCATTGATTGTTGTTCTTGATCATCTCTTGATGTAACAGATCCTGGCCCATCATCAACATCATACTCGCTACCACTGCTAAAAGAAGGTTTCCACTTTTCACCACAGCTTCTTGAATGTGCATCATTTATGCTAGATGAACCATTATCACTGCTAGGCTGCCGGATGAATGCTTCCTCCCTGCTCAAAACACCCAACCAAATTGCACTCTCTTTGGCAGTCATTTTGTCCTGTAAACACTTTGACTGCCTGACTAGTCTTCTGATCTTTGCAATATCAGGAGACATGTGCTTTATAACAGCAGTCAGCACCCCAACTTTCCACATCTTTTTCAAATCATGGGGCTTCTTATATGGGGGAGTTTGACCCTTGGGCAATCCCAATCTTGTCCACCATTCCTCATTTCCAGTTGGCCACCAAGGTGGAGGGGTGCCCTTCTCAAGCGGATACTTCCTTTGTGCTGGATTGCAATGTTGCATCAGGGAAGACAAAAGTGATCCCAATGTCGCATCTTGCAAGTCTGGAAGCACACTTTGTGAGGTTCCATTATAATTACCAACTCCATCTTTCCTCGCAAGGCACTCAGCCTCATACTTAGCAATGGCTGCAGGTCCATTCTTGTCAAGCTTCACCTTTTCCTTCCACCAAGCTCTTAAATTATCTGATGAACCACTAACAGGCTTACCTTTCTCGGGGATAATACCATACACAAATCCACGAGCCTTGCAGACTTCCATAAGCTTCAACATGTACTTCAAAATCCCATCTTGAGCTCGTGCCATCTTCTTCCGGCGTGCCTGATCAGTGGTCGACTTGGCCTTCTGCTTCTCTGCTGCTTGCCGTGCTGCAAGCTTATGCCTTTCCTTGATCCTCTTGAGTTTAACTTGATCCTTCCACATTCGCCTCTCCAATTCTTCGGCTTCAATCTCCTCATCACTAACATCTTTTTCCTCTATATTCTGACCAACCCCTATATCATCGATTTCGATGTCCGAACTGTTGTGCAATGTATCACAATCATCTCCATTTCAAAACAATTAATAATAATAATAAATTTTTTTAAAGAAACCAGTGAACATTAAAAAACACAATCGAATAATTCCTCCTATATTTATTCTATAAATATATCTTCGGCCAAGCATAAAATATATAAACTCCCTGTAACTACATGATCCCATAATTGACCATTAATTAACAAAATAATTCACATCCAAGCCTGTATGTTGGGTTTCTAAGAAAAATCTATTAATCAAATATTACAGGAACTGCAGAAAATGAAATTCAGAAAAAAGTTATTCAAAGCAATAAAAATCGCCATTACTATTTAATGAAAAGGGCAGGTTAACAATATTTTCATCAACCCAAAGTCCAAATAACCTCCTCAATATTCAAAAGAATTATTCACGTCGAACGCCATAGTAATTCTGAACACCCAAGAAGTTTATGAATATAAATCAATCAAAAAATTAATAAAACTCAAAAACAACGGGATGGAATAGAATTGTATAGTTCTTCTTTTAGGGGAATTTATAGAAAAAGTAAACAAATCAGACCTGATATCCATTCCAATATCTTCCATTACAGCCATATAAATCCTTATTTTTATGTGAAAATCCCTTCTCAGAATCTGGGTTCTTTCTACGAAGAAAAGGGGCACGGCTAAAAAAGGGAAAGGTGAAAATAGGATCAACAGAAATGATACTTTATGGAATTGTACTTTATATACACCAAGCAAAGAGGTGTACGATTTCGTGGACTCTCTCTCTCTCTCTCTCTCTGGGGAGAGTGATTTGGCTGCGTGTGCGAGGAGCCATCCCTTTTATCCAATTTTCTACAGTTTGAATTAAAATCGTGTTTATCCGTTTGTTTCACGTATTGGCGGAGTGAAAAAGGAACAAGAAATGCAAAAAACTGACATTGCAGAACAAGCGTATTTGTTTAAAAATTCAAAGATTCAAGAATTTTTTTTTTCCATCATAAAATATTACTTTTCTTTAAAAAATAAAAATATTATTTGACATTATCACAGTTGTGCTTTCTCGATTCTCTTTCACATAAATTACAAGTATAGCATGGTGATAGTAGCATATGGTGGAGTCTGAATTTTAAGGTAAATGCAAAAAAATATCGGAGGGAAGAAAAATACATGTAAGCTCTCTTATGTGGCTCCACCACTATTAGTCGAGACGATTTTAGGTAAAAATATGTTTGTAAAATTTGTACTTGAAATTAGGGTCCGTTTGATTGTAAGAGTGAAATTTGAATGGAAAAAAAATGAATTTCAATGAATTGAATTGACTAGTTGTTTTCTTGGAAAATGTCAATTAATTGTGTTTGATAGGTATAATTTTCTACCTGAAAAATATTGAAATTTTGGATCTTTTGATGTTCGTTTGGTTTTTTTCATGGAAATGGTCCATTGAAGAGATTTTTTTTTTTTCACAATTGTGGATATAATTTGTTTTCATTACCCAATTTAAAAAAAAAAAAAACCCCCCCGGAAAGCCGTTTCCCACCAAATTAGTGGGAATTCATTTTCATCAAAACCATGGAAATTGTCACCATGTGAGGCCAACCAAGAAAATCAATTCCAAGAAAAAAAAAATTGTCCTTTTTGTGGAAATGTTGATACAGGGAAATCACAAAAACGGTTCACCGGTATTGTGGTGTCCCGATTCATTGTTGGGTGACATGGCAGCTTGGGGAGAGCTATAAGATGGATTTTGTGGAATGTCCAGATACAATGAATGTGGATGGAACATGCATTACTCCCTCTCTATCGGCAATTGGATTTAACGGGGATTATTATTATTATTATTTTCCCAGAATTCTTAGTCTCTTGTTTTTATATGTATAGCCACTTTTCTTTATTTGCTTTTCTAGGGAATTGGCTAGTGGAGAATAGGAATATTTAGTGATTCCAAGGGCGGTTAATAGTTATCCATTAAAATAGTGACAAATTTTGTGAAACAATGTTCAATTTTCTGACTAGAATTATTATATTTTAATTCAGCTAATTTGGTTGAAGGTGCATTTATATTCAGTTGATTTATAAGGTTCACGAGATATTGTGTCCTATTACCAAGTTGTACAAATTGCTTACAAATTGTTCAAAAAAATGTTGCTTCGAGGTGGGTTGGAGGGGGATTGCGTCAATGAACCGGTCATGGCTAGAAAAACTTCATACCCAATTTTTCTATGTATCCTGAAGTGGTAGTTCGATTCCATATATGCTAATTGAGTAGCATGACTGAAATAAGCTCCTTAACTAGAATTGTGTCATGAGTTTCGTATATAGACGAGATTGTGACATTTTCTTTTGTTAGGAATTTGAGCAGGTGATATGACGCGATATAAAGTATAGATCGTACAAATAATAACAAGATTAAAAGAAAACAAACAAGAAGATGAAATTGACAGATGAACCTAATATCTTATTAACAACCAATGGAGAGAAAAATTACAAATTCTGCAACTTAATGTCTAATAAACTAAATGAATAGTCTACTATTTATAGGAGACATGTCTAAATCCTAAAATAAATCTAAAATATGGAAATTATGTCAAAAATCGCGTAAAATCTAAAAATAAGGAAATAATCCGCGGTCTGTCGCTAGAGCGAAGGCTCAGAGATAGGCATGCGACAAACTCGATGTTTCAATTTTGTTCATCTCACTCAAGCAGGAGTTGATAGGAATGTAAAATGCATATTTTTCCCTCCTTATTGTATGTGCTCGTATGATTATTTTGTGCTAAAATGTACTCATTACGCTCATATTTTGATTTAGGTGGCAATTCTATGGATATGGCGTAATTTGGAAGAAATATATGAAAAAAAATGATCAAAATGGAAGAAAGTGAAAGTTGAAGGACTAAAGTGTAAATATTCTAAACTTGTTTCTAACCTTGTGATGAAGATTCGAGAGTGTTGAGGTCAATTGGATGAAGAAATGATTCAAATGGATGAAATATGGCCAAGACATTTTCACATATCAACTTCCAAGCTGAAAAGTTTTGCATCAGTTTTCAACATCATATTGAGACCAATTTTGGACATGGTAAACGATCGAATTTGAAGATAGTCTCTGAATAAAAGTTGTAGCCTTTTGGGTTATCTTTCTAACACATCTTGAATCGTCTCAATCGGACATCAGAAGAGGAAGTTATGATGAAAATACTGAAACAGACGTAAAGTGGACAGATTGCTAGGGTTCAAGCGCTCTCCTATAGCGCTCAAGCGCCGCGCTCCGCCACAGATTTTAGGTTTTTATTGTTTGGGCCGCGAAAACTCGAGAAAAAAACTCCAAATTGGCCAAGAATATGTAGAGAAGTATAAATAAACCTAAGGAGACCAAAACACGGGAGAACCTCTCCAACTTTATTCTTCTCTATTTTTCTCTTAGATTCATGAATTGTAACTAAACTTTTACACTTGGTCAAATGAGATTGAAGTCTCGGAACCACATATTGTGAGATCTAAATGGTTTTTCTTAATTTAATTCATGTTTTTGAGTATTGAATATTCTTCTGCACTTATTTTCATGATTGTTATGTTTAATTGTTAGGAGGTCTACTAGTTTATTATTCATCGCAATCTACCGATAAGTTAAATATAAAATCCGTAATTGTTTGATTCCTTTAACTTGTGAAGCACTATGATTTGATGATTTTCTGCGATAGAGGTTATTAAATCTTAAGAAGAATGTTTAAATAGATTGAATGCAACCGCTGATATTTGTGTTATCTAGTTCATCGATTTCTCTATTTTGTAAATCTGTTATTAAATTGAATCTTGAGCGCTGGTCTGGGATTATTTAATAATTAGGGTTTACGCTGATTTCTAACTAACTAAAATTAAGGAGAAATAAGAAAATTATTCCAACGATGAATATTCAAAATATGAATTGAATTATCTTTGCATCTATGATCAATTGTGGATTTTTGAAGGTGGATATTGACTTGGACCAAGGTTAGTCTTTTGATTATTTTCGTTAATTTAGTTTTCATTGTTATTAATTGCATTATTTACAATTGTTTGCATACAAAACCCCCATAATCATTGTGCGGAGCATAAACTATTGAATTACACACTCTTCATGGGATCGACCCTTACTTCTACTACTACATTAATTTTAGAGATTTAAAGACTATTTTTGGGTGCCTACGATAGTACACCAGGAGTCGAGCGTCCATCCAGCACCGTCAATCCATCTATTTTTTCCTTCTTGAACCCTATTTTGACATTTTCAAGCCCAATACTCAAAAATGCGAAATCTTAGACCCAATTTGAATAGGATTTGGGTCACAAAATCCAACAATCTCCACCTTGACACAAATTTTAGTGCAACGAACGAAATTCCAAAATTTCTCCACTTCGAAAAATAAGTCTGACTGCAACAAAACACACTGAACTCTTAACCTATCCAACACTTGAAAATATTCTTCCTCTTCCACCATATCCAAACACGAATACAAATGAATTCAACCCCCGGGTTCCCAAAATTCACAAAGAATTCAAAATTTACCAAACATGGTCAAAACATACTATGTAGCAGAATCTCCACTAAAAGCTTTAACTGAAAGCCCCTAGCTAGACTCGTCACCTTCAACAACTCTAAAATCATGTACATCCAGATCGGCATCTCTGTACCTATTTCCAATGGGTCTCTCATTAGCCGTTGAATACAATGGAACCACAGATTGTGGTGGCAAATCGGAATTACCCATATCTCCCAAACTTGACAGAGTAGTATTCTCCAAAATAGACCCAGAGCCAACTCCCAACGGTACTGTACCAAACTGTATTTTCACCACGGTACCAAACCTGTGTTGATGTTTCTTCACTGATTCTGTCCACCCTTACAAGATGTATAACTGGAACTTTCTCCGCCCCTCTAATACAACACGAACACATTTCCGAACTTGCAGGACTCCATCTGCACTAGAGACGTGTACCCTCTCGAGTCCAGGATACTCAGCAAGACGATGTTCTTCTTCAAGTCTGGAACATGTTGAACATGACCAAGTGTTCTGATTGTTCCATCCACCAACTTCAATTTGACTCTCATAATACCAGCTACCCGAAAAGATTCGTTATTTTCCATAACAACAGTATCTTGCGTCACCGTTTCATATGATTCAAACAAATTCCGATTGGGGCTCATATGAAACGCACAAGCTGTATCCAAAATCCACTCATCGTTAAGATTGGATTCTGTCAAAAATAGTCAAAAGATCTCATTCACTTTCAAAGTTCTCTACAATGTCTGCTTCACCTGATTGTCTTCCACAATTTGCAGCTGAATTACTCTTACCATGTAACTTCTAGCAATCCCTCTTGATGCGTCCTTTCTTCTTGTAGTAAAAACAGATTCTATTGCTAGGATCTACCCTCGATAGCCCCTTTGCTGATCACCACAAACCACAAGATCTTCATCATCTCTGGGAACTGTTCCAACCAGATGCTTCATTTTCTCCTTTAAGAATAAGGCATCATACACGTCTTCAATGGTGAGTGTGTCACGACTGTACAAAATCGTGTCCCTAAACGATAAAAATGAACTAGGCAGCGAGCACAACAAGATTAAGGCCAAGTCTTCTTCATCATATTTTACCTCTAATGTCTCCAGATCAGAGACAATCTCCTTAATCACGACCATGTGATCTTCTAGTAATCTGTTTTCTACCATGTGATGAGAATAAAACCTCTGCTTCAGATACAATTTGTTGGTCAGACTTTTGGTCATGCACAATTGTTTCAGTTTCAACCACAATGCATCTGATGTCTTCTCCTTCAAGACGTCCTGAAGAATGTTGTTAGATAGATGAAGATGAATTTGCGAAAGTGCCTCGCGATCCTTCTGTTGCTTTTCCTCTGTTGTCCAAATCCATTTGCGCCAATATAGCTCTCATCTTCACTTGCCACAAAGAAAATTTTGTACTGCGATCTAATAGTGGAATATCATACTTCATTGTAGCCATCGATAACAAAAACCTCGACGAATCAAGTCCTTGCTTTGCGGAACTGCTGAACCTTAGCTCTGATACCACTTGTTAGGAATTTGAGGTGGTGATATGACGCGATATAAAGTATAGATCGTACAAATAATAACAAGATTAAAAGAAAACAAACAAGAAGATGAAATTGGTAGAGAAATCAAATATTTTTTTAACCAATGGAGAGAAAAATTACTACCTCTGCAACTTGAGGTCTAATAAACTAAATGAAGAGTCTACTATTTATAGGAGACATGTCCAAACCCTTGAATAAATCTAAAATATGGAAATTAGGTCAAAAATGTGGCCCGTCACACTCCAGTGATAAGCGGGCGAGATTCTGTCGCTCGAGCGAAAGCTCAGCGACAAACCACTGTTCCAATTTTGCTCCTCTCGCTCGAGCGGGGAGTCAAGTGTCTGTCCAGCACCGTAAATCCGTCTTTTTTTTTTTTTCCTTCTTGGACCCTATTTTGACATCTTCAAGCCCAATACTCCAAAATATGAAATCTTAAACCCAATTTGAACTGATTTTGGGTCACAAAACCCAACATCTTTTATGGAGGGAGGATTTTGATTGTAACCCTATTCTACTTCCATTAGGTGGCTAGGTAATGACATGTTTTTCCAAGAAAACAACCAGATAGCTTCATTAGCTGCAATTTCAGTCGAGCTTTTCATTGTTCTACTCATCATTCGTGAGTCTTACTTGGTCTATACCCTCTCTTGAAAGATGATTTTTCATTAGTATTTGAGGGCTGATAATTTATTCACAAGACCAGTACCACATCAACTTCTCCATGTAAAAATAAGTCGTCAATTGTGGACTTTGATCTTACATCTTCTTTCATGGCAAGGGATAGAGCATTAAAACTACCCCCACATCTCCTACTGTAACTCTAGGCATAACAACAACTCTAATCTTCCCAAACTTTACTTTCCCTCCTTTCGCCCCCATAGATGTGTCCAAGCAGCAATGCTTCTCGCCCCATGCATCCACCTTTCTCTATCTCTATAATTTCAGGATTCAAGACAGCTCCCATGCTATCTATAAACATCTTTGCTGAAGTTAATATCAAAACCCATAAGTTCCATCCAAAGCATGAAGAAGATTGATCTACTAGTCATATCAATGAAACTATCCACCACCAAGGTCTTAAATGCTTGCCATAACGTGTTCATAAAAAACTAATTGCTCTAGATATGTGATGTTCCACCATCTTTCATCTTTGAATCTAAATCCATTTTGCTACAACACAAGCCAGTGCGGTCCATACACCTGAAAAAAACCCAAACTAAAGGAAGGAACCATTGCAATAAATATTTCACAGTCTCGTTAGCAAATAGTGTCCAATTTAGAGGTTCATAGTGTTGGAAAAATATGTGTCATATTATTACAAATTTTATTTATTGACTTCTTTAGTATACTTGTTGATTTTTAATTGTTATACATTGGGAAATAAATTATCAAAACCTTGAGAAAAAAGTTACAATTTTTTTCCGAGTTATTCCTGAGAAGGTACAAATCCATCCAGAAAATTTGAGATGTGAATTTTATTGTCTTTCCTTATATAAACAGAATCTAATTTCTTGTTATACATATATAGCTCATGTAGAATAAATATGATACCTTTCTAGATATTTTTAAATTTGTTTAGAAAAAAAATATAAGAATTTGTTAAATTAAAATTATCTTTCCTTATCTAAGGTAATTAATCAAGAAAAGAATACGCTTTGGAAAATAATTTCTCAACCATTCATGTTCAACAAAATTGAGTAGCTACCATCTGCAAAGAGCGGACGGAGATGATGCTTCATTGATAAATTCTAAAGTTAACCTTTGAGTAATACACACAAGTTCGCGACCTAGAGTAGTCGTGTTCTACCATTGTCGTGCAAGTTCAATCTGACATATGCTTCATTGAATACATTCAAAGTCAACCATTCTCTTCAACATATTTGGAGAAACAAAACAATGTGTGTTAATGTACAATCCGATTTGATGTGAGATAATAATGGTGGTTTTTAATCCAAGTGGCAGTTGCAATCGAATACAATAGTGAAGTGGCGATAAAGTGAGGGTTTGATCCCACTTTTACAACAAGTCAAAAGAAGAAGAAAACAATGGAGATTCTTAGATTTTTTTCGATTTTTTTTTTTAATTTTATGAAATTACAAAACTGAGGTTATTGTATTGATAATTTAATTTAGTGGATTATTTTATCCACGACATTGGGGTTGTGAATGTTTCCTTTCGGAGTTTACCATTATAACTGATGTTCTAGTTTTAATTTGCTATTTAAATTTCACATCTAGGTAAAACTCACGAATACAACACATCGTACACGAATCACGTAGAAATGGCACATGAAGTTTGAGACCAAGTGGGCAAGTGTCTCTTCACTAGAATTCCATCTCTGCAACAGCTTGAAAGATCTACTTTGACATCTGATTTCTCTATGAATGCTCTCCAGACTTGTAGAAGTGGTTCGTTATTTCTCAAATACTGGCAAATCTCATAAATCAATTAATGGCAATGGTCAGTTGTAGCCATTTGGGAGGCTCATGTTGATCGTATAACACTAATTTCATGGCATTGCAGAAGGGGATTAAACTTCATCTTATTTAATTGTTATTTAGTCAGGTTCTGACTGATGGTTATATCCTCAACATTCTACAAATGGGAACTCAGACTCGTCCCATGATTTGGTGCAATCGAGTGCAACATCTTGTATGTCTTCATTAGGAGGTACAAGCTTGAACTGGAGTTGAAAAACATAGAGAACCGCACCAAGGGAACTCATGCGTGACTGAAATTCCTCCACAAAGAAAAGCATGCCTGCCATCATTGTCTCTTAAAGTTGCACCTGTTCTGGAGGAAATACCCCAATGGGCTCAAGCTTATTGGATTCTTTGCTAATTATCTCATCAAAATACCGAAGCTTGAATTTCACGTACATCTCATGTCCATTAGTGAATCTGAAGAGTCTGCATATATTTGAGTAATAATGAAGTTCGGAAAGTTTGTTAGCATGACGAAGTTGTTGGCTAAAGCCGCTTTTGTTGACTTAGGGACAAGCAATTTTTCTTCATGAAATAAATAGAAACCTTAGCATTTAACGCCCACCTTTGCGTTTAATGCTTGAAAGATTGAATTTGGTGAAATTTATCAATATTTAGCCGAAATATCCCTCCTTCTCTTAAAAGAGAGAATGATTGATTCACTGTTCATCCCTGTCACAGTACTTTTAACATTGAAACCGATTTTGTCTTGTTCATCCAAATAGCCGACTTCACCTGACATAAAAAAAAAAAAAAAAAAAATTTGCCGCCGTATTTTCTATTGATATTTTATAACCGCCTACTATATTATTAGTCAATAAAAAACACACAAAATCCAAAAAAAAAAAAAAAATTTGCCGACTTTGCCGCCGTATTTTCTGTTGATATTTTATAACCGACTACTATATTATTAGTCAGTAAAAAACACACAAAATCAAAAAAAAAAAAAAAAAACATTTGCCGACTTACATTTTCTACCCTATATATACATGCATGCAAATGAATTTTCTACACAGTTTCCCCTTTCTCAAAGATTTAACCAAAAAAAAAAAAAAAAAAAAAAAATCTCGATTACGCTGTAAAGTGGCAAAATATTCATTTTGAAGGTAGATCTCTATTTGTTATGTTTTTACTTTTTCATTCAAATATTTTTTTTTTTTTTTTTTGCAACTTACTTTATGTTTTTTCGTTTTTGTTTAGGTTTATGTTCTTCGTCTTTCTGTAAGTATATTTTGCTTTTACTATTTTTGTATGTTACGTTAAATTGCATGTTTCAGTAAATCTAATTCACAACACATGTTTCAATAATTTTCTGTCGGGAGCATTAAAATTTAGTTGAGATTTAATTGTTTAACCTTGTTAGAATTTGTTTAGTGTTCTGTTTTGATATATAAGTTTAGGGTTTATCCAATTGCTAAAAACAAGGTTAAATGCATGAAATTGCTTCTATGTGTTTATTTGTTTTTTTTTTTTTAAAAAAAAAAATTCACTTTCATGTAGAATTTTAAATGAATAAAATTATTTCAATACGAGTTTTTGGATGATTTTGATATTTTATTGAGGTGGAAGAAAATACTTCATTTTTAAGGTGAAAAGAAAAAATATATATATTTTCCTCCGTGCGCGCACGGAGACACGGGGTGTCTCCTTGTGCGCACGGAATTTTTTTTTCTTTTTTTTTTTAATGATGAACCTTGAAAAAATATCAAAATAATCCAAAAACCCATATTGAAATATTTTTTTCATTTAAAATTCTTTTAACATATTTTTCTATCGCGCGAACGATTTTTTTTTTCCTTTAAACAAATTCTAAAAAACATTAAATAATATTCATAATTCACATACCAAAGTTACAACTACAATACATTAAATTTCTTACATTTTCAACAAATTTTTATTTACAATTTTTATTTTAATTTATCCTATTGAAATAGCTAAATTTTTATTTTTATTTTTCTTTTTTCCATAGATTTTGTAGTGTTCAATTTGTAGTTATCCTTTATATTTTTTTTCCCTAAAGTTTTTATTATAGTATTTATTATTAACAAATTGTGTACTCTATAATTTGTATTTACTGTTCTATCAATATTGAATTTGTTTTCAATTTTTTTTAGGTTGTAAGATATCATTCTCAAATTAAAAATATTAAAATTTTTAACTTTAATTGAAATGTCATATTTAATTTCATGTTGTTCCTAAGGTAGTGAAATTGATTTGACTATTCTCATTAGTAAACAAAAAATTATATCCATCTCTTTGTATATATTTTTACTTTAATCTGATTTTCATTCGTTAACATTATGCAAGGTCAAGCTGCTATTCATCTATCGAATTTTGTTCTCTTCGTTTTGCTCGGGTAAAAATGTAAGAATTTCATCTCTTCTAAAAATTTAGTTTTATTTGATAATATTTATTTATTCTTTACTTGTTGATAGTAGCATATAAAAAATGTTTATAATTTGCTTTAGATTTCATTTCATCTATATTTGAGTCAACGACTTCAATATTTATTACTATTGTATTTAATTTTACAATTTCGTTATTTGACTTTAAATTCATGTGTTTTATAAATTTTTTTTATAACTTATTAAAAATGAACCTTAATAAAATATCAAAATCATCCAAAAACCCATATTGAAATATTTTTTCATTTCAAATTCTTTTTAAATATTTTCTCATGCACGCACGAATTTTTTTTTTTTAATAAATTCTAAAAAATATTACATAATATTCATAATTCACCTACCAAAGTTACAACTACAATACATTAAATTTCCTAAATTTTCAACAAAGTTTTTATTACAATTTTAATTTTAATTTGTCCTATTGAAAGAGCTAAATTTTATTTTGCGCACAGGAGTGATTTTTTTTTTTTTTTTATGTGTGGCCATGAAAAATATTATTTGTTTAGGTATGATTTTTTTTTTTCATATATTTTGTATAGTTAAATTTGTAGTTATCCTTTATATTTTTTTTCCCTAAAGTTTTTATTATAGTATTTATTATTTATAATTATTTTTAACAAATTTTGTACTCTATAATTTGTATTTACTGTTCTATCAATATTGAATTTGTTTCCAATTTTTTTAGGTTGTAAGATATCATTCTCAAATTAAAAATATTAAATTTTTTTAACTTTAATTGAAATATCCCACTTAATTTCATATTGTTCCTAAGGTAGTGAAATGGACTTTCTTATCCTCATTAGTAAACAAAAAATTGTATCCAACTTTTTGTATATATAATATATTTTTATTTTAATCTGATTTTCATTCGTTAACATTATGCAAGGTCAAGCTGCTATTATCTCTCGAATTTTCTTCTCTTCGTTTTGCTCGGGTGAAAAGGTAAGAATTTCATCTCTTCTAGAAATTTAGCTTTTATTCAATAATATTTAATTAGTCTTTTACTCGTTGATAGTAGCATATAAAAAATGTTTATACTTTGCTTTAGATTTCATTTCATCAATATTTGAGTCAACCACTTCAATGTTTATTACTATTGTATTTAATTTTACAATTTCGTTACTTGACTTTAAATTCATGTGTTTTATAAATGTTATATACTAGAGTTTTATAATATTTATCCATCAATTTTGTTTCACATTTTGCTACAGTAGGTATTATTATTATTTGTTAACTGTTTGACTAATAAAATATTTTCTATTTTATTTTCTGATCAGTAGTATATTTATTGTCCAGATGAATTCTCTACAAACTGGTAATGAAGAGCCTGAATTGATTAATCTTAAAAGTATTTCCGAAAGCACATGCAAATCATATAATGCTTTTATTCGCCAACAACAAAATCGAAGGCAGGCGGATAGGAGGAATCGAGTTCAAACCGTAAGTATTGATCATCGTAAAAGGATAAATGATCCTATGTTATCTCAAAATAATAATTCTGGCGTTGCTTGTGTGTATGAATTTATAATACATTCTTATTCTGAGGGTTCCACTTTGAACGAAGAATCGACTAATATTTTTTATTATGAATTATGTGGAAATTTTAACCTTTTGAACATACCAACTACTGCATATGTGTTACCAACATGCAACTATTGTAAGTATTGTGGTGCGCAAAAATTTCATAGAGAAACAAAAGGTTTTTGTTGTTGTGATGGAAAAGTAAAACTTTTATGCCTGATTCACCAAATGAATTGTATGATTTATTTATTTCTAAAGAACCTACATGTATGGAATTCAAAAAACTTTTACGCGGATATAATAACCACTTCGCATTCACTTCATTTGGTGTAAAGTACGACAAGGAACTCTTTAAATCATACCGAGGTATTTACACATTCAGAGTTCAAGGACATATATATCATTATGTAAATCAACTTATACCACAAAATAATACGCCACATTATATGCAATTATATTTTTATGATACAAATAATGAAATTCAAAATCATATAAAAATTTCTGAAAATTTAGTAGAATCTACTTTGACTCTTCTAATTGAAATCTTAAAAGAAAATCCATATAGTAAATTCTTCAGGTCTTTAAGTAATGTAACGAATTTGCACGACCATCGAATACAAATAAAATGTCACCCCGAACTCGATCAAAGAGTTTTCAATACTCTTTTAGCATCTCAAGTAGCTACTGTATGGGTTGATGATGATGAAAATGCAAATAATCATGTTCGTGATATTACTATATATGGCCATTCTGGTGATTCGCATATGGTCCATTATTATTATGGTTGTTATGATCCTTTACAATATCCTTTGCTTTTCCCATTCGGTGAATCTGGTTGGCATGAAGGTATTCAAAGATATAAACACACATCTTCTCAACCTGAGAATTTGGTTGACCATATTGCTGTTCCTAAAACAATATATTCTGTAGCTCAAATGCTTGAAAAAGAAGCTGAAGGTTTACTCATATTTCTCATATATTTTCTAATTTTACAAATATAGATGTTTTAGTTACATATATAAAAATTGTTTTATTCTTCCTCATGCAGTGCTTCATAAAATGAAGAAACGTTATCAGGTTTCATGTCGTGAGTATTATGCATACAAGCTACAAATTAGGCCTACTGGTAAGTTTGTGCTGCTTCATACTGGTAGACTTTTTCAGCAATATGTTGTAGATATGTATGTTAAAATCGAAACAGCCAGATTAGATTACTTTCGTAATAACCAGAAACAAATTCGTGCTGAACTTTATCAAGGTATTGTAGATAGTGTCGAAAACGGGGAAACAAGAGGGTACAAAATTGGAAAGAAATTTGTTTTACCACAATCTCTTACTTGTGGACCTAAAGATATGCTAAGGAAATACTTAGATGCTATGGCTCTTGTCTAACATTATGAAAAATCAGATATATTTTTAACATGTAATCCGAATTGGCCAGAAATAAAGCAAGAATTGAAACATAATGACGAGGTTCAAAATCGACCGGATTTAATTGTACGTATATTTAGAGCAAAATAAGAAGAACTTAAAAATGATTTGTATAGGAACAATATTTTTGGTTATGTTGTTGCTCATATATACATGATTGAATTCCAAAAAAGAGGGCTTCCTCACGCGCATCTATTGATGATTTTTAACCATGGCCATAAGATTTCTTCCGCTCAATAAGTTGATAGAATAGTATCTTGTGAAATTCCTGATAAAAACAAGTACCCTCATCTTTATTCAGTTATTGTAAAACATAATATACATGGCCCTTGTGGAAATTTTAATCCCAAAAATGTATGCATGGTGACAAATAGTGGTTGTAAGAATAAATATCCAAGAGATTATTGTAATAGCACTATATTTGGAGATAATTCATACCCATTGTATAGACGTCGTAATAATGGTATTAGTATTAAACTTAGAGGTCAAATGTTAGACAATCAATGGGTTGTACCATATAATCCTTATTTAAGTGCAAAATTTGGCTGTCATATCAACGTTGAAATATGTTTTTCTATTAAAGCTGTAAAATATTTGTATAAATATGTATACAAATGACATAATCGTATTAATTTTTTCGTTAGCAAAGATGAAAAGAAAAAGATATTGATGAAATATATGCTTATCAATCTGCTAGATGGATATCTCCACCTGAGGCTATGTGGAGGATTTTTTCATTCAATTTGTCAGAAATCTATTCAATTGTTTATTCCTTAAAACTTCATACCGAAAATCATCAACAAGTTACATACAAAAATACGAATGATTTATCTACTATTATTGAAAATGAAAATACAAGGAGAACAATGTTAACTAAATTTTTCCGATTGAATAAAGCAAACGAATTTTCTCGAACGCTTTTGTATCGAGATATCCCAACATATTTTGTTTGGAATGCAAATAACAAAATTTGGACTCCCAGAAAGAAACAGATTGTTATAGGACGAATTGTTTCAGCGAATCCATCTGAAGGAGAACGATATTTTCTTCGCATTCTTCTTAACCATATTAAAGGGTCAACATCATTTGACGATATAAGAACTTTCAATGAAACAACTGTTGGTACATTTCGAGAAGTAGCACTTTTACATGGTTTATTAAGTGGAGACAATCGTTGTGAAGAATGTCTATCCGAAACTATTATTTACGAAATGCCTTGTTCTTTAAGACGACTTTTTGCTACACTTCTTACACTGTGCAATCCTAATCATCCAAAGTTACTGTGGGATAAATTTAAATCTTATATGATGGATGATTATGTACATCAAAATATACCTGTTGAAGTCGCTGAAATACGAGCTCTTGAGGATATAAGTTCTATTTTAGAATCACTGGGTAAAAATATAAATGATTATGGAATTGTGCCGTTTAATGTAAATATTGATGAAGATGAAAGGTTGGCAAGAATGGTTGCAGAGGAAACAATTAATTTGGATATTCAAGGAAGCTTTGCTTGTGCCGCAACGTTAAATAAAGAAAAACAATTTGCATACGATACAATTATGGAAAAAGTCAAATATGAATCAAGCGGTGCTTTTTTCATCGATGGTCCAAGAGGAACATGTAAGACTTTTTTATACAAAGCACTCTTAGCTGGTGTAAGGTGTAGACATTTTATTGCTTTGGCAACTGCGTCGTTTGGAGTAGCTGCATCTTTATTACCTGGCGGTCGAACAGCTCATTCAAGATTTAAAATTCCTTTGAAAACAATAGGAGAAGTCAACTGCTCTATTAGCAAACAGTCAGCTTTGGGAAGTTTGTTGAAAATGTCTAAGTTAATAATTTGGGATGAAACACCTATGGTAAATCGTTGTGCTATTGAAGCTGTAGATAAAATGCTTAGAGATATTACTGATTGTAACTTGCCTTTTGGTGGAAAAGTTATCGTTCTTGGAGGATATTTTCGACAGGTTTTACCAGTTGTATCGAAAGGAAAAAAACAAAACATAATGAAAGCTAGCTTGGTTTTCTCATATCTATGACCTTTATTTGTACATCTACCATTAGTTCATAATATGCGAGCAAAGTTTGATTCCACGTTCTGCGATTACTTGCTTAGAATTGGAGATGGAACAGAACAAAAACATACTTGTAAGTGTATTAAGCTCCCAAATAGTATAATTTTACCGTTCGAAGATGAAATCACGTCTCTGAAAACTTTGATACATTGTGTTTTTCCAAATATAAAAGCTTATGCTGATCATTTACATACCATGGTAAACCGTGTTATTCTTACACCTACAAATGAATGTGTTGACTATATTAACAAACTTCTGCTTGAACAAATTCCTGGTCAAATTTTCACATACTATAGTTTTGATGAAGCAATTGAAAAATCAGAACAGTGCGTGCAAGAAGATTTCTTGAATACTTTGACATCAAATGGTATTCCACCTCATGAATTGAACCTTAAGATAAATTGTCATGTAATGTTATTGCGGAATATTAATCCTTCTGAAGGGTTATGCAATGGAACACGTCTTACTTATCGAAAATTTGAGAGAAACGTGATTCTTGCTGAAATCACTACTGGCGAATATTGTGGAAAACATGTTTTCTTACCGAGGATCCCTTTTATACCACTTAAATCTGATCGAACCACAATTCCATTTAAAATGACTCAATTTCCAATTAGACCATGCTTTGCAATGACAATAAATAAAGCTCAAGGTCAAACACTTGATTTTGTCAGTTTGTATCTTCCAGAACCAGTTTTCTGTCATGGTCAGTTATATGTAGCGTTATCAAGAGCAAAAACAAGCAAATCTCTAAAAGTTTTACTGAAACCATCAACCACAGATACTTTGCACAACTTATGTACTGAAAATGTTGTCTATAAGGAAATTATTTCTTTTATACATTCATAGAACAACCTTCTCACAAGTATATTTTATGATGTTTGAAACATTATTTAAATTTCATGCCATTCACTATTTTCATAATTTATTTCGTATATTAGATTTAAAAAACAGTATTTTAGTATGCAGAAAATAATATTTTCCATTTTATATACAGGTTATCGATATTGATATTATTCGAAAGTTCAAATCAATTATCTACTGCGTCTGTATATTTCACAGGTATAAATTAATTTAAAAATAAAATATAATTTTTTTATGAAGATCTAATAAACCGTGTCATTATATTTTTCCAACATTTGTATAGTTCTCAAAAAATAATTTTACACTGTTTTTTAGACTATCTACCACATTTTCCTGCAAATAAAATATTAATTCATCAATAAAAGATGTTATATTAGTGTAAGTGGTGATACCATGTGACATGTCATTTCTGAATAAAAACAAGTACACACATGTGTTGTATATAGTAATCTCTGTATTTCTCTTATTCCATTACCATATATGTACTATTATTTATCATTTCGCAAATTCCTCCGAATCCATTTTTTTGGTTTGTTCACGACACCCTTAATATAGAATCTTCCATATATCGAAATTGATTTTGTAGATACTTGATCTTTGTGATCCTTCATTCAAATTAATAAAATGAGTTAATATATTACCCCAATCTTTAGAATTTGCAGTTCAATAGATTTCTCAATTATGGTTAGTCCGTTAATGATGTTTTCCACTACTTTAGTCTAATGTATTCATTGATATTTTGTTTTATGATTGGACACAGGTTTTCTGTTGTCAGCAAGAGTTCCATCTTCTCGAAGGCATCCACGATTATTGTATTTGTACAATTTTTAGTCTATCAAAATCTTTTAATGTTGTCATGTGACATTTTACTTAAAGTGTGTCTCCATGGAGTGCAATAGAACGAAACAGATAAATTTCTTTCCTATTTTAAGTTATGTATAATACCCCAAGAATATGGAGTTGCTTTAGATTTGAAGCATGTGGAGGCCAAAAAGCATAAAACAAGTTGTATATATGCAAAGGAAAGCACATTGTTCATATAAAATAGGTAAGTTTTATGTTTCTCACTCTTCCTGGTGATAATACATCATAAAAATCTTTTTATTAATAACTTCTTATATCTTTGACAGTTGTGTTTTGCTCGATCTTCACTTAGTCATGATGACATCTTTATTTTTGATACCAAATATCAAATCTTTCAATTCAACGAATCCGACTCATATAGTCAAGAAATGGCTAAAATACTGGAAGTTTTAGTGAAAAAACGGGAATGAAATGGTTTTTAAGAGTGGTAGACCAGCTGCAATGTTTCTAAGATTTGGAAATTACAATGAGATGCTCTAGGATTGGGAACTGAGGAGAGTTCTGGCCGGTCCCGACCCATTTGGATTATGATTTCGCTCTTTTTCTGTAATATATAAGATTCAATGTTATATCTCTTTCATTCTTATTATTTTATTTTCTTTCTAAAATGATATATATTTGAAACTTGATCTTTTATTTTTATATTGTACAATTTTACTAGAACTCATCCAAATAATTGATTATTAAGTGTAAAAAAAAATAACATATATTATGCATTCCATACTTAAGAAAATGGTATAAAAAAATAGAGATAATTTTTTTTTAGAACGCTAATATTACCCCCTTAATCACATTGCCCGTGCATTGCACGGGCAATAGACTAGTATGTATATAAAAGCCAGCATGTGGATGCAACCTAAAGTGGGTGAACCATGTAGATATTTGTATCAATTTTTAGATTCAATTTTCTCAATCCCACTTTAGTTGAGGGCCGACTTTGAACCACATTTTTCCTAATAGAAGGGACGTCCACACTACTTATCGGATACGAGGGGCACACTTCATTTGTTCCTCTCTTGCTAGTAGGCCAAACATAATACATGACGTAAAATCAGAAATTTTACTCACGTAAAATGCCTAACCTATTTTCAGAGCCAAGTCCACGAGTGGAGATTCACAATCTGATTTATGAGAAATTATTCTTGTGGCCGCTCCACGCGCATCAATCCTTGCATCATCATCAGCACTCAAGCTATTGTTGTACTGAACTATGATAGGATAACTCTTCCACTGGCTGAAAAATACTATGATAAAGAATCCCTTCAATGTTATCATATGTTTTTAGTAATCCCTTTGCACTGACTCCTATTCATTAGAAATATCTTCTTGAGTTGTTGCAGCCTGATTTCCAATAGTCTTCTTATACTTTGAGATCCAATATAGACAACACCATGTTGGAGCACTAAATTGACACGAGCAACTGAAGTCACACCAATAATTGCATCATCTTGAATACTAGAACCAGGAAGGACAAGGCTTGTAGAGAAATGAAGAAACTATAGAGAGATGTTTCAATGGAAATTTCCTCAAAATGTATTGATGTTTGGACAAAGATTTATACAAATAAAATCACAGCTAGCTAAAAAATGTACAGCTGCCTAAGTAAGGAAGTATATATCTGTTAAACAAAGGAATTCTATACAAAGTGTAGTGATCGAGAATTTTTAAATAATATAAAATTATTTTCTCGAAAAACCTGTCGCTAAATTTTAAACCCTAACGTCGAAGTGAAAACGCGTTCGTCTAGCCGTTATAAACGAATTTAAATTATTTCGAATCGAATTCATTTTTGAATAATTTTAAAGTATCAATTTCTTATTATTTTGTTTTAAATCCAAATCTTAGTAAATTTCTTCTTGGCCCAGTTAGTTACCTAGGGATTTGTGCCCTAATTTTCTTCTTCTTACTGTTCATATAGCACACTCATTTTTCCCCATCCCATCATCACCATTCTTGCAGCCAACACTCTAGGTGAGAAAATCTTCACTACCTCATACTCCCTCAAATCCATTTCACTGTGAGACACCATTGATGCTAGAACGTCTATTTCTAGTATCAACAGTGAACTCACGAAGCTGCACAATGCAGCTCAATCATCAACACGATGTTTTCACACTAAATCATCAGCCAAACCCAGGTGCAAGCACACACACGAGCTGCAACCTCAAGAACATCAAACCACCAAGCTCACTGCCAATAGCTCAAAGACCGAAAGCACCAAACTGAGAACATCCACCTCAAGCCACCAACTCGCCGCCCAAAAACCGAATACAAAACTGCCCCAAAATCTATCTCAAACCACCACAAAAATCAAGAAATAGGAAGACTCATTACTTTACCTCGTATTCCGACCAATTTCCAGTTGAATGCCGCCAAGAAACCCAAAAGTTCGAACCTCTAATATCTCGGAGTAGCCATTCAATCCGCGCCAAGAACCCCCACTTACCTACCTGCACCGGCGCCGCCACCAGCTACCACCGACCGCCGTCGGTGGTGGTGGAATTGGGGAAAGGGGCGAAGGGCTTCGCCCCTTCCCTCCCCGACGCTCTCTCTCTCTCTCTCTCTCTCTCTCTTTCTCTCTCTCTCTCTCTCTTTGTGTGTGTGTAAATGATGGAGAGAGAAAGAGACGAGAAATCAAATTTTATTTTTATTTTTTTGAAATTTATCTTTTAAGCCTAAAAGATTTAAAGTTATCGCTTCAGCCCTAAATTCTATTTTCAGTTTTAGTAAATGTTCAATTAAGTCCCTAATTTATAAAAGATTTAATTTCAGCATTTTAAGTTTTATTTTCAGATTTAATGAATTTCCAATTAAGTCCTCAAATCCTAAAAGGTTTAATTTAAGCCCTTTTAGTTTTTATTTTTAACTTTAATAGATTTACAGTTTAGTCACTAACTTCTAAAAGTTATTATTTCAGTTTTTAGTTTTTATTTTCAGTTTTAATAGATTTACAGTTTAGTCTCTAACTTCTAAAAGTTATTATTTTTGCCTTTAGTTTTTATTTTCAGTTTTACTAGATTTACAGTGTAGTCCCTAACTTCTAAAAGTTACTATTTCGGCCCTTAAACTTTTATTTTCAGTTTTAATAAATTTTCAATTAAGCCCCTGAACTTTATTTTATTATTTTAAGTTATTTATTTCAATTTCAATAATTCTCGATTAAGTCCCTAAACTTTATTTTATCACTTTAAAACTTCAAAAATTTCGAAATACTAATTCAACACTTATTCTTCTATTTTGGCTAGACGAAACGTATGGACGATTAAGAGTTTGATATTACTTTCCGCTCTATTTTGCACGTAACTCGAGATTATTGAGGTAGACTCGCCACAATTAATTAGTTTAAATTATAATTACATGTTTTACGTGAATTTACGTGATCTATATGCTTTAATACATGAGATGAGAATATGTCATATGAGATATATGATGTTGTTATGCTTGCCATAACTTATATGTTTTAATGCATGAGAAGAGACAAGTATCTCTTATGAGATAAGATGAGAATGTTATGCATAACTTATGTGCTTAAATGCATGAGACGAGACTACACACACCCTATGATTTTAAAGAGCCTATGATTTTTAAGAAAATGAGCCTATGATGATGATGATGATGTCACGTTATATATTGCATAAGTATGAGTTCAATTATTCTGTAAATTAATTATCGGTGATGAGTCTACTGGGTATTTCTTCGAAATACTCATTCCGTTATTTTAACATATTTGCAAATTTCGGAGACGGCCAAGTGTGATGGGCAGTGGTGGTTTGAATTGAAAGTCATAGTTATTTACTTACAAAATTTCCGTATTTTGAACACTATTAACGTACTTTGTTATTTCGTTTATTTCAAAAACTTGAGATTTAAATTTTAAAACAATTATTCTAAGTTATTTAAATGAGTTTTGTTGCCGACGATAATTACCGTTATGCATGTGATGTGATTTTAAAAAATTGGGTTATTTCCGTAAATTTTGATTATTAAAATTAGGGCAAAAGACAATAACGTGACAATTCGGGTTTTCGGAACTCGAGGCACTACAGCTTGGTATCAAAGTTGGTCTACGTTTTTGTAGACTGACAAATTTTCAAAAAGAGAAAATTTTCAAAGAGATTTTTTTATCATTTAATTATTATTAATAAAAGTTGCCACTGCCATCATTCGATCCACCGACTCCGAAGGTAAAAGAAGTTTATGAAGTTTAACGTTATTTTATTTCGAATACTTGTTTTACAATTTACGAGACTTAGAAGAAGAGAAATAAAGTGTATCCGAATTAGAAAGAAAGAAAGACGAGTTTGAGCATAATTTGAAGAGTTTTTAAATTTTGTTTTTCTTTACATCCTCGTAATTTTAACTAAGAGAGATGAATAATCCTGCATAACTGGACTTTGCATAATTGGTTTAGGACATGACACCCATTCGTATAAATGCACCCAGTGACGCAGAACATGCCATTAGAGATTACGATCGTTTCAGGCCTAGACTCGATTGGACAATTGTCCAACACGTAGAGCAGCTAAACATTGTACGTGATCGGGCCATACAACATGGCTATGTGACCAATAATCACCGGTCGATCCATCACTTACTCTCGACTTTTCGGGGCGACCATGCGGAAGTAGCTCTGCTACAAGTGTGGCCAGTCGAGTCATTTTGTATCAGACTGTCGTACTTCGTCCACCCAGGGTTCCAATCAGAAAATGAACCCAGACTAGAACAGAAAATGGAAAGCAAGAGTGTTTGCTATGGATGTAGCTGAGGATTTTGACGTGATTGCAGGTATACTAGTTACTCTGGTATTCTTGTACATGTCTTAACTGCTTCCCATACTATATTTTCCTTCCCATCTTGAGCATGGTAATATGATATCAGGTATACTATCTATTTCTGGGATACCCGTATATGTCCTAATAGACTCGGGAGCCACACGTTCATTTATATCTGATGCATGTTTAGAAAGGCTAAACCTAATAGGGGTAGAAATTGGTAGTACCCTCGAGGTTAGTCTGCCGTAAGGAGGAACTATCGATACTTATAAGATAGTCAAAGCAGTATAAATAGATTTTGATGGTCAAGTTTTAGAGGCAGATTTGAATATTATTCGAATGAAAGACTTCGATATCATTCTGGGTATGGATTGGCTCAGTACCAATCGCGCCGCAATCATGTGCCACGAGAAAGAGGTTATTTTTCTCAAGGATGGTGAAGAAGTATTCAGGTTTTATGGGACGAAGATCGAGTCACTTCCTCGCCTCATCTCCGCTTTACAAGCCGAGAAGTTTTTAGCCAATGATAATTATCAAAGCTGTTTGGTTCGTTTCCAAGACAAACCCGTAGAAGAGATTACTCTGGAATCAGTGCCAGTAGTATGTGAGTACGGTGATGTCTTTCCAGATGATTTACCCGGTACCCACCGGATAGACAAGTGAAATTTTCCATTAACTTGGTACCAGGAGGTGCCCCTGTTTCTAAAGCTCCGTATCGTATCGACGATTCATGAATGCTGAACTGGATTGAAGCTTAGCTGGGTTTCTCCAAGATTGTCACACGATAGTGAAGGACTTGTTTTTAGGCTAAAATCGAGCTCCTGTAGCAGAGCATGTATCCAAATAGTTTCTGAGGTGGCATTGGTGAAAGCCCTATCTCAGCCTCCGTTGATGATCTTGTTATTGCACGTTGTTTCTTTGAGCTCCAAAAAATAGGATTTGTACCAAGGAAGCTAATGTAGGAAAATGTTGAAGTTCGATAATCATTATTTTTAGCCCAGTCAGCATCAGAAAAGGTTGTGATAATAGGATGTGTCTCTTGAGTGAGTTTGATACCATAAAACATTGTGTGCTGCAAGCACCTTATAAGTCTTTTTATTGCTGTCCAGT
This sequence comes from Fraxinus excelsior, assembly GCA_019097785.1. Classification (NCBI taxonomy): domain Eukaryota; kingdom Viridiplantae; phylum Streptophyta; class Magnoliopsida; order Lamiales; family Oleaceae; genus Fraxinus; species Fraxinus excelsior. Next base: position 19,659,306 of record CM032626.1, read on the forward strand.
AGGTAACAGTGAGCTTATGCATGAACTGTGACAATTTATTTACAACGAATGAGATGTCGGGTCGAGTGAGAGATAAATACTACAGGCTGCCATCACCTTTCTGAGTTCACTGCTGTCAACGGAAGATGTGCCATCATTAAGTTGGAGAGGTACGCTTGTTGAAAGAAGGATATAGACCTCTTTGGCACCAAGCATGTTTGTATTGGATAGTTGAACACGAACATACTTGTGTTGTGAAAGGAAAAGGCCATTCCGAGTAGGAATGACTTACACTCCTAAGAAATAGTTTAAAGATCCCTTATCCTTCAATGAGAATTTAGAACCCAGCTGTTCAACAACAAATGTTGAGTTATTTCCAGTAATGACTAAATCATCCACGTATACTAGAAAATAACAAATAGTAGAGTCATACTTGTAAATAAACAATAATGAATCCGCTTTTGAATTCTGAAAACCAAATTGAATCATAATATTTTTCAATGCCGAGTACCAAGCTCTAGGGGCCTGTTTTAAGCCATAAATGGCCTTTCGGAGTCTATTAACATGATTTGGTTTATTCAAATCCTTGAAACCTGAGGGTTGCATCATATAAACAGTTTCACTAAGTTTCCTATGTAAGAAAGCATTGTTGATATCCATTTGCCTCAAACCCCAACAATTCATTACAGAAATGGATAAAACAGTTCTAATTGTTGATGGCTTAACCACCAATTGAATGTCACCTTATAATCAATACCCGGGTGTTGATGTACCTTTTAGCCACAAGTCGGGCTTTGAACCTATCCACTGGTCCATCAAGTTTTCTCTTCACTCTAAAGATCCATTTACAACCTACTGGGTTGCAATGAGAAGGAGGTGGTACTAAGTCCTATGTCCTGTGTCTCATGAGAGTAGTAAGTTCGTAGGACATGGCCTCACGCCAGTGAAGTTCGGTGATTGCTTGACTCACACATGTGGGTTCAATGGTCTCGGGTATAGGGTGCTTGGTGACAGAGTGAAGTTGTTTTGGTTTAAAGATTTGATTCATAAATCGAGTGGTCATCTGGTGGGTTTGTGAAGTTGTGGGATTTGGAATTGATGGGGCAATTTGTGATGGGTTTTCAAAAGGTTGTGAAGACCCATTGTTTGAGGGATGGGTTTCATTTGGAATGAGGATTGGGTTTGGGTTGGGTGACAAACTCAAAGGATTAGGGTTTTGAGATACGAAATCTCCACTCATTAAACCCAAAACTGACTAAGATTGTAAAAGAGTTGAAGAAGAGAGACGAGGATTACCTGGAGTTGCAGCGGCCATGGTGAAAGCATCTTTCGTGGTCACTGGTGGCAAGGAAAGAAACACGGGTGGCACAATAGCTGGAGAAAGATTTGAAGTCTACGAGGAGAAGGAAGCGATTTGGTTAGGGAAACTTGATGGGTTGATATCAAACAATGGGCTTTGGGCTTCATCAAACGAGACATGTCTCGATATGTATAAACTGTCGATTTTTAGATCGAGGCATTTATATGCACTTTAGGTGAGGGAATAGGCCAAAAAAATACAGGGAATTGATTTTGGCTCCATTTTATGATTTGTGTATGGTTTGGTGAGAGGGTAGCACAAGCAGCCGAATTTTCTCAATTTGAGATAATTTGGTTGTTGTCCAAAAAGGACTTGGTAAGGGGTTTTATTTTGGAGCAACATAGTGGGTTGACGGTTTATAAGATATGTGGCAGTTTGAAAAGCATGAGGCCAATATTTGACAAGAAGATTGACATCATGAAGTAATGTGAGTCCAATTTCCACAAGGTGACGATGTCTGCGTTCAGAGACACCATTTTGTTGTGGGGGATGTGAGGGGCGGTAGTATAGTGGCTTATGCCATGGAGGGATAAAAAGGGTTTGAGTTTCACAAACTCACCTCCATTTTCCGAATATAATGCTTTAATTTTTCCTTGGAAACGATTTTCAATGAGAGTTTTGTATTGAGGAAATTTTTTTGAGACTTCGGATTTTGTTTCCATAGGATAAAACCACATATATTTTGTATAATGATCAATGAAAACAAGATAATATCGAGAGCCATCCAAACCAACACAATGAGCAGGGCCCAAACATTAATATAAATTATTTCAAGAGGAGCTTTGCTCAAGAGACTAGTAGAACCAAAAGGTTGTTGATGTGCTTTATTGATTGAACATGAAGTGCATTAAAAAAATTGTTTATTTAATGTAAGTGGAAGAGAGAAATTGTGAACAACATTGTGGACACTTTTGGAAGACAAGTGTCCAAGATGTTTGTGCCATTCATCAAGAGAAGTTCTTTCATGCACATAAGCAACCATTTTGGAAGGTGAAGCCACCCGTGATTCCGGGAAGATGTAGACACCATTTTCACATGCACCTCTTAGAAGGGTCGCACCGACATCTTGTCCTTCACAAGAAAATAAGAAGGGTGAAATTCAATAAAAACATTATTTTTGGAAGTAAAGTGATGAACAAATGAGATTTTTGCAGAGGCTTGGAACACAAAGTGTATCATTTGAAATGATTTTTTTGGGTGAATTGAGTGTTAGAGAGCCAATGTACGAGATAACCAAACCTAAACCATCACAGGCATGACCTCATCGGTACCATCATATTATGAGTGAATTGATAAATTTGTAAGATCTCTACTGATGTTGTGAGACGCAGTGGAATCCTTTAGCCATTTACTTTCATTGGCATTTGAAGTAGATGTGCAGTTGGCAGTGACTCCATTCGTAATCAAGTGGGGACAAGCCCTAGCCGAGTGGCCCAACCTTTTATAAATTGGTCTATGTTTTCATTTTTATTCAATGTGAAATTTTTATCTCTTAACATGCTCCCTCAAGATATTGGCTCATTTGAGCAAACCAATCTTGAAATCTGTGTACTCAATTTTTTTGAGTTTTAATCGGATTGAATTCCTCGTTGGAGCTTAACGGGATTTGATACCATGTAGAGAAATGAAGAAACGATAGAGAGATGTTTCAATGGAAATTTCCTCAAAATGTATTGATGTTAGGACATAGATTTATACAGATCACGGCTAGCTAATAAATGTACAGCTGCCTAAGTAAGGAAGTATACATCTATTAAGCAAAAGGAATTCTATACAGAGAATCTAAATTTAAAACATTAGCACGATTCTTGCATGATTTTGTGTTAGGCATCCTGTTGATTAGCTTTTTGTCCTTGGAATCTGCCTTAATAAGGCTCTGGCTCCCAAGTGCTACTTTATCCTATAGCTCAACTTTTCAACTTTTGAAACCATTTGAAGAATAGAACTCGATGATGATCTTGTTGAAATCACCTAAGTTGACACCGTTTTCAATTGATACCAGTTTGGGTTTTAAGACAGGGTTAATGGCTCTTATCGAACAATACTTATAGACTTTTGCACCTAGTAGCCTAAGGTACATGTAAAATGCTTCCGTTCTTAAGAGGAGCTTTATAAATCTAGGATGGTAGGAAATAGTTATTTTGAGACGAAACCACATTCTCAGGTAATGTTTTGTTCCTTGATTTCCAGATATGGAATGGTTCATCAAGCAGGTAATCAAACTGAGTATCAAGTCGTGACCTAAGTATGCAGTGGCAACTGACATGGAAAAGCTGAATGGACTATAAGGAAGTACTTGAATCTCAGTTGTAGAATTACCATTTCAACTTCTCCCCCATTCTTTTGACTGCATCATTTGCAAGCTGAGTGACTTCTGGTCATTTGAAATTAGCCGAGTTGCCATATTACCAGGATAGAAAGATATTTGTATCAGAATAGAATAGCCACTGGATTCCCTATAGTTGCAGGATCATCCGTGAACTCCCCAAAGTAAAAGAACACGATCGTCATATTTCTAGAACTTTAATCTTCAAGACAGACTAGACAGTTGTGTGGTAATTAATGGTTTGCAGTTTCGTAAATAATTCATTTTCGAGTTCATTGAAATCAAGATTTCATTTTCAGCATCTTCACATATCGAATTACTTTTTAGCTAATAAACACACATTTTAAAGCAAGATGGAAGCTACAAAATTAGTAAACTTAGACCTTGTGGCATTAATCATGATGATCTATATGCTCTCCCATTCTTGAAGGGAAATGTGCTAGATATATTGACTTTGTTGAATTCCATACGTAGTTGCCAAGTTTCCATCAATCTGTCTAACACATGATGCATTCCAGCTGATTGCCACTACTTTTACGTTGCAGAGGACTTCTATAGGGATTCACTATTTTTCTGCCAGATACTTGTGTATATGCCTTTGAAACGTCTAATTTTACCTGCCATGGATGTTATGCAAGCTGTTTGGATTAGGGATGAGATATACGGCACAATATGAAGTAACAACCACAACATTAAAAGAACATGAGAACAATTTTATATCTTTATGTGGATTTGGACAAACCTTAATTAAATGGCTTAAAGTGTTGGAAATTGGTATCTAATCCTCAAAATAAGAAATTAATTTTCTTTTGAAAATTAAACCCAAATGCATGGTGGATCTTAGAAAACCATTTGAGATCATTGGTGTTTTATTTTGAATTCTTACACATAAGAGTAAGATAATAACCTTGAAGGAGCTTTCAATAGCCAAGCTAATTGCTTCCTCCCTTAGGTCTTCTCCCTTGTGCTCTCTAGGTATTTCTTACACTCTTTTGAAGAATGAAATTGGCAAATAACCACTAGTGAAAAATGTGTCCTAAGGGACATATTTATAACCAACAACTAGGGTTTCTTATTTGCACAATGGTCCTTGGACTTTATTGTAGTAGACCAATTAAGTCACACACCTATATTAGAGCCAAAAGAGGGACCTAATCGGACTCACAAGACTCAAGCTCCAATATATGCTTCTAATTGGGTCAACTCTTGATCAATTGAGATACATATATTAATCCCGGTTTACTCTACCAAAAACCTAAGATTGCACTCTTGAGTCAAGCGAAAGTTATGGAAGTCAATTATGATTATATAACAACATCCTTCGACTACCATTCCACAAGTCAACCCCCTTTTGACCGTCAATATGTTGAAGTCGACAAAATAACCGTTTTGCCCTTCAACATGTATTACCCTCTAAGTCCCATTTCATAAGGCGAATCTGTTGTGATCACATCACAACACCAAATCCAACGATCACATCGTCGAACTACTGAGCTCAGGTTCAATTTCCTTTAGAAAATATCTTAGAGTGACGATCGTCTTATAATGATGATTAACGGATTCCACTATTGCATGTATATGATCTCTAACCACTTCGCCCAGATTCCCAAAGTACCGAGATCTATCTTCTAATTAAGACTTTACTCATTGGTACCTTAAAGAACTTGAACTAGTAATTAAAGATACATTACTTGCTCAGGATTTAGGTGACTTGTTTGATAATCGAGTGGTGTCTCATTTCGAGTGGTCACAAATGAGTCATCCACGTGGTCCCGTTCAATGTACTTCAAAAAACACATTATTATTCTTATTCCCAGATCTTGACAAATCTTAATAAGAACAATGCAATCTTATCAACATAAAGCGTCCGACTTCATGTACCGATTGTGAACGACATATTTTTGATTATACATAACGAATTGTGTCTCACTATACCCAGACATTCGAGTATACAATTTGTTATATTTCATATAATCATGGAACTTTAGATTATTATCGCAAATTCTAACACGCGAGTAAAGAAAAACGTTAATTCATAATGTCATTGTAATATACTTGCTTAAAAGAGCATTAAACTAACATAAAGTTCTAAGAATCCATGTAACGACCGCAATAATCATAAAATATATCTCTAAATTTATAACTTACCTCTCGATTTGTTACAAATTCACATATCATTGAATTAGTGGCCAATTAAGACAAAGTATTAAATTCATAAATAAAATCAACACATATAAATTTAAACTACTAAAATCGTGAAAATTAAATAAAAGGACAACTCATAAATTATATTGTTTGCCCTAACTATGATCTAGTTACTCGTACTTATGAAAGGAAAACAACAAGAAGGTATAGAGTTTATAATCGAGTTTTGAAATTTTGATGAAGGAATTGAGTCTTGTACCCAAAATTCTCTTCAATTACAAAAAATTTCAAACCCTAACTTTTTGTTCTTTCATCTTGATTTCTTCGTGTTTTCCTCTTTTTAAGATTGTGTATCCCCTAAAAAAATGGTTAATACTATATATAAAAAGTCTAGAGTAACTATAAATCATCTGCATGTGAAATTTGAGTGCAATTAGGAATCCAACAAAAGTTAGAAATTCTGCTAGTTTAGTGCACTTTGGTCCTCCACATTAACTTCTTGTGCGTCCCAGGTCCTCTTTCTTTGCATGGTAGGTCCTCATCTTCATGACTTAATTATTTTGATTCCGAATTCCTTGATTTCGTACATATTCAATCAAATCTCATCCAACTTGTCCAATATGTATTTTAACTAAATCAATCATAAAATAACCTAAATTAAGTAGATAGTTGCTCAATATAATGATAAATAAATAAGAATCAAAGTCTAGATAAGCGCATAAAATGCACTCAACAAATCTACTAATCATATGATTAATTTCTTGGTGAATCCGAGAATTAGGAAATATTCCCTTTTTGTGCTTCTAAGAACAGGGTTATGTTAAGACATCAACGTGGATTTAAATTATTGGTATTTCTAGATTATTATCAACAAAATAAGTGATTCTGATTGATCACATTTAAGAGCATGTTTGGCTAAGTTTAAAAAAAAAAAAAAAAAAGATGTTATTGTTACATTGGGACAAAAATGTGAATCTAAATTGAAGTGATAAAAGAGGGGGGATCTGGAGGAATGGGGACTTCAACAGATCCTTCCATAAGTTGCATTACTCTCTTCATGGTAGGCCTTAATGTTGGTTCCTCCTGAATGCACCAAATTGCGATCATCACAAACTTGTCAAATCGCTTGTCGCTTAATGCCTCCTCATCGTCTGCCACTAGCAAATGCATTGTTCCTTCCTTGTAACAATCATAAGCAAAATCAGCAAGTATCATTTCGGTCTCAAACTCAACATCGGGCTCATAATTTCTTCTGCAACAGATAAGCTCGAGCAACAAGATTCCAAAGCTATAAACGTCAACCTTGGCTGTAATCGGCGTGTTTCTGAACCATTCTGGAGCAACATACCCTTTGGTTCCCCTTATTCCGGTGGTGGTTCTAGATTGATCCGGTTTCAAAAGCTTGGCTAGTCCAAAGTCCGCTAATTTTGCTGTGAAGGATTCGTCTAAGAGCACGTTTTGAGGCTTAATGTCACAATGTATGATTTGATTGCTACATTCTTCGTGCAAATAGCAAATACCTCTAGCGGTTGCAAATGCAATCTGCATTCTTTTGTACCAGTTGGGCCTTGAATTTTCAAACAGCAATTTTGCTAAAGAACCATTGCTCATGAATTCATATACCAAAACCCGGTTTTGGCCTTCTTCACAATATCCCAGCAATCGAACTAGATTTTTGTGATTAGTACTGCTAATTGAGTTTACTTCGGCTTTAAATTCTTGTTCGCCTTCTGTAGCCATCTTATGAAGCTTTTTCACAGCAATTACAGTTTCAATATTGTCATTCTTAAGAATCCCTTTGTATACTGTTGAAAAAGCGCCCCTGCCCAATTCCTCCTTGAATCCATTTGTTTCTACTTGTAGCTCTTTGAAACTAAATCTTCTTATGTTCAGGCCTGGAAGATCTTGATATGGTTGAAGGCTCTTTGATTTTTGTCGATTGAAACAGAAAACATACAACAAGAGGGATAAAATCAGGAACATGGAACTGCCTAAGAAAACTGCTCCGATGATGATCAAAGTGGAACTCTTACTCTTCTTATAGACACAGGAGTGTGCAGTTGGTGCAGTTGCATTGTTATTCCTTATTTTTATCAAAGCTTTCCCCCCTAAACTAGAATCTATCGCCCCATTGGTGAGAGGATATTGCTTCTTCCAACATCTACCGCTGTTATAAATTGCTACAGCACAAAAACAATCATTGAGGCAATCCTGTCGGCACCAATTTTCTGTGATTTGCTCAAAAAGTGCGTAATCGGAGAAAGGCCAATTTGTGTTTGGCATGTCGATGAAACTAAAAAGGTCAGTTTCACGTGCCCCTTCATCGCAATTTTGTGTAACGAAATTTGGTCTGCATCCACTCATTCTGTCATTTGGATCTATGAGAGTGTAACCTCTAGGACAGTTGCACTGTGGTATTTGATCAGATCCTAACGAGCATAAACTGTTAAAACCACAAGCACCAAATCCTGACCTTTCCCCCATGCTGGTGCATATATTCGAAGGTATGAAGTTCATAGAAGACCACGCCATATCTCTCCCACCTGCTGAATTAGCAGACTTAGGGTAGACATAATGCCTTAGAACCCCGTCATATTCCAGGATTGCTCTCTGGTAAAACTGACTAGTCGAGGCTCCATTTTGAGACACAAAATTGAGTACACTTCCATTTTCTGCTGCCAGAAAGACGTAGCCAGATTGGTTGAAGATCACCTGGTAGCCACTGCCCGAAGTTTTCGTTGACCAATAATCAAAAATTTTGTTGTCCATTGGGAAATTTCTGGTGGAAGACACAAGATTTCCATCATTTTGTAATGTGAAGAGGAATCGCCCTCTTGAATAATTTGTTTCAGAGAAGCTGGAAACAAGTCTGCCACCTTTATTCAGTATCTGAGTTGGTAATAATGTGTCGGTTGGTTCATCAAAACTCCGCCACAAAACAACTGAACTGTTGTTTGCTAACACAAAATTACCAGTGTCAAGCATGGATCCATAGGCTGCTTCACGAGACGAAGTAGCAGCCCATATCTGCTGGCCACTAGGATCACGCAGTTCAAACCTTCCATCTGCATATAGTTGAAGTTTTGATCCTTCTTGGACGAGATTATCACGATTGGCAGACCAAACAACGGTTCTTTCAGGTATTCTGTTGAACCAGATAGCCAGTAAGTAACCTCCTGGAATGATCTGCCGGAAGCCCAAGGCAAAATCTCCAGATGGTGACACCCAGGTGGAATCTGCTCTGTCTGCAGTTATTGATGAACCCGAAGTAACATTCCTGTATGGCTGGGATGTGGCTGAGAGTGTTAACAATAACAGGAGAACAAGTAACATTATCCTTGAAACTGCAAAAGCCATGTCAAAAAAGGATTTCCCTCAAAAAATTGATTCGTTTGAGAGAGCAGGGAGAAAAGAGCAGTTTAGTTAAGACGATCCAAGGAGATAACTGATGGAGTAATGGAAGAAACAATGATTTTTATACATTCATTTTAACAAAACTATTTTTCAATCAATGACCAAAATTTCTACATATAGGCGGGCTATAAACACTCCTACCAATTGGCAGTGTTCAAATGACATAATCCATCCGGCATGGTACTAATTTTTATGTTTTCAATTAATTTTCTGAAAAAAATTCAAAAAGTAAGAAAATTCTTGAGTGAACAAAGCGTGGTTCGACCAAGTCGCCCTCGACCTAAGGAGTTGGACCAACCTTTACAACTCTATAATGATCAGGAATATTCAACAAAATTGACTATGAGAGCTGAAACAAGTGATTGAAAGAGGGCAAAGATTTGAACTTTCAATAGTCTTGTCTCCCCTACGCATTTTTATTCTTTGGTCCAAGTCAAATTTGTACTCCTTGCCCATTTAGAGTTATAAGGTGGGTCCGGTTTCTTCGGCCGAGATTGACTTGGACCAAAGAATAAAAACTCGTAGGGGAGAGGACTATTGAAAGTTCAAGAGTAAGTGTAGCATTTCTCGCAAGGAGTATTAAGGAACCGGACCCACCTTTATTAAATTACTAGAAATAATTCTGAGCAAATTTGGTACATTTCGACCCATTCAAGTTGAAAAATGAGATTGCCCCATCAGCAAAGTTTGGATAAAATTGAGCCAAAAATTCTACTTTAGCATTTAAATATACATGTGCTGCCCAAGAGACATTAACAACACTTATCTAGCAATGAAATTAGCAGTAACTTTAAAAAATAAAAATAAACTGAGGAATTTGACTTCAATGAAATGAAACTAACGAATTGTATGTAAAATCATACAGACATGCTCATATTGATGAATCAAAATAGTTTTAACTTAGAGTTTATCTGAAGAGGTGTTAAAAATAATAATTTGAGGCCGACCAAATTCGTGATGTCTCCTTAAGACAATTTTACTTCATTTGATGATAGAATATATTTCGTTCCTAAGAAAAAAACATATTTATGTACATAGAAACCGACAAATCGAACTTCGGTCTTTATCAAAGAATGACACAATATATTTTAACCTGTTTAAGTTCGGAAACCGCCGATCACCTTTATACGAGGACTTTTGTAGGGAAAATAATGAGCAAATTGACCGGGCCCAAGCCCACACCACCGAACCCAAGTGAGGTTCCAACCCAAAACCAATTGGCAATGGGTGGAGTAGCCCACTTGGGTTATATGGTGGATTTCTTTTCTTCTCCCAACTTATGTGGGACTTCTTGTTTGCTCCTAACAATCCTCCCCTCAAACGAAGGACCACATTATTGTGTCATCCCCTCAAACGATAATTCATCCGCCAATTATCTTGTACCACCATTATTACCGTCGCCCTCGACCAAACGGGATCCGCTGCCTGACTACCAATGTCAGGAAGACTTTCGACACAAGGCACCTCAAACGCGAATGATTTTTAGCCCGATCGTTACCACACTTTCTACAGCGTTCTTTCGACCCTGGGCTCTGATACCATATGTGAAGTAATTTCCACCAACTTTGCACCAAGATACGAGCTCAGTATTGACCAATCGACACCACAAGAGAAAACCCAATTCCAAACCACCAAAAACCAAACGGTTGCTCCAAGTTTCTACCCACAAAGGGAACTTTAAATGAAGGAAGTTATAGACCAATCAACCACTAAGGCCGAAGACAAGAGAAGAAGAAAACAGTAGAACACTACTACAAAAACGGCAGAGAGCACACAGCCAACACGCCACTTTTCTCTCAAGACAAAAGGCTAGTTTCTTTCACACTCAAACAGTAACGAGAAAAGGAGCATATATAGGTTGAATATAGAATTTTAGGTTTTAGCTCAATAGGAATAATAAGGCTCAATAGAAAAGGTACTAAGTGGTCTTACACACATAAGAACCATCCAAGTTTGGGTTGGGCCATGAGCAGCACAAATTTAAAATTTGGCTGCTTCAAATGGCCCAATTGGATTATGGAATTGGTTTACCAACTTGTGGTGCCGATATACCTTTAGTCATTTAGTCGATGCCGACTAAACTAAACAATACTTTCATCATCGCCTAGGGAGGTCGTTTGACAACAAATTGCCTAACAAACCTCCACATTGGTGTCAAAGGACCTGCAAAGAAAGAAATTACTAAGCATTAGTAATAATCCAAGAAGGTAAGACCAATAAAATTGGAAATCATTTATCTCCATCGATGTTTAGAAGATCTTTGCAACTTCTAAACTTCACCAACGGTAACACCTTAGTACCCATGTCTGAAGGGTTATATTGTGTGTGTATTTTCTCAAGCCTTACAACTTCTTGAGACACAATATCTTTAATGAAATGTGGTCTAACATCAATGTGCTTGGTTCGTTCGTGAAAAATAGGATTCTTACATAGATGTATAGAAGAATGACTATCTGAATATACTACCACATAATCATTTTGAACACACAATTCATGTAAAAGGCCTCTAAGCCATAAAGCTTCTTTAATAGCTTCAGTGGTAGCAATGTATTTAGACTCTGTAGTGGATAGTGCAACTATGTGTTGTAATTGTGATTTCCAACTAACACAAGAGTTAGACAAAGTAAACACATAAGCAGAAGTGGATTTCCTAGTATCCCTATCCCCAGCATAATCAGCATCAACATATCCATTTAGTTTAACACCATCGTTATTAACACCAAACTTTAGACCTACATTACAAGTATCCTTTAAATACTTTAACAACCATTTTAAGGCTTTCCAGTGCTTGGGACCAGGATTAGACATATACCTACTAAGCGTGCTCATAGCGAAAGCTAAATCAAGTCTAGTGCAAACCATCAAATACATAACAGAACCAATCACATTTGAATATGAAATTCTACTCATATATTCTACCTCATTTTCATTACAAGGAGCTTGATCTTTAGATAATACGAAATGACTAGCTAAAGGTAAAGTAACAGGTTTGCACTCATGCATGCCAAACTTTTTTAGCACTTTAGAAATATATGATGATTGATGCAAAAACATGGTAAAATTTGATCTATCTCTTTCAATTTCCATACCTAGGATTCTTTTAGCCTTACCTAAGTCTTTCATGTCAAATTCACCATTCAAACTTGTTTTTATATCACTTATCCATTTAGATGATGAATCAACTAATAGCATATCATCCACATAAAGCAATAAGAACACATAGTCATTACTTGCATCATTATGTTGGAAGTAAAGGCAATGGTTAAACTTACTACGATGGAACCCTATAGATAGTACAAAAGAATCAAAACATTTATACCACTGTCTAGGCGATTATTTTAAGCCATATAAAGATTTTTTCAGAAAACACACATAGTCAGGTTTTAATTTATCTTTAAAACATTTTGGTTGATTCATAAAGATTTGCTCATCAAGTTCACCATGTATAAAAGTAGTTTTTACATCAAGTTGTTCAAGTTCCCAGTCAAAATGTGCAACCAATGCAAGTATGACCCTAATAGTAGTGTACTTAACAACCGGTGAAAAAATCTCATTATAATCAATCCCCTCCTTCTGAGTGTCCCTTGACTACTAATCTAGCCTTAAACCTTAAGGGTTCAGATGCGCTAGTACCCTCATTAACCTTAAAAACCTACTTACAGTCAATTGTAGATTTATTCTTAGGTTTTGGTACTAACTCCCAATTTTGATTCTTCTCTAGAGAACTCATCTGAACCATTCTTCAGATTGGTCACTCTTCATCGCCTCCTCAAAGGTCTTTGGTTCCCTAACAGCTAACTTCTCATAACTCGCATGAGCAAAAGCTAACTCGGATTCATAATCGAATCTCACAGGTGCTCTAGTATGTCTCCTCTCTCTATCCCTAGCTAAGTTATAGTCTGCTAGATGGCTCTCTTCTTCAGGGTGTTCTTCTACTACTACTTCATTTTTGTTCTCAACATCAGGTTGTTATTTTTGAGTCTCCACCTCACTCTGTGTAACAGTGATAGATGTGCTAGATTTTTCTAACTCCACCTCCAGCTGACCACTCTCTTCACCTTGAATTTTCTCATTCACAGGTTCGGATTCAACTTTCAAACATGGCATTTTGCTCTCATTAAATATGACATCTCTACTCACAATGATTTTAACTCCCCTATGGCTTCTATCCCACAACCTATACCCCTTGACACCTTCTGGGTAACCTAGAAAAACACATTTTCTAGCTCTCGGTTCAAGCTTTCCCTCATTCTGATGAGAAAATGCAGTGCAGCCAAAAGTCCTAAGCATGGAGTAATCATTTAGTTTACCAAACCATTTTTCATGCGGAGGGTCACCATTCAATGCAGTAGATGAAGTCAAATTAATCAAATAACAAGCAGTCATAACAGCATTGCCCCAAAAGGACTTTGGGACTCCAGAACTTAACATCATGCAACACACTTTATCAAGTATAGTTCTATTCATCCTTTCTCCTACCCCGTTCTGTTGGGGAGTGTAAAGAACCGTTTTATGCCTTGTTATTCCACTTTCCTTGCACATATTATCAAAATCAGTGTTATAAAACTCTAGGTCATTATCAGTTCTCAAAAACTTGATCTTCTTACCAGTTTGATTTTCAACTTGTCTTTTCCAATTATTAAATCTATCGAAAGTGTCAGATTTATCCTTCAAAAGATAAACTCACACTTTCATAGTGTAGTCATCAATAATAGACAAGAAATACCTATTCCCACCTGGAGTGGGAATACTGGATGGACTCCACAGGTCCGAATGCACATATTCAAGCATGCCTCTAGTTTTATGAACACTCGAGGAGAAACTAGTTTTGTGATGTTTATCAAGCACACAATGGTCACAAAAAAACAAATCAGACACACAGTCATTTCCAAAAGTACCATTTTCATGAAGAAGCTTAATTCCCTTAATACCCACATGTGCAAGTCTATTGTGCCATTTTTGTGTATAATCAGACTTAGCGGAAGAGATAGAGGAGTTTAAGCCTCTCATCACTTTCCAGTGGTTATGTAAATATCATTTTTTCTAACACCCTTAATAGAGACAATTGTACCCTTAATCAATTTCAAACTTTTATTTCCAATTTTACCAGTGAAATCAGATTTCTCAAGTCGTCCTACTGAAATTAAGTTTCTAGACAATTTAGGGATATATCTAATATCTTTTAAAGTATGCACAAAGCCAATATCAAACTTTAAAGTAATATCATCCATGCCAACAACACTGCAATCAGAATTGTCACATAACACAACATGCCCATCATTCGATTCATGTAAATTTTCAAACCAATCTTGATGCGATGTCACATGAAAAGATGCACCAGAATCAAGAATCCACTCATGAAAACGAGAATTGGTAGTTAAGTTCAATTCAACAGGAGAAACATCAGGACTTGTAATCAGATAGACTTCACCATCACAATCATCAGAAACAGAATATAACACATTCACCTCATCTCAATCTCTCTCTCCCCCTTCTTGTTTTTCTTTTTATAGCAATCCTTTATAAAATGCCCCGTGTCCCCACAGCCATAGCATTTTCTTTTCTTAGTTCTGGATTTGGACCTAAGTTTACCCTTGCTCTTCTTTCTATATCCATTACTACTCGACTCGCCACGACTTTGGTAACCATCATGACTGTTTTGCCTAAACTGAGTTCTACCCCTCATCATGTGAATATCACCGCTTTTCTTATCATGTTTTTCAGCTCTCATCTTCATTTCCTTACTTCTAAGGGAGTCAACAACAATTTCGGGTATCAAAGTGTCTCTACCATACTTAATAGCATGTTTGACTTCACGATAAGTATCAGGTATAGCATTTAGCAAAATGATAGCCTTGTATGTTTCAGACACCGACTCACCACAGTTAACAATATCTTGAACAAGTTTGTTAAACACATCCAAATTGTCTTCCCATTCTTTTGAAGAATCCATTTTGAAACTGAAAAAATGCTCAAGTAAGTAAAGCTTGTTGGGAGTAGATTTTAGCAAATACAGATCTTCCAACTTTTTCCAAAGTTCTTCAGTGGTTTTCAGTTAACCCACTTTTCTTAAAACATCGTCAGCCAAGTGTAAAATAATAGAGGTGTAAGCAAGCTCATTAGCCTCTTCTTTTTGTTCTTTTGAAAAATCAGCTGGAAAACTGCCATCAATGGCTTTTGAAACTTTTTGTTGAACCAAAATACCCCTCATTTTCTGTTGCCAAATAGAAAAATCACATTTTCTAGTAAAAGTCCCCAAATCAAAATTGCGCGTTGTCATTTTCAAACAAGAAACACAAAGCCACAATTAAGCCACACAAAACAGACCGATGTTCGCAAATATACACCGGTTTAGGTTCCTAGGGTTTCGTAAGATTCACGATCTTAGATCAAGGGAATTTTCAAACGGGTAAAGTCTAGGTATTCTAGAGACTTATCAAAAGTAATCAGAGAGATAATAACAAAACAGTTTCATTCACAATATATCAGAAAACCGATAATATGCTGCAATTAATCAAAAAGACAAATTTCAATCACATAACGAATGAAAGAACAATTAATTCTTAATTTTTAGTACAAGCAATGGTTACCCCTTCACGGTAACCTCAATCCTAATGTCACCCTACACGATGACGCGCTAGTGCTGAAATTAATGAGAGGATTAGCCAATTTACCATAGCGGACTTGTCTGAGTCCGTAATTATCGAGAGTCGCAAATTTACTGCTTTAGGCCGCAATTTATAGCCTAAAGTAATTCAGTAAAGTGTTGTACAGTTGCAGTCCCGATTCCGTATCAACCACCAAAGGGCAGAATCATCCAATATTTCATGAAAAACCTGAAATACTGAAACAACACTATCAGTACGTTCAGGAATAAGAAATAAACAAACTGTACAAAACAATTTTGGCCGGAAATCGTCGCCGTCGGAGAAGACCGCACCACCACTGGATAAGCTCTGGCCTGCTGGGAATGGGTCTGTGGTCAGATTTTCTGATAGGTTAATGGTTTGGCCAGATCAGCAAAAAATTGTCTCGATTTTCTCCAAACAATCGCCCATGCGCGATTCGATCGGTCTCCCCTCCGTCAATCTCAGCTGGATTTTGCAGCACCCAGTAGCTGAGCCACCTACAGAGCTCGTATACGGGTTCAATTATTCCGAGTAGTCAACAGGTTGGCCAGAATTGAAGCAAGGAGGTGCGATTTTTGTGAGGAACCCGCGAGCCCGCTATCTCTCCTCCTTGTTTCTTCGATTTCAACAATTTTTGATCCAACCAATGGCTCTGAGAAAAATAATGAGCAAATTGACCGGGCCCAAGCCCACACTACCAAGCCCAAGTGAGGTTCCAACCCAAAACCAATTGGCAATGGGTGGAGTAGCCCACTTGGGTTATATGGTGGATTTCTTTTCTTCTCTCAACTGATGTGGGACTTCTTGTTTGCTCCCAACAACTTTCAATCTTTTCGTACTTTATCGAACTTGAGAAATATGGCAATCATTTTATCACCATATTCATCGAATTGATAAAATAATTAGTTAATCATTGAAATGGTTGATTCAAAATAAAGCATGAGACATTTGTTGACTGAAACTAATGCATTTAGATTTTGTTTAGACATAATATTGGGTGCAATGCACATGTTGAATTGAATTGAATTAATAGGACTGGGGACGGGCAATGAAAGTATGGAGGGTGTTGACCACAAAAAAATGCGGTTCACTCGCGTCCCTGTAAGCTAATTCCGACATATGTTGACGGGTTGCTAGTCGAATAAGTTATGGGTTTGAATGTGGGAGACGTTTTTTGACACGAGACAAATATGTTCTAGTTCCGATAAATATAAACAAAAGTACACGATGATGAACGATCTATAAGAAAGCTAAAGCAAAGATTTGAATGTCACTACAAACTTTTAAAAGACTATATTTAAGATAGAGAATATGAGTTGTGTATAACCAATTTTTTTCATCCCCTTCTAACGGAACAAAGTGGATCTATTTATAGTGTTACTTGTACAATAATAACAATTGGATGAGAGGACACGTGCCTCCATCTCCTTAACCGAAACATCACATTCTAGACATCAATTTGACTTACTAGCCGGGTGCCTTAAATGCCCAAAAAAGAGGCTGCCAACCCATACCTTACTGACAAGACTAACCTTTTTACGTATTACAATAATCCAATCAATCATTCTAAAAGGATCTTACAATTTTAAAACAGTGTTAATGGCTCTAATCGAACAATACTTTTAGACTTTTGCACCTAGTAGCCTCAGGTACATGTAAAATGCTTCCGTTCCTAGGAGAAGCTTTGTAAATCTAGGATGGCAGGAAATGGTTATTTTGAGACGAAACCACATTCTCAAGTTTGTTTGTTTTGTTCCTTGATTTCTAGACATGAAATGGTTAATTAGAATATTTCTAAGAAACTCTTTAAACATGAGATGTTCTCTATTTTAAAGAGTCAACATTTAAAATCATGTTACAAGAGACTCTTTAAATTAATATTTTAATTCAGAGAGTGTGTTTGACCCTCCAAATTTGGAGCCAAACCCACTCTCTATAATTAAATGCATTCAAAAGTTTCAATTTTCAATATAGGGAAGCAATAAAATAATCTAAAGAAAAGCTAGTTAAAATAAAAGATAAAGAAAAATAATAAATATTTTTTGGGAGTGGTAAAATTAAGTGTTAAATATAAAGAGTTTGTTGGAATACTTTAAAATTTTAACTCTCTAAATTTATAGATACTCTCCAAATGATAGAATATACTATTTAAAAATAGAGAGCATTTTGGAGATGCTCTTAAGCAGGTAATCAAACTGAGTATCAAGTCGTGACCTAAGTATGCAGTGGCAATTGACATGGAAAAACTCAATGGACTGTAAGGAAGTATTTGAATCTCAGTTGTAGAATTACCATTTCAACTTCTCCCCCATTCTTTTAACTGCATCATTTGCAAGCTGAGTGACTTCTGGTCATCTGAAATTAGCTGAGTTGCCATATGACTAGAATAGGAAGATATTTGTATCAGAACAGAATTTCTGCATAGCCACTAGATTCCCTATAGTTGCGGGATCCTCCACGAACTCCCCAAAGTAAAAGAACACGATCGGCATATTTCTAGAACTTTAATCTTCAAGACAGTTGTGAGGTAACCAATTGTTTGCAGTTTCGTAAATAGCTCATTTTCGAGTTCATTGAAATCAAGATTTCATTTTCAGCATCTTCACATATCAAATTACTTTTTAGCTAATAAACACACATTTTAATGCAAGGTGGAAGCTACAAAATGAGTAAACTCAGACCTTGTGGCATTAATCATGATGATCTATATGTTCTCCCATTCTTGAAGGGAAATGAGTTAGATATATTGACTTTGTTGAATTCTGTAGTTGCTAAGTTTCCATCAATCTGTCTGACTTTAATGTTAACACGTGATGCATTCCAACTGATTGCCACTACTTTTACGTTGGGAGGGATTCACCATAATGCTACTTGTTGAGATAGGTAGCAAACAAACTCAAAACCAGAAAATAAAAAAATTAAGGTGAATTGTCTATTATCCCCTTATTTCTAGGTTTTTAACTATTTTCCGCATTTAACCCCCAAAACTGGTATCAGAGCTTAGTAACGAAACTGAAAATTTTTTTAGAACTTATAAAATGGATAGACGAGATAAAACGATTTTAGAAAAATTACAAAATATTAATATATTAGCTAATACAAATCGAATTAAATTACAATAATTAGCAACAAATTTAAGTACTAGATATAAATCTCTAAGTGAAGAAATAAAACAAGTAAATAGTTTCCAACAATTAGCTGAAACAAAAAATAAAGGATTACAAATTTTAGTAGATGAATTTTTAGAATATGAAGAAGAAGATGTTATAATATATCAATTTTTAGAACAATATGATAATTATGCTCAACATTTAGGAAAAACGGATATTATAAATCAAGATGTTTTAGCTCGTATAAAAAATATTGAATCTAATTTAGAAATTGTAAATGATATATTAAAATAAGACCAAAAGTCTTATATAAACAAATTGAATCAAAACTTAAAAATGATTCTTATATATCAATTGAACCACCTCTACCAGCTTATGTTATAGAAGAGCTAGAAACTAAATTCTTTGAAGCCACTGGAGAAGAATTAGAAGTTTATAAACAAAGTTTAGAACAATTAGCTATTCAAACTGAGAATATATATATATATATATATATATATATGAACGATCCTCCACACAAAGAAGAAATTACAGAAATTGATACTCCACCTTTAAATTAATAAGTTGAAACTTAACGATTAGTCGGAGAGACAAGTAGAACTAATATTACTACAGATTGGACTCAAGTCGAATCTGATTATTGAAATTTAGAATGGATAAAAGAATATGGAATAACAAAAGAACGATAATGTTATAATTTTAGAAAATGACCTAAAACTATATCAACCAAATACATGCACCTAAGGGATAATAATCCAGTTAAACTATTTATTGAACCAATTCCTACAATAGGAATGTGGCTAGATGTTGATGATGGCAATAATAAAAGTGAGATTATTGACTCATGGGCAAAAACTACTGATTTAGCTGTTGCTTTTCATAAATGGAATACAACTCAAGTTTATAACTTTATAATCCACACCTTTAAAGGAATTACTTCAGATATCTAGAAAAAAAAATCTGAAGAAATTAAAAATAAAATCAAATATGGAGAAAAATCTAACACTGCTATTGATAACAATGAAAGCTTAGATGCTGAAAAATTTAAAGAAGTTTTAAAACGAATGAAAAATTTCTTTCGATACTTACTCTTAGGAGAAGTTATACCAGAAACTAAAATAGACATGATCACTCAAGAAACCTTACAAGCAGAAAGAGAAATGAAACTATTAAAATCTGCGATATGTGTGAATTAAACGAATATACTAAAAAATTCAAAAAGATATATATCAAAGCATCAAAATCCATAAAAGAATGAAATCTATCAGAAGAAGATGTAAAATTACTAAATAGATATTTTCTTAAACTACCTTAGCCATAGCTCAGAAATTATTTGAAAATTACCAAGTTTATTGGAATAAAATAAAATGGGAAGATCCTAACCACAAAACAAATACTTTAGGAATTAGAACTTCGTTCGCTAAGAAAAATATCTGAATGGTGCAGAAAATCTATGTACAAACACCTATTTAAAAAATATGGTAAGAAGGCAAGTTTATGTTGTTATGGAGAAATAATAGTAATACCACAATTTGGTTGTCACCAACCATCTAGGAAACCATATTATAAGAAAAAATTTAAGAAGTATCTTAAACCTTGGAAGAGAAACAAAGGATTTAAGAGCCACAAGAAATATTTTAAGAAGAAAAAACCTTGGAGAAATGAATATAACCAACATAAGAAACTTCAGAAGAAATCTAAAGAAGAGTTCTTTAAAAAATGCAAATGTTTTACATGTAATAAAATATGACATATATCTCTCAACTGTCCTAACAGAAATAAAAAAGAAAATATTAAAGCCATTAGATTAATGGAAGAAATATAGCCCGACTCAGATTATGAGATAATCGAATATTTAGACGAATTATCTAAAATAGATTCAATCTATGAGCTAGACATAGAGAAAATTGAAGAACCAGAATTTGAACAGATCTACATGAATCAAGAAATTATAGATACTATTAAGACTAACTTGGATAATGAAGAGGGAACTTCACAAACAGTTGTGTTTGATGAAGAAAGATATGAAACCATAAAAGAAAAACAAATATCTTTAAAAGATAAAAATATTTTTATAAGACCAATATTACCTTGGTTTAACAAAACAATATACATAGCTAAATATGAAGAAGTGCCCATTAACATCGAAAATGATAAAGGCAATACTATTATACCTCTAATAACCAAAGAATGAGTTAATAGAGAATTAGCAAAGATAAAATGATCCACTAGAGAAAGATTAAAGAACATAGTGATTGGATGAATCTAAATAATGGTCAAAGTATATTTTAGAGAAAGAATGGATATTCCTATATAAATGTGCTTAATGAATAACGGAATATTTCATGATCCTATGGATGCTTTATTAGGAGTTGTCTCTAAAAATCTTGTATATAAGAAAATTATTTTTACCATAAGACATGGATTTGCTATGTCCTTATTAGATGAAAACTTAAGTCTAGGATTAAATCTATATCATAGAATTGATAGATTAATTATGCCACCAAGAAGTAAAGCTCTAATTTTACATTGTAAAACTTTATATGCCTTTACTACTACACACCAAAAAGAAATCAATAAAGTCTCAGAAGATTTCATACAAATTCATGAAGACTTTAGAGACCTAACACAATTTACACAACCTAGAATGTTAAGTAATAATAACATTTCATTACCACAAGATATATTGTTTGATTCATCAGCAATCTAGAAGAATACACAATAATGTAGGAAATCAAAGACTAGTCACCTTGAATACCATTGGACAACTTGTAGCCAGAATGACTAGTAGAAGAATAGAAAGAAGTATAAGTACTAGAGAACTTTCAAGCTCTAGTAGAACATTTACAAGTAGAAACTACCCAACAATGCCTAGAAATAGCATTGATATTGATATCAGAAAATGTAAGGAAGATAATTTCCTTATCTTAATAGAATATATTACTAGTCAAAATAACTACGAAGAAATCATCGTCCTTGTTAATAGATGAGCCAATACTAATCATATAAGAGTAAACTTAGTTGATCATTTACTTGAAGAAAATTTACCACATGGAATAACTCTTACAGATTATCATGGAATTAAATACGAAACTAGGACATTTGTTAATCTAGAACTAAGTTTTACAGACATAGAAGGAGAACAATTTAAACTCAATCTTAAAATTCATAAAGATTATAGAAAAGGAAAAGATGCTAGTCCAATATTACTTGGAATGAACTTTCTTGAGAAAGTCTCACCATCATATATCCAGAAAAATACTTTACAAATAACTATAGAATGCAAACAAAAAAGGCTTCCTAGAGTTAATAAAAATAAATAACCAATTTATATAATGCAAGAAATTAAATCATCAAAACTAACATACTTAGTCCATATATTGAGATTACTCTCAATTTACCAGATTACTGTATGATAAAATTTCATGTTATACTTGATACTGGATCAAGTATTTGTCTATGTAAAAGAAATGTGTTCCCAGGACATTATTATAAAATAGATTATAAGAAAACAACTTATGGTCAAACAGCTAGTGATATTGTAGAAATCTATAGCGATTTTGTAGAAAATCCTCCTATAATTATAGGAATAGGGAATGTTTTATACCTTGAATATATGCAACAGATAAAATCGGAAGTGATGTCATTTTAGGAGAAAATTTTATCTACACATATATCACATTTACACAATATAAAGATAGTTTTGAACTTACCACACCTTGTAATCACAAAATTAAAATACCAAAAATCTATAAAGTCATTGGAATTGCACATCAACCAATTCACCATAAACTTAGATATCAGAGTTCTCTAGATAATCGTGGTTGATATATAAAAAGTAATAAAAAAAATCCAGTATTAATAATTGAAAATTTAGAAGAAGAATTAGAAAACATTAAATTAGAACTAAAAGAATGTTATCACGAACATCACTTAGCAAAATGGGACAAAGATAAACATATTGCAACCATTGAATTAAAAAACTTAGATGCTAAAATATCATGAAAACAATTCCCATATAGCGAAGAAAATAAAAAAGAATTTGAAATACAAATTAAAGAATTCTTACAATTAGGAGTTATAAGAGAATCAAGTCCAACAGTCCATATGAAATTAAAAGAGAAAAAACGAGAATGGTAATTGATTATAAAGATCTAAATTCTAAAACCATACCAAATAGCTATAAATTACAAATAAAACAATTATTAATAAAACAAATACAGGGAAATAAAATATATTCTAAATTTGATTGTAAATCAGAATATTGGCAAATAAAACTAGATGAAGCATCAAAACTTTTAACTAGTTTTACTACCCCTAATCCATTAGGACAATTCGAATGAAATTTTATGTCATTTGGATTAATGAATGCACCAGCAATATTTCAACAAAAAATGGATAAGATTATTAAACCAATAAAAATTTCTGCATTGTTTATGTAGATGATATCCTTATTCATAGTAAGAATTTAAAGGAACATATTGAACATTTTAAGAAGCTCAACTATATTACTAGAAAATATGGATTATCCCTATCAGAAAGAAAAACAGAAATAGCTAAAATAGAATTGAATTCTTAGGATATATTTTTACAGAAGAAAAAAATACTTCAACAACCTCGTATTGGAAAAAAGATTATTGAATTTCTAGAAGTAATTAGAGATAAGAAAGAGATGTAAAGATTTATTGGATTATTAAATTATCTTGAAAATTTTATTAAAAATTGTGCAAAATACAAAGTCGACTTTTTTAAAAAACTCAAAAAAAGAGTTGTATGGGAATGCATAGAAGAAGATATAGAAAGGGTAAACAAAACTAAGAGAATATGTGAAAATCTACATGAATTAAATATTCCAAATGATTATAATTTCTTTATTTTAGAAACTAATGCATCTCTATTATATTGGGGAGCAATTCTCAAAAGAAAAGAAAATCATAAAGAATTTCTTTGTAATCCATTATGTAAATGCTCAGAAGAGCATGTTGCTTATACTTCAAGCACATTCAAAGATGTCAAAACCAGATATGATATTAATCGTAAAGAATGTTTAGCCGTTAAGAAATGAGTAGCAAAATTTGAAGTTTACTTACTATCTAAGAAATTTTTTATTAGAACAGATAATACTCAAGTAAAACTATTATTAACAAATAAATTTAGGACAAGTGCAGCTAAAATGCCACTTATTAGAATGCAAATATGGTTTACACCATTTAAATTTGATATTGTCCATATTAAAGGAAAAGACAATTTTATTCCAGATTTCTTAACCAGGAATGAAGCAAATCAAAAAGGACCTAGAAGTATTGAAGTTCAAGATGAACATAAAGATTGCTGCAATAGAATCCAAAATAACATTGATGGAAATCGTTGCTGCCAAGCCAATATCTGAGAAAATCATTTAGTATTTATTATCTGAAGGCCCTAGTGCCAATAAATCTGAAGGTCCTAGCGTCAATATTGAACAAGAAGCATTGAAACATCATAAATTATCAGTTAAATAGAATATTACTTTGTCTTCCTCACAGGAGAAGAAATTTACAAAGGACAGTATCTCTATATCAGAGCTTGATTGCTCAAATATTATCAAAGCATGTAACATCCATGGTGTTATGGATATCAAAAATAAAAACGATTTTATTCTTGCATATATATTGTTCAATCTAAGCATGCTGCTGGTTCACCGGTATAGGAGGATGGATGAAAACTTTAACATATAGAACTTATAACAAAGTTAATCTATATCTAAGAGCACCAGCATATTGAGTTCGTGCTCTTTGTGAAATGGGAAATATACTTTGTATTTACCTACTAGAATCTTTAAAAGAAATTTCTATGTTACCAAAAGAAGTGGTTTGAGCTATATGTATTGTCAAATTCTTAAACAAACACACACACACACACACACACACACACATATATATATATATATATATATATATATATATATATATATATATTATATTTTTTCTCTGCAAGTCCCGAATGAGATAATGAAGAAGATAGGCTGCTCCCAGTTAGCCATGTCATAAGAAGTTTCCACTACTTTCAAGCATCTTCAGCCTGAGAAGAGCGAAATCCATGAAACAACACCGAAGATGTCGTCAAAATAACAGCCTTCCATATAGCCAAATGATATAAGGAGTAGTTTGAGCATATTCAGAAAGTTATTGAAGAAAAACAGAAAATTTATGTACATGAGTCACAAAACCACATGATTTACAACAAAGTTGTGGCACCCACTAAACAAGAAGATTGGCACTATCTCGACACATGGCGTGATCATATTTTTGAAGGACACGCCAGTGGAACGCATAAAGCAAAAGAAGAACTGTGTAAACAGTTTTGGAGATATTCTAATCATAAGTGTGAATTCTATATTATTGAAGATGACACATCACCAATTTCTCTTGATCCAACGGAACTTCTAGATGAGTGGTTTGAGTCGCATATGGAAAAGTAATGGACCCCTTTATCACTACTTTATCAAAGTCACTTTGATAAAGAATTGTGGGTTTTAACTCAATTATTTTCCATGTTAAGACAAAAAACTTTAGGCCACAGTAAGATGTCCACTATCTTACACAGTAAAAGCAACAATAATGAAGGACAGTTGTGGAACTTTTCCAGTCTATAAACTGAAGACTAATTCTCAGAAGAAGCAAGTAATTCTTAAGCCAAAAAATTATCTCTCTACCTAGCATTCCGAATCTTGTAAACATTTTCAGTTTATTTCTTTCAAGTGAAGCTTGTAATAAGGTAATCTCTATAGAGTTCTAATCTCTTTAGAGAGAGTACCAAGAGTGTAGCCGAAATATGTATGTATACTCTTATATAAGAGATATTAGTGTGATGTGTTTTTAAAATCAAAGTTTTTTGAAAATATTGTCTTCTTATCCTTATTATTTTCTCAAAAACTCTTATCTTACTTATACTTCAATGGTGAAAACCTTGAGGATTAGTGGAAGTATCTTGTTGTCGTGTGTAGGCGTTTTAGGCGTTGTTAGAGAAAGATATGAGAACCATGTTACCATTCAAGGTGATTTTTAACTAGGAGTTGAAAGGAAAACTGTAATTTCGTGTGATCCACTTTGAAATATGCAAAAGTGCCAGAAAGAAAAGCAATAAGAGTACGGAAGTGATGTTGGACCATAACCCACTTTCTGAAACTCAAATAACACCAATCACTTATATCTGAGTATACAACGTATGGGTGCAGCTCAAGGGAAATCTCGTTGATATTAATCTGTCTTTACCTTCTGTTTTAATACTGTAAGATATTTCTTATTTATGTTAAATACTTGTATTAATATTTGCATTCCTACTATTTATGAAGTTTTATTTTCTTTTATTCGAAGATTAGAAATTGACCGCGAAAGAAAAAGAGAAGAAATTAAATCATTTTATATTGTGCTTGATTATTTTTTGAAAAATAATAGAAATATACTTGTACTATATTTTGGACAAAAAAAATATAGTTAGAATTAATAAAGAAATTAATAAACAAAATAAAATTATAATATTAAATGATAGTTTTGATATATATATATATATATATACGAGTATATTTGGCTTTTCCATTTATTAGGAGAGATAAACCAAAATTATCCTATATTAGAAATAGAAAATCTTGATTTAAATTAAGAAAATAGATGAAGGACATTTAAGTCTTTTTATCGTTAAAAAACACTTTCCACGTATACCTGTTTTTTAGTTGGGATATTAGTGCTTGGATGAATAGCACAACCCAGGGATTCACTATTTTTCTGCCACATACTCATGTATATTCCTTTGAAACAACTAATTTTATCTGCCATGGATGTTATGCAAGCTGTTAGGATTAGGGATGAGATATGCGGCATAATATGAAGTAGCAATCACAATACTAAAATGCCTTAAAGTTCTAGAATCCATGTAATAACCGCAATAATCATAAAATATATCTCTAAATTTATAACTTATGTCTCGATTTGTTACAAATTCACGTATCATTGAATTAGTGACCAATTGACACAAAGTATTAAAATTCATAAATAAAACCAATACATATAAATTTAAACTACTAAAATCTTGAAAATTAAATAAAAGGACAACTCATAAATTATATTGTTCACCCTAACTATGATCTAGTTACTCGTACTTATGAAAGGAAAACAATAAGAAAATATAGAGTTTATAATCGAGTTTTGAAATTTTGATAAAGGAAGGAATTGAATCTTATACCCGGATTTTTCTTCAGTTACAAAAAAAATTCAAACCCTAAGGGGCCGTTCTCTTTGGCCGTTTTGGACCGTTTTCTGTTTTCGATTTTCCAAAACAATGAAAACGCGTTCTCTTTACTATTTTTGAAAACGCGTTTCTAAAAACGGGTTGAAAATTTACAAAGAAAACAGAAAACGACAAAATTGTTGTTTTGGGTGTTTTCAGTTATAATTTGACAAGAATTTCCAAAACATGTTTTCGTTGTTTTCAATCACCGCCAACCATCACCGCACCCGACCACCACTGCACCGTCGGAACCACCGCTACACCGTCAAAACCCACCACCACCTCACCACCACGACCAAAAACCCCCATCGCCTCAGCCAAAATGGCGACCCAACCACCGGAAATCTCAAACAGAAAGACAACCACCGCTCCAGCCAAAATGGCAACCGAACCACTACCAGATTCGTGACTAGGTAGACCACCACCGCCAAGCCAAACTGGCGACCCAACCACCACAAAATCGCAACCCAACCACCGCCAAATCGCCACCAGATCGCAACCTCTACTCGGCAAAAATGGCGACTCAACCACCGTAAAATCACCACCAGAAACCACTGCCAATTTATCGACCAGAAAGACCACGCCACCCAGCAAATGGGGACCTAACCACCGCCAAATCGCGACCTAGAGAATAGCCAAAATTGATTTGCCATTACCCCCACCGCCCCAACCAAAAGTCGCGACCCAACAGCCACCACCGCAGCGTCGCGACCCAACCACCGCATTCAACCACAAATCGCCACCAACATGTCAGTGAAGGAGGAGGGGAAGAAGAAGAAGAAAAGGGGGGAGGAGGAGAAAAATAAAGAGAGAGAGAGCGCGAGAGAGGCCGAGGAAGGAGGAAGGAAGAGAACACAATTTCCATTTTCTAATTTTTGAAAACAATTTTTCAAAATGTCAAAGAGAACGCATTTTCAATAATCTCAAAATGAATACTCAAAACACAAAACTCAAAATGATTTCAAAACACAAAACACAAAACTCAAACACAAAGAGAACGCCACCTAACTTTTTGTTCTTTCATCTTGATTTCTTTGTGTTTTTCTCTCTTTAAGATTGTGTATCCCCTAAAAAATGGTTAAAACTATATATAAAAAGTCTTAACTATAAATAATCTCCATGTGAAATTTGAGTGTAATTAGGAATCCAACAAAAGTTAGAAATTCTGCTAGTTTAGTGCACTTTGGTCCTCCACATTAAGTTCTTGAGTGTCCCAGGTCCTCTTTCTTTGCATGGTAGGTCCTCATCTTCATGACTTAAATTATTTTGATTCCAAATTCCTCAATTTCGTACAGATTCAATCAAATTTCATCCAACTTGTCCAATATGTATTTTACCTAAATCAATCATAAAATAACCTAAATTAAGTAGATATTTGCTCAATATAATGATAAATAAATAAGAATCGAAGTAGATAAGCGCATAAAATGCACTTAACAAATCTACTAATCATATGATTAATTTCTTGGTGAATCCGAGAATTAGGAAATATTCCCTTTTTGTGCTTCTAAGAACAGGGTTATGTTCAGTCATCAACGTGGATTTAAATTATTGGTATTTCTAGATTATTATCAACCAAATAAGCGATTGTGATGGATCACATTTAAGAGCATGTTTGGCTAAGTTTAAAATTTAAAAAAAAAATGTTATTGTCAAGTGAAATTTTGTTAGGATAAATTTGTTGAAACATTCGATCTAACCATGAAACATGATCACATATACATTAAGCATAGAGCAATAACTAAGTGTAGTGCTTCTCTCTGTTGCTGTGGGGATGAAATGCATAGACGTAGAAATTATTAATGATACATTGCGACAAAAATGTGAATCTAAATCGAAGTGATAAAGGAGGGGGGATCTGGAGGAATGGGGACTTCAACAGATCCTTCCATAAGTTGCATTACTCTCTTCATGGTAGGCCTTAATGTTGGTTCCTCCTGAATGCACCAAATTGCGATCATCACAAACTTGTCAAATCGCTTGTCGCCTAATGCCTCCTCATCGTCTGCCACTAGCAAATGCATTGTTCCTTCCTTGTAACAATCATAAGCAAAATCAGCAAGTATCATTTCGGTCTCAAACTCAACATCGGGCTCATAATTTCTTCTGCAACAGATAAGCTCGAGCAACAAGATTCCAAAGCTATAAACGTCAACCTTGACTGTAATCGGCATGTTTCTGAACCATTCTGGAGCAACATACCCTTTGGTTCCCCTTATTCCGGTGGTGGTTCTAGATTGATCCGGTTTCAAAAGCTTGGCTAGTCCAAAGTCCGCTAATTTTGCTGTGAAGGATTCGTCTAAGAGCACGTTTTGAGGCTTAATGTCACAATGTATGATTTGATTGCTACATTCTTCGTGCAAATAGCAAATACCTCTAGCGGTTGCAAATGCAATCTGCATTCTTTTGTACCAGTTGGGCCTTGAATTTTCAAACAGCAATTTTGCTAAAGAACCATTGCTCATGAATTCATATACCAAAACCCGGTTTTGGCCTTCTTCACAATATCCCAGCAATCGAACTAGATTTTTGTGATTAGTACTGCTAATTGAGTTTACTTCCGCTTTAAATTCTTGTTCGCCTTCTGCAGCCATCTTATGAAGCTTTTTCACAGCAATTACAGTTTCAATATTATCGTTCTTAAGAATCCCTTTGTATACTGTTGAAAAAGCGCCCCTTCCCAATTCCTCCTTGAATCCATTAGTTGCTACTTGTAGCTCTTTGAAACTGAATCTTCTTATGTTCAGGCCTGGAAGATCTTGATATGGTTGAAGGCTCTTTGATTTTTGTCGATTGAAACAGAGAACATACAACAAGAGGGATAAAAGTAGGGAGGAAATGGTTCAAAATACCCGGATGACCCGGCCAATTTTCCAAAATAGCCGTTGACCATATAAAAAAAAAAAAAACTAATAAAAGTTGAATGGTAAAAATCATTGTTCCACATTTACCCTCGCAATTGGAAGAGGAAGAAGCCGACGCCGACACCACGCCACGCCGACGCCGACGCCATGCCCACCATCACCGACAAGTTGATTAACCGACGCCCGGACTCCAAGACCACCATTTTCTATCGAAGAAGGTTAGTGTATATACGAATTTTGTAAAGAAAGTTTTAAGTTTTTGAATTTTTGTTGATTATTTTAGGAAAAATACTTGTAAATCTTTGATTTAGGGTTTAGATGGATGGAATATGTGTGTTGGGTGACATTTTTGGGGTGGAGATCGCCGGAAATGGCGATCTCCGGCGGCCAAGTGACCGAGAGAGACGATCGTCTCTCTCGGTCCGGTTTGGGACGTCATGGGCTTTAATAAATTTAATAATCTGGGCCCAGATTTAATGATTATTCTTCTGGCCCTTTTTTTTTTCTAATAAAAATATTATTATATATTTGATATTTAATTTTGTGAAATATAAAATATTATTTAATAATAAAATATTAAATATTGGATTGTTTATTTAATATTCAATTAATTATAATTAATATTATAAACTATTATTTTACAATAAAATATTAAATAAAAAAATTAAAGAGTTTTAAATTACTTATTTAATTTGTTTACGAACAAAAAAAAAATAAGCGATTTAAAATATTTATTTTAAATTACTTATTGAAATTGTTTATAAAACTTTAAATAAAAAATAATAATTGAAATTTATTTATTTATTAGTTTATTTAATTTGCAAATTTTAATAATTTGATTACTATTTAGTTACAAGTTGTTTATGTCAAAATAAATCACAAAATATTAAATAAACAAAATAAATGGTTTATTTGAAATGTTTATTCAATATGTTATTAATAATGATACTTAAATATGTTATTAATAATGAAATATTATTCTATTGTTTAAATTATATTTGATATTTAATGTTAAATTAATTTATAAATATTACGTAAGCAATTAAATTTATTTTGTAAACAACTTGAAAAATTCACGAATAAAGAGTGTGTAAAATATAAAATATTATTTATTTAGTTATAAATATTAAGTATTATTAAATATTGGATTGTTTATTTAATATTCAATTAATTATAATTAATATTTAATTAATTATAATTAATATTATAAACTATTATTTTAAAATGAAATTTTAAATAAAAAAAATTAAAGAGTGTATTTGAAATTTACTTATTTAATTTGTTTACGGAAAAAAAATAAACGGTTTAAAATATTTATTTTAAATTACTTATTGAAATTGTTTATAAAACATTACATAAACAATAATAATTGAAATTTTTTTTATTTATTAGTTTATTTAATTTGTAAATTTTAATAATTTGATTACTATTTAGTTACAACTAGTCATTTATTTCAAAATAAAATATTATTTACGCCTAAATAACAAAATATTTAAGAAACAAAATAAATGGTTTCTTTGAAATGTTTATTTACTATTCTATTAATTATAATTAAATATTGTATAAAAATTAATAAAATATTCAATTGACGATTAAAATAAGAAATAGTTTGATACTCAACTGATTATTGCGGATACTAGTGAATATAGTTTAATTTTCTCATAATATGTTTTGTCTATTATATCTTGTACATGATGCTAACATTTGAAATTTTGTAGGATGAATTACCATTTGGACGATGTGGTGAGACAGATGTCTTGCAAAGTTACAACGAACTGTAACTTTGCTATTTTTACAGTGGTATTAGATTTGCTCGACGAAGAGCACGCGGATATATTGAGGCGGTCCTGCTTATGGCCATTGTATTCATTGCGCAACGTACAATTTTCTGGGCAGATACTCGATGCGTTGCTATGTTGGCTGCTTAAGCCGGTTGATGGAGATGCCCTTCATTTCAATCTTGGGGGTAAGGTGGTTAGATTTTCTATATTTGAGTTTGCCATGATCACCGGATTGATGTGTACTGGCGAAGATGCAGCACGGGCCCGTATTCCGAGGAACAATAGGCTATTGAATGAATATTTTCACGGGCAGGCGGCGGTCACTCCTGGGCAATTGATAGATGCAGTAAGGGCATGCGAGGATATGTCTGACAGGTTGAAGCTGGGTATGGTGCTTATCGTCGAGAGCGTACTCAGGTGTCATCACAAGAAGACGTCGATCGACTTTTTTCATTTGGAGATTGTTGATGACATTGATGCCTTCAACAGCTATCCTTGGGGGCAGCGATGTTTTGCGGATACCTTAGACACTTCAAAAGGGAGTATTCGATGCCTAAGGGGGGTAGACCCGAGCGCAAGTATGATGCATATGGCCTGCCGTTGGCATTACAGGTAAATGTTGAACACAATAAATTATCTATTTTTGTTATTAAATTATATATATGATAATTGTAAATGTTGCAGATATGGATGTACGAGACTGTCCCCATATTGGCTGACCAGTATGCTAAGAGAGTGGAGACGTGCTGCCCTCGGATTTATCAATGGCGAGCACATGGCAAGCTACTTGGTAAACAAATATCAGCTCTCCTCGACGATCCTGAGGTACGTATTATACATTTTTTCGATTTATATTGTACGTGGGCAGTCATTAACTCGGTAAAACGTCAATATGTTAGGTTGAAGTCCTCACTGAGTTGACCCCGTCGATAGAGGAGGAAGGTCAGAGTTACATGCGTTGCTTGTCTATCTCGACCACATCAGATGATCATATGCCCGAGTCCATCGTTGATCGGGATATGATATGTTTATTGAATATAATATGTTGATTATCGTGTTGAATTTTTAATTACATTAATAATTCAGATTGTTCATTGTTTCAGGGGTGCCGTCCGGTATCACCGAGGTCGCCGCCGCCGAGGTCCTCACCCCCACCGCCGAGGTCGTCGCCGCCGCCGAGGTCCTCACCCCCACCGACGAGGTCCTCACCCCCACCGCCGAGGTCCTCACCCCCACCGCCGAGGTCGCCCCCGGCACCGAGGTCGCCGCCGCCGAGGTCCTCACCGGCACCGAGGTCGCCACCGCCGTCAGATGATCTATATGGCCGCCTTACCGAGTTTATATCGGGTCAAATGGGCGCAATGCGACGCGAGTTGGGACGGCAGGTCGACGCTAAGTATGCCAGACTGTCGGAGGAGATGGACGAGATGCGACGAGAGCTTAGAGGACATATCGACGATGTTTATAATGATGTTGGAGCTCTACGTAGCCATGTGGTAGATCTGCATAACGAGATAGGGGACTTTCGGTCTGAGTTACGGGGTGACGTAGCATCCCTGCGAGGGACTCACAGTCATCGAGATGGAGGGGGTGACGGTGGAGGTGGATGGACTAGGCCGTGGGGGGAGACATAGACTCATTTTTTGAGGGGGTACCGGAGGAAGCGGATGAGGGGGTACCGGATAGGGGGGCACCGGAGGAGGCGGATGGGAGGGCACCGGATGAGGCGGATGGGGGGGTACCGGAGGAGGCGGAGAGGAGACTGTCGAAGGAGATGATTGACAGGGTACCGACGGAGGTGGAGAGGGGGGTACCGGAGGAGGTTGAGGTGGAGAGGGGGGTACCGGATGACATAGTTTTGGTGTCGTAGGGGACTCCGGAGAGGGGGGTACCGGATGAGGTTGCGGTGGATGAGGTTGTGGAGGTGAGGAAGGGTACGAAGCGTGCTGTTGACATGACACCGCTGGTGGTTGGTAAGAGACCGAGATTGCCGTCACAGTACATCGTTACCCCTTTCACGGCCGAGGCTAAGAGGCGGCTGTTATTGGACGGGACATACCCCAATATCTTCCGCGAGGTCGACCGAGTTCGGAAGAAAGCGTTTCATGATTGGTTCAATAAACTTAAGCATGAGTAAGTATTTAATGATTTGCCTAAAGTACATGCGAGATCATCTATAGGGTGGGGTCGAGGATGATATCGAACGCGAAGAAGTGGTTCGATGATGTTTTGACTAGTGGTGCTTGGCTCGCCGATGATGTAAGTGCATTCTCGTTCTTATTTGTTGTATCGTTTAATTATTTGTTGTTTTACTTAATTATTTGTGTTCTCATTCTTATTTGTTAGCACATCGACATGATTATGGAATTGTTGCGGGATCGAGCTCGGAGATACCCGAAATCTTTTGACATTCCTGGTCGAGTCATCCTTAGCATTGATCAATATTTGATAGACATGTGCAGGTTGAAGTTAGCTTGCGATTTGTATGAATCCAGATGTGATCCTTAGTGCTGTTGACATTATTCTTTTATTGTAAAAAATGTAAATATTGTTATCGTTAATTCTTAATTTAAATATTAAATGAATTAACACGTCTATATATAATTTAATATTCAATTAATTATGTTGATTATTTAATGACAATAAATAAAAACAAAAATATATTACTTCGTTATAAAAATCAAATTATTACATAATATTACACATCCGTTGAATTGTTATGTAGAGGAATCTGACTTGTACAAAATTGACGAGTATGCCCTGTTGCACCGCACCTGCCGCACTTACGAGGTCGAGGAAATTCTCCAGTTGATGGTATTCTAGACGTCCGTCTACGTCCCGGAGCACGTGGTCCCACTATGGGAGGCAACAAATTATTAAGTGGAAGAATGTGGTCGGGAACTTCCCACTCGCC
This sequence comes from Fraxinus excelsior, assembly GCA_019097785.1. NCBI lineage: Eukaryota > Viridiplantae > Streptophyta > Magnoliopsida > Lamiales > Oleaceae > Fraxinus > Fraxinus excelsior. The sequence continues at coordinate 19,694,093 of CM032626.1, forward strand.
TTCATTTGGTAGAGGAAATATCGTTTCAGCATATGCCGATCTCCAATAATCAGTCATGTAATAATGACTGCATAAGGTGTGCGGAGGAAATCCCCTATGCATAGCCACTGCCACCGCATGCATACACGGAAAACTCTCCAACTGAAACTTTCTACATGTGCATGTGTTATCATTCAAGTCCACGATGAACCCGATATTACTGCCACATCTCACGGAGAAGCGAAACTGATCTAGTGGTTCCACCAATACCTTCCTCGCAACCTCTAGAGTTTTGAAGATCTTATCTTCCTGAGCCGGAGTGAGCACACTTGTGCAATTTTGGGATTCCTCATGTCGGTCATGAAACCACTGCTGCAGCTTGTTACGAATTTGCTCGATCATTGCGAGAATTGGTAACTCTCGATCCTTCTTGAATAGCGCATTAAGCGACTCAACATTGTTCGACGTCATCATGTTGTATCGACGTCCTGGAAAGTGTGATCGAGCCCAATGTTCGATCCCCATCTCTGTTAGATAAACCCATGCAGCATGTGATTTACACTCTATTTCGACCATGAACTTTTCAAACTCTTCAAAACTGTATGTCTCTGCAGCTCTCCTAAACAATGGAACGATGCCACTGCCCCGAAACTTCGTCTTAAGGTTGCCCTGTATATGGTACATACAATAACCGTGATGTGCCTCGGGAAAGACTTCGGCGATACCGTTTATTATTGACTGCCCCCGGTCAGTTACAAATGCAAGGTTCTCGACGTCTCCAATTACTTCTTTCAACTTCGTAAAGAACCAATACATCGCTAAATCATTCTCTCCATCGACTATACCGAACGCAAGAGGGTAAATTTGGATGTTGGGATCTTAACAAGTAGCAATAATCAACTTACCTTCGTATCTAGCCTTCAGGGTTGTACCGTCGACTAGAATTACGGGTCGCATTGTCGTACGAAATCCTCGAATGCACTGTGCAAGGGCCATGAAGAAATACTTGAAGCGATTCCCATCCTCCGTATCAATATAAAATGCTGATCCAGGAATAGTTTTCTCCATGTTATGGCAATATCTGGCCAATTTAGCATAACTTTCCTCGGCCGAACCCATTAAGTCCTCCAATGCGCATTCTTTTGGCCTTCCAGGCTTTCTGATAGCTCATGACCACCCCATAATCTCGTCGGAAGTCATTGATGATGTCCGAAGGTCTGTAGATTGTTCGTGGGTCCTGAAACTTGTCCCTTATTTGTCGACCAATGAACCATGCCCGGGCTTGCCTGTGATCATTTCGACGAATACCCACTTCGCAAGTATGTGCCCGTGCATACTTACGAATTACAAAGCACTCATTCGTGTCCATTTTTGTCGCTCGCAAACGCCAGTGACAACCGTCGTCAATGCAGACAATTGTGTACGTTGACTTGTCCGATTTTTTAACTTTAAACTCAAAATTGTTTCTTAAAGCAATCCGATGCACTGCTTCCTGCAAATGTTTTTTTGTTTCGAGCAGTTGCTCGACATATACATCTTCATCATCTGGAACTGTACGGGAACAATTAGAAGTACGTGTACTGATCCCATCTTGTGAACTCGACCCATGTCTTCGATGGGATAAAGCAATCAAATCCTCATTCGTAAATTCATTTTCATTCTCGTTGGAATGAACCATCGAGGGAATCCTGTACGTATTGGTGAGGTGAGGAACCACTGTATCGGGAATAACCACATCATCCTCACGAGCTATCTCCACTGTGTTCCAAAAATCATTCACATTACGATCCCCTCCATCGAGCTCTTCATGTTCACTATCGGGGACATTCTTTTTCACTAAATTTACGCAGAGAGGAGTAGTCATGGGAAATTGGTTCAATGCAAATAGAGCCTTCATGCAATGTTCATATGTAACCTTTACAGGTGGAACTGGAATTGATGAATGTTCGTTGTTCCATAGAAATCCCAATTCCATATCGTATTGGGCGGGATCGACATTGAGCATATTATGTATCTCACTGTACATTTCTACATACGACGTACTCGATGTTATTAAAATCGGAATTGTGCCATGTATTTCACTTGTCCATTTCCAGACCCATTGATCATTTGCATCCTCTTCAAATTCACCAAAGTGAAGAACTGGGACTGCAACTGCCATATTTGCTGCATCAGACAAAATATTTTGTTAAAAAAAAAATTAACGAAAATTTTTCAACCCGGACGTCCGGGAGTGCTGGTCCGGACGTGCGGGCGTGCAGGTCCGGACTTCCGGACGTGCGGGCCCGCACTCCCGCACGTCCGGGTGTGCTGCCCGGACGTGTGGGCCCGCACACGGTCCGGGCGTGCGGGCCCGCACGCCTGCAAAGTCCAGGCCGGACTACCCCACGCCCGGACGTGCGGGCCCGCACGTCCGGGCGTGCGGTTTCTCTGTATATCATAAAATTTGTCTGAAAAATCTCATACACAAGTGAAATTTTTTGCTCGTTTTTATTAAAAAAATTATATAGTTCCATTTAAGAACATAAATTTTTCATATACATGGAAAAAAGATTTAAAAATTAATAAAATGTACATTATAATTTCATCGAAGCCCAATTAAAAATACGTAAATATACTTACCGATTTCGCTGATGGCTGTGAATAATATTTACTTGTTGATCGTTTGATAAATTTGTCTGTTTTCAAGTTTGAAACAGATGAAAAATGAAACTGTTTTTATCTGTGTTGGAATAAATCGATAAAGAAAGTGATTTGATTTTAAAATTTTAGGTGGGAAGTGTTTGGCATTTTTTATAACTTAAAAAAGGGTATTATTGTCTTTAAACATTAACATATAATTGTAATTGTATATTATTTTAAGGGTAATTTTGTCATTCAACTTCAAAAGGGCTATTGTGGTGAATGTTTAAAAAAAATGGGCAAAGTCTAAAATGGTTGCTTTGACAAGGGTATTTTAAAAAGTACCAAGTAGGATCATGGAACTGCCTAAGAAAACTGATCCGATGATGATCAGAGTGGAACTCTTACTCTTCTTAAAGACAAAGGAGTATGTAGTTACATTGTTATTCCTTATTTTTATCAAAGCTTTCCCCCCTAAACTAGAATCTATCACCCCGTTGGTGAGAGGATATTGCTTCTTCCAACATGTACCTACACCGCTATAAATTGCTACAGCGCAAAAACAATCATTGAGGGAATCCTGTCGACACCAATCTTCTGTGGTTTTATTATAGTGTGCATAATCAGAGAAAGGCCAATTTGTGTTGGGCATGTCGATGAAACTAAAAAGGTCGGTTTCACGTGCCCCTTCATCGCATTTTTGTGCAGCGAAGTTTGGTTTGCATCCACTCATCCTGTCATTTGAATCTACGATAGAGTAACCAGTAGGGCAGTCACACTTTGGTTTTTGATCAGATTCCAACGAGCACAAACTATTGAAACCACAACACCAAATCCTGACCTTTCCCCCATGCTGGTGCATATATTCGAAGGTATGAAGTCCATAGAAGTCCACGCCATTTCTCTCCCACCTGCTGAATTAGCAGACTTAGGGTAGACATAATGCCTTAGAACCCCGTCATATTCCAGAATTGCTCTCTGGTAAAACTGACTAGTCGAGGCTCCAATTGGAGACACAAAATTGAGTACACTTCCATTTTCTGCTTCCAGAAAGATGTGGCCAGACTGGTTGAAGATCACCTGGAAACCGCTGCCCGAAGTTTTCGTTGACCAATAATCATAAACTTTGTCGTCCTGGGGAAAATTTCTGGTGGAAGATACAAGATTTCCATCATTTTGTAATCTAAAGAGGAATCGCCCTCTTGAATAATTTGTTTCAGAGAAGCTGGAAACAAGTGCCAGTGTCACCTCTTTTAAGTCTCTGTGTCGGTAATAATGTGTCAGTTGGCTCATCAAAGCTCTGCCACAAAACAACTGAACTGTTGTTTTCTAACACAAAGTTACCAGTGTCAAGCATGGATCCATAGGTCACTCCATCATGAGACGAAGTAGTATCCCATATCCGATGGCCACTAGGATCACTCAGTTCAAACCTTCCATCTGCATATAGTTGAACTTTTGATCCTTCTTGGACAAGATTATCACGATTGGCAGACCAAACAATGGTTCTTTCAGGTATTCTGTTGAACCAGATGGCCAACAAGTAACCTCCAGGAATGATCTGCTGGAAGCCAAAAGCAAATTCTCCAGAAGGTGACACCCAAGTGGAATTTGCTTTGTTTGCAGTTATTGATGAACCCAAAGTAACATTCCCGTAACGCTGGGCTGTGGCTGAGAGTAGAAACAAAAACAACAGCAGGAAAAAAATAATTTTACTTGAAACTGGAAAGGCCATGTGAAAAGTGGAAAGAATTAAATCACAATTTTTGTAGAAGTTGCTTTTATCGTTCCCTATATCAATGCTTTTCTACTTCTGAGTTAACGTATTGCAGAAGATAATGGATTGACCATTTCTGATGGAGTAGGCAGCCCGTAAGTGTGCAAAAGTAACACAGCACAGGCATGAAGCATAGTGATTTGGTTTTGCTAAAAAAATGAAATTTTAAAAAAAAGTTCATTTATAAAATCAATTAAAGATTTTAATAATATATTTCGTAGTATCCATAAATAATACCTATTTATTCATAATTCATTTCTATCCATCTATAAGTTTAGAAAAAAATAAAAAAATAAATCCCAAACAGATTCTATGTTAGCTTGCGAGTGTATGCGAGTGAGGAGACTCTAGTTTATTGGAACAAGAAATCAACGCGTGGCATGTCACAAAATTGGAGTCTTGCTCATACAAATAGGGAATGGCACACTTGGCAACAAAGCATGGCCTCTTAATTGTAAGAGTGAAATTTGGATGAAAAAATGAATTCTAGGGAATAGAATAGCCTAGAATTATTTTTTTAGGAATTGTCAATTAATTGTATTTGATTTATATAATTTTTCATGTGAAAAATATTGAAATTTTGGATCTTTTGGTGTTCGTTTAAAAATAATAATAATAATAAAAACAAGTAGTCCGGAAAACCAATTCCCACCATGATTTTCCTCAAAACCATGGAATTGAAACCGTGTGCGGCAAAAGATTATATGAATTGTCAAGAAATTTTTTTCAATCAAAGGGCGAAGTGTCGGTCTTGTAGGAAATGCCAGAATGTTAAATCCATCATTTTGATAAAAGATCCAAGAGATTTGAATTTTGAATTGGGTGGGCCCTTCAATGCAATATTTACCATTGAGAAGGCAATTGCGTTTTATGCCTACGTTTGACATTCATTTTTTTCATTTTCATTTACATTATTTTTTTCTTTTTTCATTTCAACCTCACATTCTATCAATAAAATAATATTACACGTAAACCCAAAAATTTTATTTACTTTTTAACCACACATTCTTTCATCAATCACTATTCAAAAATCAATTTTTCTCCCAAAATGGATTCAAACGTAGGCTATGTAAGATGGCATGTGTTTTTGAACCATCTTCAATGGAGACATCAAAACATCAAAATACACCAAATTTTGGTGTAAAGGTGCTCCAATGGAACACCATACTTTGCACCATTTCCAATTTGTCATTTCTTTTAATTTGTCAAAAGTATTGTTGTAGGGTATTTTTGTCATGTTCGTTATATAATTTTTAATACAATTATTATTATTATTATTATTATTATTATTATTATTATTATTATTATTATTATTATTATTATTATTATTATTATTTGCATTAAAATTAAATTTGAAATATTAAAAATAATAATTACTGAATTAATTAAAATAAGAATAAAAAAATTTAAATTGCAATGATATTTCAACTTCGTATTTAGTAATTTAATATGTTTTAATTGTACTATGTTTTAATAACATATTTATTAATGAATTTAATATTTTCCTTAATTTAACGTAATTATTTATTTAGTAATTTATATATTTCTAAAATAAATAAATAAATAAATAATATTCCGAATAAATAAATTACTAAGAATTAAAAAAAATGATTAAACGTTGTTCATTTGGTGTAAGTTTTGGTGTAATAGTTGAAGATGAATTTTAGTTTGGTACAAGATGATGTAAAATATGGTGCAACGCTGGAGATAGCCTTACAATATCTCGTTGGAGACATGGAATATCAGTAGTTGACATTGGCAACGTTAATTTAGATGTGTCAAATTGTTGATCCAACAACATTGATATGCATACATATAAATTAGCACATGTTTAGTTTTTGTAAAAATAAAAATTTTAGTAAATTTTGATAAAAATGTTGATAAAATATGTAATTAAAAATTTAATAAAAGTTGTAAGTCTTAAATCATCTCTTATAGACTATTTATAAAAAATATCTTATGCATTTTGATGATAAAAACCGGATCAACAAACTCTTTCACCTAATTATGATCTTCATGTTGATGAAAAAACCAATCAACAAATAATCTCACCTAACTCTGAACTTCACTTCCTAAATTTACTAATTTGGACGCTCAAACTTGGAGTAAGAGGGAAAATAGCTATTTGAGTGCGGAATTGAAGAAGGCGGTCTATATAGATTTTCTTCTAAACTTTGAGGTAATTCCATTATTTAGGAAAATGACAAATGACGGTTCTTTATTGGCTAGTTGATAACCGATTCTATTAGGAGTATCATGCTTTTACATTCGACCGCGTGTGTTTCACTGATAGCCAACTTGGATGGAAGAAATGTTATAGCTTTATATGAACCTTTCATGCTTGTGTGTCGCTCTATGCTTTACATGCAGTGGGTTATGTTCGTGGATCATATTGTGAGGGTCAAAAAATAGTCTTTGAAGTCCGATTTTATTATTTATATTAAATATAGGACTTTATGTGGTTTGATTTGAAAATTTATCACAAATTGTTCAAACGAAATCATGTTCATCCCTAATTAGAACTTTCCTTCTTTGACTTGTTCGAATAAGCTGGTCTTATGCTCTAGCTACGGTTCTCCAACTTCATACTCATTTTTCTTCTTAACAAACCATTTGACTCTATGATATAACTATACTGAGTTTTTAAATAAGCGTTCCTCAGTCAATACACAATTTAGCGCAAAGAATATAGTTAATCTTTTTTTTTTTATTAATTATGAAAGTCATTATTTTTATATATATATATATTTTTTTTTATCACTCTCCGCTTTCACGAGCAGTGTTCTAAAAAGTGTAAAACGTGGCTAGGCGTGGAGGTCAAGTTTCAAGCTTTACAAGCCTGGGCGAAGCTTAGTCGTAAAAAACGTTTTTTTTTTATTTTAATTTCAATTTTTAATCATTGTAAAAAAAACTCAATAATTTAATAATACATACCAAACATCTAAAATTATAGAATACTGTATTTACTTAATAATTCATACATAAAGATAAGTTTCAAAATCATAATTACATAATATAGATAACTTGTAATTTAAATCTTATCTAATCTAAGTCTTTGTCGGGCTTCAATTCATTTTAAAGTATTATCTTTTTTTTTTCCATTCTTCCGTCTTCTCAGTTATCTGGAATTTGGAGTTTTTGAAGTTTGAAGGATAGTGGGCTACTGAGTCTGGACTTTGGGTTTTATTTAAAAAAAGGAAAAAATTAAGTCTCCTTAAAATCTGGGTCTGAGGCTTGTCAGGCACATCTAGACGAGCATTAAGCGCTCAACGACAACATTGACCACTTGATTTTCGATTAGGCCATGTGCGTCTAGAAACGTTTAGGCACGCTTAGGCGAGCATTAAGCGATCAACAACAATGTTGACCGCTTAATTTTCGCTTAAAGCTCAAAGCGAAGCGCTTTCATCACGCTTCGCTCCTAGACGCACTTTTTATAACTGTTCATGGGACTGCCCTTTACAGGTTCCAAAGAAGATATTAATGATTCTCTGTGCATGAAATGTGTAAAAAGAACTTAACTTTTTGAAATATGGGATAGCTTGCTACATTTGACACCAATATTAGTTTTCAGGTTTGCAGTTAATTTTCAACAAAAATCAAAGTTAGAAAATTAACCCATCTTTAGAATTCTACAATGATAAGGAATATTCAACAAACTTGACTATGAGGGCTAATATTAGTTAACAAGAAATGTGATTGGAAGGGGACACAGACTTGAACTTTCAATAGTCTTCTCTCACCTGTGTGTTCTATTCGAAATGTTAAATGAATTAAGAAGAATGTACAGAACTACTCGTCTGCCAAAAGCTTCACAGATCCTCACATATGTGGGGCCCACGAAAAAAAAACCTTTCCACCCCCCTATGATTTGAGTGTCGGCGAGGCTTCTATGAAAAAAATTTATGTGAGTCTAGCATCACTCAATGTTAAATTAGTATAATGACTCTTCAGCTCAAATCACCTTGGACCTAAGGAATTGGACCCACCTTTATAACTCTAAGGGAGCCAGGAATACTAAACAAATTGGACTACGAGGTATAAAATAAGTTCAAAAGAAATGTGATTGGGAAAACAAATACCTGGATTTTCAGTAAACTTCTCTTCATTGCTCATTGCATTCGGAATATTAAATTAGTAGAAATGATTCTTTGTATCAAGTCTGTTCACAAAAATATCTTTCGAATTAAAATCACCATAAATGTACGGTTTGTTAAAAAGTAATAAAGTGAATTTGAATCCAAGTATCGTATCATAGAGAATGATTTAGTTCAATTTTGATTATCGCAACCTCAACCGAAGGCCAATGTTTCTTGGTCAAGCTCAAAGCCTAACCCCCTCCAATAGCGGGGCAACACATTGCCCCCCTTTTTCTGAGACTGGCTTTGAGCCTGGCCCAGAAGCAAAGTTCCTTAACCGAAACATGAACTATATGATGTGTTTGTTTGTAACAAAATTATAACTAAAAAAATCTACTTATGCAAGTATGAATAAATTAACTAAACTAAATGCAATTTATGCCAAATGCAAATTGATGTGTTTAATAGATGACAAATGCACTAGGATCCTGAATTTTCATGCAATAATTCCTTTTTTAAACTTAGAACTATACTTTGACAACACGATTGAATTTTGACGAATCAATATTCCTATTTTATCTAACTATCTCTCTCGAATAATGTTAAACATACTCTCAAATACGACCCGACTATATTTATATGACGTATGTGAACATATAAGAATGCATGAATTTTTCTGAACTCTCAAAGATTCACATACAGCATATATGTATATTTATATCCCTTATCGAACCCTATGACAATTTACATTATCTCAAGCATATTTTTCTTCTTTCGAATGCATAAAATAAATCACTAAATTCATATAATTACCGTGTATAGTAATTATAGAGAAAAGATAATCATGTAAATCATTCAAAATTCAAAATAGTGTTTTAAATGTCTTATATGAAAAATTAAAAATTAAAAACTCATATTACATGATTTATCGTTCTCCTAGCACAAAGAAATCTAGCCTAACACATTGCAAAGAAGAAAAGAAAAGAAATATTGAAGAATCGATATTACCCAAATAAATCTTGAATCGAATCTTCAAATCTTGGGATCGATCTTTGTATTTCTTGCCTCCTTTTATGCTCCAAAATCTCTTATAATGCGCCCCTCATCTATTATGGATGGCCTTTGGTTTTAAAAACCGTTCTCAACATTGTTTCCATAAGAGTTTTATTCAAATAAGGAAATCAGATATTTTCCTCCGGAATCAGTTATGTTGTACCATACTACAATTTTGTGCTATAGCATAGTTCAATGAATTTCAACCCTGGAATTCCCTGAATCATGCCATGCGACGGCATAGAGAGAATAACTATGCTATAACATAATTCAAATGAAGTCTTGTTCTTTGCGTTTTACTCTCCAAACTCCATTTTCTCGTTTCTTAACCCTTTTCTCACTTTCTTCTTCTTCCAATACTTCATGTCACTAAATTCATTTTTTTCTCTTTCGCATCTTCGTTTTTTCTTCCGGGTCATCTTTCGGCTATTTGCACTTTGATTTTCTTCTATTTTAGTCAATTTTTCGATTGTTTATCCTAAATTCCACTGTGTCCATCGATGTTGTCCTACAAAACATAATTTATATAGAATTAAATCATAAAATCCCATATATTTTCCAACAATTACTTATGTTTTGTGGCCTAAATAAGTGTGTAAAACGCATTTATCAAACTCCCCAAACTTGAACTATTATTTGTCCTCAAACAAAATTGTATCTTAACTCCACACAAAACATGGTTTAACAATCTGTCGTGTCTTGAGATTGGGATTTAACAATCAACACAATGAATAGTTTCAACATTACAAAATCAAATTCAATCTCTATCTATTATATGCATAACTCGACATATGTATGTGTAAACTCATGTAAATATATCAAGCTCATGATTAGCTCAATTCCTGACCCGTAGTAGTCAAATATTTCATTTCTTTGTTAAAGAGATACACACGCCCAAACTTATTATTTTCACACTATTTTCCTGGTGTGCATTCTAAATCGAACTTATTTAATTCTAATCATTACCCACTCTTAGTTTGGATATATTTTACTATTACAAGTTTACGCTTCAACAAGTCTAGATTATCCTACATTTTTTAGGAATAATTGCAGCAAAATGCCAAAAATTTTGAAATATTAGCAAACTTTCCCTAAATCTTTAATTTGTTACGGCTGTTACCCCTAATCTTTCCAAACATTGCAAGTGAGGCTCTCTTGAACGATTTTCATCCATTTCTCAGTCAGTTGATCACCAAAATAAAAAATTGACCGCTTTATACCAAAGCAAAATAGTAACTTACTATTTTCCTATAAAATAATTAAAAAGTTAAATAAAAAAGAAAAATAAAAGAAAAGAAAAAGAAAAATGTATCTTCTTCTCCCTCACCCCACCCCACCCCACCCCCATCCCCATCCCCACGCACAAGCCCAACCCTCAACCCAAAACTAGAAATCTGCCACCTCCACATACACCGTCGTCAATCACCACTACCACCACCATAAACACCAATTCCTTGTTAAACCAAGAACAATCACCCCATGAAATTAATAATAAAAAATAAATAAAAATGAAAAGCCTAAATGGATCCACCATACTTCACTACTTTAACCACCACATTGCCGTCTCCAAAGCCATCAGAAAAGTATCTCCCACATCAGTGGTATCACACACCTAACACAAATTAAATCTCTCAAGAGAATAAGAATCCTGAAATAAAATGAGAGAACCACTATTATAAGCTCCTATAGTTCCCATGAACAGAAGCTTCATATTATTTCCAACAATTTTATCAGACCATTCTGAAACTTCGTAACTTTTCTTGATATAAATGTAAATGATCTTGAAGAGAATTTTGATGTGAGAAATCCAATAGTTTGAAATGGCAATCCCTAAATGCTCACCTCCTCGGTCGAGGATTTATACAACGTATATCGAGAATTCAATAGCGTACCATCCTAAAATCCAATTTTTTATTTAGTCTGGTTTGAAAATCGTGTTATTCTTTTCTAATTTGAAAAGTAAAAGAAGATTTTCAAAAAGTGTACCTGATTAATTTTCCATACTGAATCAACACAACTATAAACCTTATTATCAACAAAACCTTGTAACTCATTCTTCAAGAACAACAATCTTTCATTAAAGTCCTCGAAATATTATTTCACCCAAATTCTTAACAATAACAAATGACAATTTGGGCTTTAAAACCCCATAAACCATACATGAAAACCCATATGTTGCAGCAAAAGTTATGATGAAATCAATATCAACCTTACCATGAAAACCTCATATCCTAATTCTCTCTTCAGAGAAGAAGAATAAAGAATCAACAAGGAACTGGAGTTCACGATGGTGGTGATGGTCGATGTCGGTGGCATATTTCTGATTTTGTGTTGAGGGGTTGGACTTGTGCATGAGGATGGGTGAGGAAGAAAAAGATACATTTTCCTTTTTTATTTTACTTTTAATTATTTTATGGAAAAAAGAGTAAGTTACTATTTTGCCCTCCCCTACTTTGGTAGAAAGTTGTCAATTTTTTATTATGGTGGTTAACTGACAGAGAAATGGATCGAAACTGTCCAAAAGGGTCTTACTTGCAACGTTTGAAATTGTTAGGGATAACGGCTACAATGAATCAAATGTTTGGGAAAAGTTTGCTAATATTTCAAAGGTTATGTACTTTTGTTGAAATTATCCCTATTTTTTATTGCCTCAACCTTTAAGACTAAACTAAGCTACTTGCCTCGCATCAAAGGTATAGTTCTATCGACCAAATGTCATGGGGCTTAATCAATGTAATTAAGGGTGGCAACCGAGCCGAAACGGCTCGTCAAAAGACGAGTTCGAGCACAAGCCGAGCAGGCTTAACTCGTGTGTTTGACAAGTGGCTTGTTGGTGAGCCTAGCTCATGGGCTCGTAAAAAATATGGTTTTTTTTAAAAGGCTTATTCTAAAAAAAAGGATGAGCTCGCAAACCGAGCTCGACTCACGAGTAACAAGCCGAGCTCGTGCTCGGCTTGTGACGAACACGAGCTGAGCTTGTGGGTATATGGGCCGAGCCATTGCCACCAGTAAACGTAATTGTGTTTGTTTCTCAACTATTATTTTTTTCATCCCTCTCTCTTTTCAAACATCTTGTCATTTGCTTTCTATATAACTCATGTAGTGAGTTTTATGTCTATAACGCCCATGTCAGATGACCATAGGATACCAGGTTTTAAATTCTTATAGTCTTATTCACTCGAGTTATATAGGCTCAAAAAGATGATTTTATTCACACATAGACTAGTGCTATGACCCTTTTCGTTTAGACATTCAGCCTTTAAAACCAATCCCTAACTTAAGACTTTTACCTCATCTTCGTTTCATTGGGTTTAGACAATTCACACAAGATAATTTTACGCATGAAATTCATACTCATCTCAATGTTCCCTTGTAACAGTCCAATCACCTTCAAACTACTCTATAAATTGATTATGGATAAGTGCGACAGAGGTTTTTTTTTGGGGGTTTAACTTACTATGTTCAACTCTCTAAGTAAAGAGCCAAATCACCAACTTAATATGTAAAACATGAGTGATGTGCTTAGAGAATGTTAAGTTTCACATAAACAAGTATTGGCATATCTAATTATGGAATTTTTCCACTATTCTTAGTTTATACCTATTCCAATATTCAACATCATTGCCGACAATGTCATTAAACTCATAAAAGCACACAAAACATTGAGTAAATATTAGTTAATAATAAAAAACACTACTAAATTTTATTTTTATTTTTTATTTTTGACGAACAATCACACACAAAGCAGTAAATTATACACAAATATGTCATGAAAATTCTGCCGCCCCCTAAACTTATACAAAACATGTCCTCAATGTAAAAGAAAAAATAATCAAAACTCCCCCCGAGGGTAGATATGGATGGATAAAAGGATTTGGCTGGTCTAGTTGGTAGACGTCATGACAACCATCACTTTTCTTTGTTGCTAGGCTTCAATTTTGTGTTTCAAAAATTCAAAATATATATTAATAATAGCAAATGAAGTTTAAATATTTGTAATGTATTCACACCAAGAAGAATTCTAATCTTTTAACATTAAGAATATTGAAATCTAGGTGTAACCTTAAGAATGCATATCACGTCAATGTAAGCTCAATGTAATGTTACGATGCCACCAATGAGCCTAAACAAAATGAGCTCAATAAGTAAACATGCCTAAGTTACTAATGCAACTTTTAAAGTGCCTAAAATGTGTTAAAAACCGTTTAAATACATGAATTCCTAAATTAATGCAATCCCTAAAACTACTTGTAATGTAATAGTTGATCAAAATAAGTAAAGACAGATAGAAAAATGGGTTGTCTCCCAGTAAGCACTTGATTTATAGTCTCAAGTTCGAATTTTGCACAAGTGTTTCATGGCACTTGGAATATGGCTTTGAAGATCCTACTTAGTTTGCTCAATTTGTCTTTGTTCCAAATTACAACTTTCCTCCAAATTTTAACATTTCTCTTCTCCAAGTAATATGACTTCTCGTCATCACCCGTTTCAAACTAAACAATATACACATCAATCTCCTCATAAGGTTTAATCTTAAATTCAATTTTTGAGCAAACAATAAAGTTGAGGAATTTCATGTCAACTTCTTCTTCTTTAAATGCTACTGATTATTTTTGGCCCATTATAATTAATTTCTCAATCTTTTCATGCTCCTCTTCTTTAATTGAGACTTTCTCGAGTTCAACGTTTGTATCCAAAACTTTTGGCGAAGCAACAATGACATTTTCATGTAAAGTCTCCTCTTTTTGTTGTATTTATTGGAAGTTCGATAGATCTAATTCCCTTAATTGATGTTCATTAATAATTGGTGGAAGAAATAATTCCATAGACAAATCACCTACATCAAATTTTGTTGCGAAAAGTAATGCAACATGCAAGTCACCCAGGGCAGTATGATCAAGTTCACATTCCGCTTTTATATCTCATAGTTGTTATTCTGTAGTGAAATCCCACAAACATATCTCCCTCATCAGTTTCTTGAACTGCCAATTATTGTTGCCTTATGATGAAGTCGCATATGAACATTTTGTTGAAATCAATCACGTCCATATTTTATCCTACTATTTTTTATCTTTTTTATATCCTGAAAAAAACTAAAATAGAAAAAAGAAATAAATAAAAATATAAGAATACAAGTAGAAGTTCGAATTAGTGCTACGATAAATTAAATTAAACTTAAATGCAATCCCTGACATCGGCATCAAAAACTTGTTCACGAAAATATCTTTCGAATACAAACCACTGCAAGTGTACGTTCTTTAACAAGTAATAAAATGGATTTGAGTCCTGGTATTATCTCATAGAGATTGATTTAGCTCAATTTTGATTATCGTGACTGTAACCAAAAACAAATTATATGGTGTGTTTCTTTGTGACAAAATTATGACTAAAATAATCTACTTATGCAATGATGAATAAATTAACTGAACTAAATGCAATTTATGCTAAATCAGTCTTACCATACCTTTGTGGAGGCCTAATATTTCTTCTGAGTCTGTCTTTAGCAATAGAATACTGTTGCACCACTGGTGGTGGTGGCAAAGCGATATTACCTTTAACTACTGAACTAGACTGAGATGTATTCTCTAATATAGACCCTGAGCCAAACTCTAACGGTACTAAACAAATCTCAAACTCTACCTGAGTACTTAATTTTTGATGATTTGTATCAAAAGATTATGTAGAAACATATAACTGAGACCTTCTCTATCCCTAATCACGACACTGGTTCTTTTACTAACCTTTGGATTCCACCTTAAGTAGTGTATTTATATCTTTTTGAATTAAGAATACTTAAGGAGATAAGATTTATCTTCAAATTTGGAACTTGTCTCAAATCGTCAAGTATCTTGACCGTCTCATCAAACATCTTAATTTTGACCTTTTCAATATCAGTTATATTACAAAATGCATTATTTTCCATCATCACAACACCTTTATAAACTGTTTCATATGTTGAAAACTAATCCTAATTATAACACATGTGAAATGTGCAAGCTGTATCAACAATCCAATCATCGTCATGTCTGAAGTCACCGTAAAAAGTAACAAAAAATTCTCCATCACTGTAGCAATTTTCTGCTATACTGGCTTTACCTGAATTTTCTAGTTGTTTTCCCTTTTGATAAATGCAGTCAATTTTTCTTTATTCTACAACATATTTCAATCAGATTTAATATATCCCTTCTTGTTGCAGTAATCACCAATTTTATTGCTTTAATTAGACTTTGATATGTCCCTTACATAATCACTATGAACAAAAAGTCATTCTCCATAAGTCTTAGATCCAACAAGATGCTTCATCTTCTCCTTTGAAAACAAAGTATCGTATACTTCTTCAATAGTAAGAGTATCACGACTATACAAAATAGTGTATTTGAAAGATATATATAAAGTAGGCAGGGAATACAATAAAATCAACCATATATCTTCTTCATCATACTTGACCTTCAAGGTTTTCAGATCGACGACATTTTTCTTAAAAATAGCTGGGTGATCTTATAGAGATATGCCCTCTATCATACAATAAGAATACAATCGATGTTTCAAAAGCAATTTACTTGCTAGACCTTTCGTCATGAGTAACTGTTCCAAAGTAGATCTGTCTTCTTCCATTAAAGGGTGGAAGGAATCTTGATTCTAGGTAAGGTATAGGTGGTAAATTATTGTGGGAAATAAGGTCCCAGTTTGTACTATGCCAACCCAGTATTTCAAAGCTTGTGAGTTGCTTTTTTTTTTTTTTTTGTAAACTTTGTTTTTGCTTGTAATAACTTTAACTGATGTTAATTTGTCTGTAGTTTTAGGGCATTGCTTCAAACTTTTCCAGACTGAGTGGGAGTCATCGAAGGCATATACAGACGTCCTTAGAGGTCGCACCACTTCGATTGCACCGTAACAAATTTGTTCCTAGACGTTGAACTAATGTCATCACGAGGTAAATGCCAAGGTTCTATGTTTTGATAATTTCCATACTAGCAAAGTTAACATTTTATTTTTGTTGTTTGCAGAGGATTTTAGAAAGAAAAATAACCCACCCTTGACATGGCTTCCATTTTGGAAGCCACTTCCACAGTCAATTCTAGAGCTTTAAACCCCTCATCTGGCACTGCGAAGCATGCCAGGTAAAAGCTTAAGCATCTTAGCAAAGAGCATGTTGTGAAGAGCGACAAGGAGGTGACCCAGGAGAAGGGAAAGGGAAAATAAGAGAGCTTTTGAAGAAGATGAAGCTATCCCATAACACTAGTTCTATAGCTGGGTAGTTTGGCACATCAGGTGCCTTGGTGGTTCAGTTGCCTCCATCCCCACCTCTTTCCAAGCCGATGAAGAAACTAGGAAGGAAGTAGAGTAGACCTCCAAGGTAGTGCAAAAAGAGCTAACAGTAAAAACCTCTAAGAAGTCAAGGAGATTCTTAGCTGGGCAAGATGAAGAGATTCTCCCAACGGTGCATGCTACCACCTAAAGTCCAAGCTGCCATTGCAAATATCTACAAATTTTGGACTGTTGGTAGCAAAATTATATGACCACCTATGATGTGGTGGACCTCACGATGACCCTTGTAAGCCAAAGTGCTACGGCTTTTGAGGTCACATTTGAATGTCAGAGATGTTATAGGACATCCTGATGTACAACCGGGAGTCGATTTTGAAAAATTGACCCCAACAGAGGAGGAGGTCAAAAGGGGCCTAAGGATGAGTGTGCTCAAAAAGTAACTAAGTTGTAATCTGCCTTAGTGAGATTGAGGCTCTGAAGAGGGAAGTTCATGAGTCCTAGTGTGAGGTGGCCTCCTTGACAAAGTGAAAACTTCAAACAATCATTAGAAGCTTACAGTTGAAGCTCTGGAAAAGGCCAACTTAAAAATGCCCGCCTGAAGGATGCCAATGGGTTCTTAGAGTCCCAATAAAATAATATGTGTAGGAGGCATAGCAGGCCAAGGCGAATGCTCGAAAGGCAGGTGAAGAGGTGATCAAAGACTACGTCTTTAACTTCCACTTGAAAGAAAAGTATCAATGTTTTAGCGTTGTTGAGATCTGCCTACATCGAGGTGGTAGATAGGGTGGGAAAACTTTACCCAGAGCTCAATACTGCCAAACTAAGGGCAGAGTTCTTGGAAAAAGTGCCTCAGACCCCTACTGATGGTGCGATAGAGGCAGAAGGTACGAAAGTTGACCAAAAGGAAACTCTTGAGGTCGAAACTTTAGGCCAGGAAGCTCATGCTGTTAAAGCATCTACTGCGAGGCGTCGAACTCCCTGTTACATCCACCATAGTATAGTCTTTTGATTTATTTGCTGTGTAATGGCTAACACTCTCCCTCGTACATCAAATTTCTATCAATAAAATACATTTTTGTTTATTTGGTTTCATGTTGTTTTCAATTGTATGGGAACCTCTTACTATACATAATTAAAAGACAATCAAACTTCCAAGCTAAATCAAAGCGATTATGGTGAACTTTGAAAACATAAATGAACCTCCAAACTAATTAAATTTTGATCAGCTAAGATTACTTCTTCCTTGAAGTTCAACTTAGTCATGGGAGATATGTATTGTGCGCCTCGAGAAATTAATGAGGTAATCTCTCTTGGGATCTGATCATCTTCTTCAAGGCACCCACACTTTTATATATGGTTGATGATTCATCTATGTAAGGGCTTCTCATAGGACGTTCGACTTTATCACATGAGGCATATATTGTACGTCTCAAAGAATTAATAAGGTAATCCTTTTTGGAATTTTATCCTCTTCTCTAAGGTGCCCATACTTCCATACATGGTGGATGGTTCATCCATGTAAGGGATTTTCTCATGATGTTCAACTTTGTCATAAGAGGCATGTGTTGTATGCCTATGAGAATCAATGAGGTAATCCCTTTTGGGATCTGATCCACTTCTCCAAAGCTTCCACGCTTTCATACATGGTAGATGGTTCATCCATGCAAGGACTTTTTCCATGACTTTCAACTTCATCATAGGAGGCATGTGATGTATACCTCGAAGAATTAATGAGGTAATCCATTTTAGGATCTAATAATCTTCTCTGGGGTACCCATGTTTCCATACATGGATGATGGTTCATCCATGTAAGGACTTCTCCTATAACGTTTAGCTTCGTCATGGGAAGCATGTGTTGTGCGCCTCGAAAATTAATGAGGTAATTCATTTCAGGATCTGATTCTCTTCTTCGAGATGTCCATGCTTCCATACATGGAGGATGGTTCATCCATGTAAGGGCTTATACTATGATGGTTAGCTTCATCATGGGAGGTATGTGTTGTGCACTTCAGAGAATTAATGAATTAATCCCTTTTGGGATCTGATCCTTTACTTCAAGGAGCACATGCTTCCATATATGGTGATGGTTCATCCATGTGAGGGCTTCACCCATGATGTTTAGTTTAGTCATGGAAGGCATGTGTTGTACGCCTTAGAGGATTAATAAGTTTATCCCTTTTGGGATCTGATCATCTTTTCCAATGCGCACATGCTTCTATACATGGTAGATGGTTCACCCATATAAGAGTTTTTCTCTTGACGTTCAATTTACTCGTGGGAGGCATGTGCTCTGAATTTTTTAAATGAAACGTATTTTTATTGAATCACTTTGAAATATTTATTTGGGCTGGAAAGATCTGCCAAATATACAGCTCATTCTTTGGTAATATATTTTGAGGTCCTATATGTTCCATGGATGATGTTGTATTTTTTCACCCATGTCTTGTATCTTGTAAGTGCCATGTCATAGTTCTTCCTTGATGTGGTATGATCCTTCCTAATTTGGACCTAGTGTGCCTATCCCCGGTTCTTTGGAGGAGAGAAAAACCCTTCGAGTACCAGATCATTTATCCGGAAGGACCTCTTCTTAATTCTTGTGTTGTAGTAATTGGTCATCTTTTTTCGATATGCGGCCACTTTTACTTAGATTCATCCTTCTTTGCGTCGAAGAAATCGAGTTCGTATATTCTAAACTCATCGTATAATATTTCATTGAATTGAAATCGATGGAGAGAGGATAATCCGACATTCACTGGGCCCATAGCTTCGATATAGTAGGCCATTGAGAAATGAGTTTCTCTAGTTAGGGTAAGACTTATAGTTCGGATTGCCCATAATACACGTGGCAGTTCATTGACCCGTGCTCCTTTGGAGGCATCAAGTTTTCTTTTTAAGGTATACTTAATGGTCATGTTCATGGTCTCTACTTGCCCATTTGATTGGGGTGGTAAGGTCTTGAGAAATGTTTCTTGATCCATAATTCCTCACATAGGTCTCTGGCCTTTTTTTTTTTATTGAAGTGCCATCCATTATCCGACACAATTGAATGAGAAATCCCAAATCGGAATATAATATTCTTCCATAAGAATTTGAAGTGCTGGCTTATGTAATTTTGGCTAAGGGTTCGGCTTCAACCCATTTTGTGAAGTATTAATAGCGACGATGGACAAATTTGAACTACCTCCATCCTTAGGTAGGGGCCCATGAGGTTGATTCCCTAGTTGGCAAACAGCCATGGACCAAACACTACTGTTAGCTCCTATGAAGGTTTCCTCTGGATATGAGAGAAACATTGGCATTTGTCGCACTTTCATATGAATTAGATCGCAGCCTTTTTCAACGTAGGCCAATATTATCCCCGTTGTAGCACTTTCTATGCCCACGCGAGTCCTCCAACATGATTGTTGCAAATTCTCTCATGGATTTCGTAGAGGCCATAAATAGCCTCTTCCTCTCTGATGTACCGAATGAGGGATAGGGCGAAACCCATTTTATAGAGCACTTTATCCTGGATGACAAAATGCGTATGGGTCCATGCATCCATTCCCTTCACCTACATTACCTCTTTTTCCTTAGCATTTGAGAGCTTTGAGAGGTGTTTGATTGGCACAAGCGTTAGTAGTTCATAGTCTTTACTACTAGCCAGCTTGGTAAGGCATCGGCACGTGCATTCGTTTCGCATAGTCTTTACTACTAGCCAGCTTGGTAAGGCATCGGCACATGCATTCGTTTCGCATGGGATTTGAGCTAACTTAAGCTTTTCGAAAGACGGAAGTAGACCCATTACCAATTTGAGCTACGCAGCCATGCCCTTGTCCCTTGCCATGATGTTGCCATTAACTTGGCTAACTATTAGCTGGGAATTGCTACTAATGAGCAGCCTTTTCACTTGCATTTCCCTAGCCAACCTGACGTTGGCTAGTAGTGCTCATATTTTACCACGTTGTTAGTAGCCTTAAATTTGAACCTCATTGCACAGTTCAGCTTGTGTCCCTCGGTGCTAACTAGGACCACACCCGCTCTTGAGCTTGTTTCTCGGGATGACCCATCTATAAACAAGTTTCGTCTGGGATGTTCAGCGGGCTCCATTACTTCCTCCATTTCTAGGACATTAGCAAAATTTGCCACAAAGTCTGCTAGGGCTTGGGCTTTGATAGAGGTTCTCGTTTTGAAGGTAATATCTAATTTGCTAAGCACTATGGCCCATGTCAACAATCTTCCCGCCATGTTGGGTTTTTGAAGCACTTGTTTGAGCGGGAAGTTGGTCAACACAAGTATTGTATGAGCTTGGAAGTATGGCTTCAATTTTTTATATACGGTGATCAAGGCTAGAGCTAACTTCTCCATATCAGGGTAGCGAGTAAATAGCACCAATAATACCTTACCATAATAAACAAGCAGCTAATGGGTATCTTCCTTTCTTATGAGAACTGCGCTAATGGCTTCATTAGATAAGGCCAAATGGAGTTGTAAGGCATCTCTAGCCTATTTGAAAGTAAGGATTGCCTTAGGAGCTTTTTCAGCTCCTGGATCTTCACACTTCTCTATCCATTAGAACTTGTTTTCTCCCTTTAGGATCTTAAAGAATGAGAGGCATTTGTTGGTAGCCTTCGAGATGAAACGGCTCAAGGCCGCCACGCAACCAGTTAAGCTTTATATTTTCTTTGGGTTTTTAGGGGACCTCATCTTGACCAAGGCTTGTATCTTTTTTTTTTTTTTGGTTAACCTCTATACCACTTTGGTTGACCATGTATCATAATCACTTTCCGAAGGTGACACCGAGGGCATACTTAAGAGAGTTCAACCTCATCATGTACCTCCATAGAATTTGGAAGGTTTTGTCTAGGTGTCTTACACGGTCATTTACCTTTAAGCTCTTTACGAGCATGTCATCCACGTAGACCTCGAAAGTCTTTGAAAGGTAGCCCCAACATTTTTAAATCCAAAAAGGCGTCATTTTATAATAATAATAATAATAATAATAATAATAATAATAATAATAATAATAAAGGCATCTGTCAGTGATGAAAGATGTATTTTCTTCGTCCACTAGGTACATGAAAATTTGATTATATCCTAAGAAAGCATCCATGAAGCTCAAAAGCTCGTGCCCAGCAGTGGAGTCCACAAGTTGGTCTATCCTTGGAAGAGGAAAACTATCATTAGGACAAGCTTGGTTGAGGTTAAAGAAGTCGATGCACACCCTCCATTTACCATTGTGCTTATCAAAACTGGGTCGGAGACCCATTTGGGGTAAGTTGCCTCCCTGATAAAGTCGTTGTCTGTCAATTTTTGCACTTCTTCCTTAGGGCCTCATACCTCTCTGGTTTGAAGGCCATAAAGACATCTGTCAGTGATGAAAAATGGGACTCAGATAAGTAGGATCGTTCAATCGTACAAGTCTTTTCATCGTGAAGCGTGGAATTCCAGCAATATTCAAGGGCACAAAATCCAATAAGGTAACTATTGCCAAGGAATTTCTTAAAGAAATTGAAAAACTCTTTGTAAAAGGTGATAAGACCGAAACTATACGATTCTGGCGAACTTGATTTCACTAAATTATAAGATTAAAGATAACATAGGGGAGTACATCGTGGATATGTGAAATGACCGAGAATTTTAAATAATATAAAATTATTTTTCTTAAAAAACGTGTCACTAAGTTTTAACCCCAAACGTTAAAATGAAAGCGTGTTCGTCTAGCCATTTTAAAGCAAATTTAAATCTATTTCAAATCGAGTCCTGAATATTTTAAAGTATCAAATTCCTTATCATTTTTAAATCCAAAATTTTAATAATTTTGAGTACTATATTTTATTATTTAGAGCCCAAAATTTTGTTAGTCCAAGTCTTTATTATTTTAGTCCAATCCACTTAAAACCCAATTAGAAAACACTTGAAGCCCAAATTCTTGGCCCATTTAATTCTTAGATTTTTGTGCCCTAAAAATTTACTATTCATATAACTCCATTTCCTTCCCTTCCTCACCATTTACGTAACCAAACAGCCAACTCATTTTGGTAAGAGGATTTCCATTTTACAGTGAACTCCATGTTGATGCTAAAACATCGATTTCTAGCATTAATAGGAAACTCACAAGCTGCAGCCTTAACCCAATCCACCATCACCAATTGCAACCAACAACATCCCAGCAGAAACCCATTCAAACCACCATCAACTGGGAATTCACGAGCAACACCCCAGCCAAAAACCCAATTCACGATTTCTAACACCTACACAAGATCAACTGCACATCACCAATTTCTAAACACCCACACAAGCTGCAATCGAGTTCCACCACCACCATCTCCAACGCCACTACCTACAACCCCTCACGGACAGCCCCAAAAACCACCGCACATGGATGCACACACCACCCAAATCAAAAGCCACCATTTCATCCCCAAATCGACACCAAACAGCCACAAAATCAAGAAAATGACTTGACCCACGAACTTACCTTTTTCCCCAACCTTTTTCCGACCAGATTACCTCCGAAAAACCCATGAGTTCGAACCTCCAAAGCTACAATTACTCTCGAACCGTACGCCAAAATCCCCACAGTCTCTCCCACATGCACCAGCGCCACCACATGGCGGTGGCGCTGCCACCAACCGTCTAGCCGGTAGTTGTGAATCGGAGGAAGGGGCTGAGCCTCTTCTCCTATGTTGCTGTTCTCTCTCTCTCTCTTTCTCTCTGTGTGTGTGTGTAAATGAGAGAGAGTGAAATATTAGTTTTTGTTTATTTTAGTTTTTAGAAATTTACCCCTTTAGCCCCCAAGTTTTAAAAGTTATTTATTTCAGTCTCAAAGTTAATGAAACAACCCTTGGAGTTCTTGTTTCCTACAGTTAGCCCACTATTTTTGAAAAGTCTATTTCCAGTCCTCAAACTTTTCAATTTCAGTTTCAATAAATTTCCAATTAAGTCCCTAAATTTTATTTTATCATTTTAAAACTTGAAAATTTCAAAACACTAATTCAATGCTTATTTTCTATTTTGGCCAGACGATTAAGAGCTTGAGATTACTTCTCGCTCCACTTTTACGTGACTCGAGATAGATTGATGTAGACTAGCCCTCATTAATTAGTTTAAATTATAATTGCATGTATTATGTGACTTTACGTGATTTATATGTTTTAATGCATAAAACGAGAATATCTCTTATGAGATAAATGATATTGTTATGTTTGTCATAACTTATATGTTTTAATGCATGAAAAGATACGAGACTATCTCTTATGAGATAAGATGATGTTATGCATAACTTATGTGCTTAATTGCATGAGACGACTACCCACACCCTATGATTTAAAGGAGCATATGATTTTTAAGAAAATGAGTCTATGATGATGATGATGTCACTATATAAATTGCATAATTTATATGTTCAATTATTCTGTAAATTAATTATTGGCGATGAGTCTACTAAGTATTTCTTCGAAATACTCATTCCGTTATTATAACAACATTTGCAGATTTCGGAGATGATTGAGTTTGATGGGCAATGATGACACGATTTAATAGATGAAGTTATTTAAATTTTGAAATTGACGCATTATGAACATTATTAACTTATTTTGTTATTTTAGTTATTTCGAACTTGAGTTTTGAAGATTAAACAATTATCCTAAGTGAATCAAATGAATTTTGTTGTCAATGATGTTTACAATTATAAACGTGATGTTTAAAATTTAGTTATTTCCACAAATCTTTTTATTAAATTCAAGACAAATGAGGATGACGTGGCACTCCGGGTTCACGGAACTCGGGGCGTTACAATATGTCTCATCTTGCTTCAAAACTAAAGGCATTAAAGTTTGAGTTGTTTGATGACTTGTTCTTGCATTTGGTTTTGATTTTGATTTCTCTTCTTGCACAATTTAGTTAATTTAATGTCAATTACAAATGTTAAAAGAGGAAAGTAGACTCTTAATGGGCACATTTCATATTGTGTGCAAGAAGAAGAAAGTTTAAAGTAAGAGAGAACTGAAAGTACTCACTTGGAAAATACCTCTAAGGACAAGTTAAAGGGTAAGGAAGCTGCATTTGGTCCAGTTCAAAAGAAACAATAAAACCTTGAAATGATAAATCATCTTACCGTTACTTTTGTTAAATTTGGAATACATAAGGAGAGATTGTACTAAATACCATGCTAACATGTAAAAAAAAGTACACTTCTCACTTTAGTTTGTTCTGATGTTAATTTAGTATCAGTACCTAAACACATTTGGTGGATAAATTCTGTTGCCACTACTCATATAAGTATGTCTGTGCAGGTTACCTGAATATTCAATAGCCAATTGATGCTGAAAGATTCGTTCATATGAGACAATGGCAAATTAGTTAAAGTTGAGGCTACAAGGACTTTTAGGTTATCATAGAAGACTGGTTATCATTTGGATTTGAAAGAGACATTTGCGGTATCGTTTTTTAGACAAAAATTGGTTTCAATTCCTAATTCGATTACTCTTGTTCAATTGAAAATAATCAGTTTAGTGTTTTCTTAATTCAAATATTGTGGGTATTAGTTCTTTATCTAGTTATGATTACTTATGTTTGTTTAATACGAATGTCTTTTATAAAGAAACCCTACATGTGAATTCCCTGTGGTATTAAACATAAATTAACCAACGAGAATTCTACTTCATTATGGCACAAGCGTTTATGTTGCATCTCTCAAAAGATAATTAAAAAACTTGTGTCGAAAGAAATCCTCGATCCCCTTAATTTTCAAATTAAGTGTTTATGTTAATCACATTAAGAGGAAGCAAGCAAACATAAGGAGATTGTGTGTCAATACAACTTCGGACGTCATAGAATTAATTTATATGAATATCTATGGGCTATTCACTTCGACTTCTTGGAATAGTCAACAATAATTTATTATATTCATAGATGAATTGTTTTCACTATGGCTACTTAATTCTCTAGAGTGAATTGATGTCATGAATAAAAAGATAAATTCCATGAAAGACAATGATGTTTTGGAATTCATCACATTGCCTGAAGGTGCAAAATTCACTGATTATAAATGGATATTTAAAACTAAGAGGGATTAAAATGGTGATGTGGAGAAATATAAGACTTGTCTTATATCAAATGACTTTATTTAAAAGAAAGACATTGACATTAAAGAAACTTTCCCTCAAATTTCTACGAAAGACTCTTTTAGGACTATTTCGTGCTTGTGACACATTTTGATCTTGAGCTACGTCAGATAGTTTACAAATTAAAGAAGCCCATATGTGGGTTTAAGCGGACTTCCCATCATTGATATCACAAATTTCATCAAATAATTATCTCGTTTGATTTTGAGATGAATGTAGTTGATGGTTGTGTATATCATAAGTTCAGTGAGAGTAAGTATATTTTCTGGTAATATATGTCGAAGACATACTATTTGCTTGCAATGATATAGACTTATTGCACAAAATCAAGAGATTTATGTCATGAAATTTTGATCTGAATGATCTTGATGACATCTCTTTTGTATTAAGGATATAGATATACTAGGAACGTTCTAGGGGTATTTTTGAATTATCACAAAAGAGCTATATTGATAAAGTTCCTAAAAGATTTGGGATGCAGTAATTTAAATCAAGTGATACCCTTATTGCTAAGAGAGATAACTTTAGTCTCATTCAATGCCCTAAGAATAAGTTTAAAGAAAAAGAAATACAGAAAATTCCACTAGCTTCAACAGTTGGGAGTTTAATGTATGCTTAGATTTGCACACATTTCAATATAACATTCATTGTTGGAATGTTGGACAGATAGGGATGGATATTTCGAAAGCATCCAATCAGTTTTTTCAATATCTATAGAGAACTAAAGATTACATGATCATCTACAGGAAATCATACCAATTGGCAATCATTGGATATTCCGATTCTGATGATGGAATATGACTGCAGAATTTTGTCAATGTGCTGCACATTTTTTATGGAATCAAAAGACCCCTTATGCTATTATGTGATAATAGCAGTCTTGTATTCCAACATGAGTTCGATGATATCATAGTTTATAGACATCAAGTTCCTAGTTGTAAAGAAAAAAATTCAGAGTGATCAGATTTCTATAAAGTATATTAGGACAAATTCTATTATTGCAAATCCACTTACTAAAGGGCTACCCCCTAAGGCATTTCATAAGTATATTGCTCATATGTGTATTGCATCTTTTGATAATATGACATTTTAGTTGGAGTTTGTATTTGAGTGTTGTTTGATTCGGACACATTTTATACTTATATCTATTCAGGTTATTTTACAGAAATAAAGTATTTAGTTCAGTTTCACTCTAATTAAAGTTTGGTTTGATTTCAATAAAGAATAATGTAGGACCAGTGGAAACTATGCATGTTTGGATCACATTATATGTAATTTCCATGCTACATATCCAACTTATTTGATTGTGTTGATTTACGTGACCATTGATGGGTTTAGTTATGCTACTTGTAACGAAGACCGCTTTTATCCTATATTGACATATTACTGGACGAGATTTTTTAGAGATACTTTTGATTATGATAGCAAAGGTTTTGAGCTCGTAAGGTTATACACATTTATAAGGTAACATATGTGACCCAAGTGGGAGATTGTTGAAAAATTATTAATTTGTCACGTGGACCGACATGTGTAATTAATTGTGTATAAAGACGATCTTAAAGTTAAGCCAAAAATTAAAGTGAGCTAATAAAGAATTAAGTAATTGGATTTTAGAAATCTAAATAAAGTATGAGTCGGATTATATGTGCAAAGATAATATTCTTTTAAAATTGTATTTCATGATGGGCGAAATACGTATGGAAATATAAATAGCGTTATGGTCCCCAATTTATATGTGATTCTCATTCTTTGTGTCATCACATCAACACAAGAATACGAAAGAAAATATATTGAATAGGAAGATCCAAAACTCACAGACAAAAACAGGCAATCTATCAAGAAACAAGAAGAATGAGTTGAGACAATCAATAAGCTGAAATTAAGAACAAAAACTCAAAAACCAAAAGAGCCAATAATCAAGATTCAAGATTCGGAATCAAATTCCAATAGTAAAGAATTATTCCCAATAAATTAAGATATGCTTACCATTAAATAATTCTATTGGTAATTTGACATGAGGGATCCTAGTAATAAAGTAATTAGATTTTCATGTTCTAAAGATTTAATTTTTTATAAAATTCTAATAGTGTAGTCTTCAGTACAAGTCTTCTTTAGACATAAGCCACTTTTCGTGAACAATTTTCTTCCACTATCTAACAAACAAACCATTGAGTTTAGTATTTTCCTGTATAAAATCTTTTGTAAGGACGAACAAAAAGAAGTTTCTTGCGTTGCAATTGGTATGTCCTTATAAATGAAAATAAAAAATTCAAATGGTCTAGCTACCAAGCGCCCGTTTAGCCCCATTATTCCGCATTATAATGAGAGGAATAATAATTTTTTGGAGAATGTGTAGTTAAAAAAGAAGGAAATTTTTTTAAATTTACCTGTAATATTATTTTATTAGAGAATGTGTGATTGATAAGAAGAGATAAAAATAAATTATAATTTAACGGGGGGCTATAACTAAAATAAAATATAGGAAAAGGATATGATTTTTCCATGGGAGAGACCAAGTAGATGGTTAACATTCTTTCCACTGAATAGACTACTTAATGGGAACAATCTTCAATGTTGCACCAAATTTTGGACAATTATGCACAAACTAAAATTCATCTCCAATCATTATACCAAAACTTACACCAAATGAATAGTGTTTAATCATTTTCTTCTCTTTTCTTATTCTTAGTAATTTATTTATTCGGAATATTATTTATTTATTTATTTTAAAAATATATAAATTACTAAATAAATAATTACGTTAAATTAAGGGAAACATTAAATTCATTAATAAATATATTATTAAAACATATTAAATTACTAAATATGAAGTCGAAATATCATTAAAATTGAATTCTCGGAAGTTTTTTATTCTTATTTTAATTAATTCAATAATTATTATTTTTAACATTTTTTTTTTTTTTTTGGCAAACGAAAAAACAAAATGAGCAAATTGGACTTTGACCATTATGGAAAAATGGTACAAAAGTGAATACTATTGCACCATGGTGCAATACTATTCACTTTTGCAAGTTTTTTCAAAAATGGTGCAAAATTTGGTATGTATGGAGCACATTTGCACCAAATTTTGATGCAATTTGGCGTTTTGGTGTCTCCAATGAAGATGCTTAATGACTTTTTGGGTGCACAAAATCCTCTAAAAATCATTTCTTTAGAGGTGTAAAAAGGGTTCGAATTGTTTAGACTCCGACCCAGGTCACATTCGACACGTGACTAGATTTTTCTTCGTTTTTACTTAATTTTCTAAAAAATAACCAAAATTAGAAAAAAAAAAAAAAAAAAAAAAAAACTCGAGAGAGCATAAGTGGACAAGAAACAAGACAAATTCTATCTTTATCTTATTTTAATACAGAGTTTAATTCGAATTATAAGTGTTTTAATTAGATTAGATTAGTTTGTTTATTTTAATGAAGTTTTAATTTAGTAGAAGTTCATTTATTTTTAACGTTTTTAGATTATTTACTCTATAAATAAATGGTTTAATTATTGCAATTTATTACCTAATTATATGAATAAGATTGATTTCTCTTCATTCTCTTCTTCTTTTCTTTGCACCCCTTTTTTTTCCTGGTTCTTAATAGTTCGTTAACAAATTATACGTCCAATTTTACATATTCTGGTGTGTTTGAGCCACATTATTTTGGAAAAATGTATTCTGGAATAGTAGATTGGCGGAGAATGTATGATTGAAAAAGAATGAAAAATTCTTGATGTGATGAAAAATATGCAGTTGAAAATGAGTAGAAGAATAAAAATGAAAATTTTAATATGTACCAAACAGGGGCTCATTTGCAAAAATGTCCAAAAAAATTTCAATGTCAATTTTACTATAATTTAGACGAAAACACCCTCATTAGCAATTTTGAATTCCACAATGAGGATAAAATTATTTATATAATTAAAAATTGTATTGATCAATAATAACTTGACACATAATATAACTACTTATTTTAAAAAGTAACATATCAATCATGCATTAAATACTATATAACTGTGTAAATAAAATATTTATAAAATGTCAAGAACTACACCTAAAATGTCAAGAATATTATGAAATGTAGAGAACTCATATATTCAAAACGAAATCTTGTTCTAAACGAATGAAGTGTCGAGGGTCAAGATAAATATAGTCCAAATGTTATTAACAAATTTTAAAATGTCATGAAATGTCAAGAATAACAATTATTAAACGCAACTTATCAACAAAAACAAGATTTCAAACAAAAATTACCTTATACCGAGAAAGCCTAATCAATCGCAAATTTGGATGAGATTAAACCCATGTTTGGTACACACGAAAATTTTCATTTTCATTTTTCGACTCATTTTCTATCACAAATTATTCAATAAAATAATATTTTTCATCACGTTAATAACTTTTACTTATTTTTTAATCATACATTCTCCATCAATCTACTATTCTAAAATACATTTTTCCAAAATAATGTGACTCAAAAACACCCTAAATTTTTCAAAATGAAATTATATGATTTTCTTATGAATTGAAACCATATAGTTATTTTTAGGGCTTAATCGCACAAAACGTCCCTACGTTTGTCATGTAGTGTGCAAAATGCCCATATTTAGGGTTATTTATTAGAGTTATTTCTTATGACCTGGTATTTTTAGGGAATTAAATTTGAGTTTGCTCGAGGACGAGCAAAAGTTAAGTATGAGGGAATTTGATAGAAATGTAAAATGCATATTTTTCCCTCCTTATTTTATGCGCTCGTATGTTTATTTTATGCCAAAATGTACTCATTACGCTCATATTTTGATTTAGGTGGCAATTCTATGGATATGACGTAAT
The DNA here is from genome assembly GCA_019097785.1 of Fraxinus excelsior. NCBI lineage: Eukaryota > Viridiplantae > Streptophyta > Magnoliopsida > Lamiales > Oleaceae > Fraxinus > Fraxinus excelsior. The sequence goes on from CM032626.1 coordinate 19,724,810, forward strand.
TTGGAAAAAAATAGGTGAAAATGGACCAAAATGAAAGAAAATGAAAGTTCAGGGACTAAAGAGCAAATACTATAAATTTGTTTCTAACATTGGGATGAAGATTCGAGAGCGTTAGAGGTCAATTGGATGAAGAAAAAAGTCAAATGGATGAAATATAGCCAAGATATTATCGCATATCAACTTTCAAGTTAAAAAGTTTTGCATAGGTTTTCAACCCCATATTGAGACCAATTTTGGACATAAAAAACTATCGAATTCGAAGATAGTTTTTGAAGCAAAGTTGTATCCCTTTGAGTTATATTTCTAAAGTATCTTGAATCACCTTAATCGAACATCGGTAGAGAAAGTTATGACCAAAATACGGAAAGCTATGTGGAGGAAAAAATGACAAAGTCATGCGATTGCATGGTTTATAATCTTGTGGTCGCCCACTCTTCTACCGAGAATTGGGAGGCTGAAAACTGCATAACCATGCAATTGCATGGTTTATAACCTTCCGGTCGCATGGTAGTAACTGTTGACCCGAATTTTCAGTTTCTTAATTTGATTCAACTACCTATGGTAACAACTATAAATACATATTTTAAAACCCTAGAAAATAACAAAAACGTAGAGAACGCCTCCAAACTCCATTCTTCATTATTTTCTCTTAGATTCAGGAATTGTAACTAAACTTTTACACTTAGTCGAAGGAGATTGAAGTCTCGGAACCACATATTGTGAGATCTAAATGATTTTTCTTAATTCAATTCATGTTTTCGAGTATTGAATATCCTTCTGCACTTATTTCCATAATTGTTATGCTTAATTGCTAAGAGGTCTACTAATTTATTATTTGTTACAATCTACCACTAAGTTAAATATCAAATCTGTAATTGTTTGATCTCTTTAACTTGTGAAGCACTAGGATTTGATGATTTTCTGCGATAGAGATTATTGAATCTTAAGAAGGATGTTTAAATAGATTGAATGCAACCGTTGATATTTGTGTTATCTAGTTCATCGATTTCTCTATAGTGTAAAGATGTTATTAAATTGAATCTTGAGCGCTTGTTTGAGATTATTTAATAATTAGGGCTAATTAAAACTCTGGTTTCTAACTAACTAAATTAAGGAGAAATAGGAAAATTATTCCAACGGTGAATATTCAAAATTTGAATTGAATTATCCTTGCATCTATGATCAATTGTAAATTTCCGAACGTGGATATTGATTTGGACCAAAGTTAGTCTTTTGATTATTTTCGTTAATTTAATTTTCATTGTTATTTATTGCGTCACTTATAATTATTTGCATACAAAAACTTCACCAATCATTGTATGAAGCATAAAATACTGAATTACACACTTTTCGTGGAATCGACCCTTACTTCCACTATTACAATAGTTTTAGAGATTTAAGGACTATTTTTTGGTGTCTACGATAGCACACCATTGAGTGATTTTCATATGTGGGTTTTGTATAAAAATATAAAATTGTGGGCTGGGATGTAGTTTTTTTTTTTTTTTTTTTGTGGCGACGACGGTGGGGGCGGAGGAAGAAGAGGGAGGCGGAGAGAGAGAGAGAGAGAGAGAGAGAAAGAGTTCTTTTTTTTTGGTTATTTTTAATATTTCATAAATTTTGGACTCATTTACATTTATAAAAAGTTTAGGAGTAATATTGCAATATATTCTCTATTTTTTTCTCTTTTCTTTATTGTTTTTGTTAGGATTGATATCACTTATTGTGACACCAATCACCGAATTGAGATGTTGATGTTATATGACAAAGTAATAAAGTATTTAATCAAGAACAAAAATAATAAAAGAAGACAAGAATATGACATAGGAATTAGGAGATTTTATTGCATCAAGAATAATGGAGAATAGAGAAAAATATTACAATGATTCTAAAAGTTGGTAATCATAAATCTCACACTATATAATTGTATAGAAGAGCCTAATATTTATAGAAAATAGGGGACGTCCAAAACCTCTTGGTAGAGTTGTTGATAAAATAGAATGCCAAAAACAGAGTCCAAAACGAAATAGGAGAAGAAAAATGCAAAAAACACACATTCGGGCCCGAAAATTCGCTGTTGGCCCGACCTAGATCTGCCCCATATTTTAATGTAGCTCCCCTCGGGTTAATGCTCCAAAAAGTGTATTTTGTCATCCAAAAGTTCTCCTTCAAGTCAAACTCTTAATATCATTGAAATTTGATCTACTTTAAACTTCTTCCAATCATGCAAACACCAAGTTTCCAACTCCCATTGAGATTCCAAAATAGAATTTCAATTTGACATAGAACACCAAAAGCATTCCAAACTTGAACTCTTCTTGATATGCACTTCAATTAGAATTCAGGTCACACCCAAATTCTAACAATCTCTACCTTGACACAAATTCCACCAAGGAATGAACTGGTTTCTTCAACAATAACAAAAAATAAAATTTCTCCAGCAAAACACAAAATACAAAATACTCCACCTCTTCCAATAAATCCAAGCACTACTCTGCAGAATTAACTTAGATTCCAAAAAATTATAATGATTTTGAATTTCCAAATGCTTTTTCAGAATGCCCCATGCTAGATTGTACACATTCTATTCCACTTAAAGCATGCTCAACAAAATCAATATCTACATACCTTGTTCCACTTGGTCTATCCCTAGCAGTTGAATACAATTGTACCGCATGTGATGATGGCAAAGCAACATTATCCATATTTTCGAAATTCCACTTAGTTGTATTCTTCAAATTTGACCATTTTTTAGCTCGTAAAGGTATTGTACCAAACTGAATGTCCATCACGGTACTGAACATGTGCTGATTGACTCTTCCAAATTTTGTACGTCCCTGCAAGATGTATAATTGAGACATTCTTCGTCCCTCCAATACAATTTGGGAACCCTTACAAATTTCCAAAGCTCCACCTCCACCAAAAAACTCATAACCCTTTGAATCAAGAGTAGACAACGAAATAAGATTCTTCTTCAAATCTGGAACATGTCAAACATGGTCAAGTGTTCTAATTGTCCTATCCAAAAGCTTCAATCTAACCATACAAATTCCAGCAACCCGACAAGATTCATTGTTTTCCATAACCGCGACACCTTTGGAAACAGTTTCATATGTAGCAAACAAGTCCTTATTTTGCATAACTTTTATATTGGCTTGGTTCTAGATTTACCTCCATAGGATTCCACGTTATTTTTCAAAGTCATTGTTTGATTGCATACTTTTCCTATTGACATTAAGCTATTGCCTACTAATTATACCCATATAGTGTTGTTCATCATTTTATTGTTAATATTTCTAAACTTCATGCCAAAATAAAAAGACAAATTTATTTCAATCATGGAATTTAGTACTCCAAACAACTAATCATTATAATTAGTTGTAGTTGTCGTATCATCTGGAAAGATGCAAAGTCTGCATCATGTTGACGTATTTCTTTACCATGTACCTCGTGTTATCCCTTAGCTTGGGTCTAGCAATATAGGATTCCGTTTTAATCAATTGCCTCTACACCATAACCAATACCCCGTTAGAAAGTTGGGCTATTCCATTGTGGTTGCTCTTTAAAATGGGAATTTGCTTTTACTTTCAAGGTTTATTCTTGGAATAGGACTTGTAAGTAAAATATATTTTATATTTTTACTTATTATTTATTTATTGTTTTACTTAAATCATAATAATTTTTAAAAGTCAAACATGCGCCAAAAAACGTGTATAATTTGTTTTAGTCCAAACAAGTAAGCCAGTCAGTCAAGATTGACTGAGTGTAAATAGATTTCTTGACTGTGATTTTTAGTGTTTCCAAACCCTAAACAATGTGCAATCTTTACCTATCTTATAGCAGCATATATAGGAACATATAATTACCATTCTGGTCAAGTTTGATTGGTCAAATAATTAAAAGAAATAAAGATTGTTTTAACAAATCAAAACTTTCCTTAATTTAATTATTGACCATATCAATATGTATACAGAAATATATATTTACCTTGTTGGACTGTTTTAATTGGTCAAATAACTAAAAGAAGGAAAAATCGTTTTAACTAATCGAAACTTTTCTTACTTTAATTATTGACTAATTCAAACATATTCGATATTATTCTTACCGTACAACACTTTCATATTTTAGGTAAGACACATTCGTGCCTTGGAAGAATCTCTACACAAGTAGAGAAAATCATTAGAGGATGTTCAAATGCTTTGAGAAAAATTTGCCTATGTCCGACGAACCTGCAGTAGCAAGTTATGATGTCTTCTAACCATCTCTAGTGAGTTTTGACCGGCTGATGTCCATTAAAGTATCTTGAAGTAAAAACCATGTTCATCAATCATAGATGGAGAGAACATATCTGTGCGTAAATTATATAATCCTACTCAAAGATTAGGGTACTTGACGTGAGTTAAGATTAATGAATCTTAATCTAGGTGTTGGTTTTGGCCAAATACAATAATGAAGTGGTGAGAAAGTCAAGACCAGAGTGTTTGATTCCACTTCTCCAACAAGTCAAAAGGAATAAGAAGGGAGTTGTTCTTTGTTTTCTTTTGATTGTTTTAGTTGATTTTACGAAATTATTAAACCGAAACTATTGTATTTTTTTATTCTTTGATAGTGGATTATTTTACCCGTAGCATGGGAGCCCGTGAATGGTTCCCTTAAGGGTTTATCATGTTCATCTAGTTTTTATGTTTATTTAATTTTGCAATAAATTATATCTTATAGAACACAAATTTGTTAAAACTGCATGTAGGAAGTTCTGAGTGACTGGTGTATTCTAACTTAAACAAATAATCGAGACACATTGGTTAATTAACTAGGTTTTAGTATTTACAGGAGTTAAACCTTTACATTCAAGACTTCTTCCTGAAATGGGAATCTACTCTACATTCAAAGGCTCGTCCTCAAGTGGGACTATTTCGCCTTAGCAACAAGACTTCATTTTCAAAATCAATATTTAGTGCTTTGTAGAAATATTTATGCTTCGACTTGGGTGGACAATTGTAGCACCTCGGTTGCAGTACAATCTCAATTCCAATAAAACAGAGACATTCTTCAATTAGTCAAAAATATATAAAGAGAAGGTACATCTACAATTGTATTCTTACCTTCGTCAAAATAAGCACATCTGCAATACATCTCAATAGCAAGAATCCAATGTCGCAACTTTCGAATCTATCTTCACATTAAGTCCAACACTTTCTGCCTACTTGATAGGCCACATGGCCGCTAGCTAAGCAAAAAAGCTACGCATGCACCTTCAACTCCAGGGAGGTGAGAAAATATTCTATCGCGTCATTGACTGCTATTCTTGACACAATGAAGGAACATCATATTGTCTCTACGACCTTTGAGGCATTGAGAGAATGTCCCAACTCCTCATCAAGAAAATGGCTTAACTTGCCGCAGAAGCATCAACTCCTTACTTCGAGATGATGAGAGAATCATGACCCTTAGGCCATCTCCAATGGAGACAACACTGCACAAAAATGCACCAAATTTTGGTGCAAAGGTGCTCCAATGGAACACCATACTTTGCACCATTTTGAAAAAATGGTGCAAAATTGAATAAAAAAACACAAAATATATTACAATAACCACATACCTACATTAATCTAGTTTTATGTAAGAAAACAATACCTTGTTCAAGGTATTGCTCCACCAGCTGAATACATCATTCAAGGGAAAGATTATTTCGAATTTCGAGAATTAAATTACAATGATATTTCGACTTCATATTTAGTAATTTAATATGTTTTAATAATATTAATGAATTTCATATTTTCCTTAATTTAATGTAATTATTTATTTAATAATTTATATATTTCTAAAATAAATAAATAAATTATTAAGAAAAAAATGATTAAACATTGTTCATTTGGTGTAATGGTTGGTGATGAATTTTAGTTTGGTGCAAAATTTAGTGTAGCGCTGGAGTTGGCCTTAGCCACATAAGATTGGCCTTTAGTATCTGAGGCAATTGCAACTACTCCAAAGACACCTCATGTAGCTATCATTGCAGAAAAGAGTCATGTGAGATGTGATTAATGGGATATCTTCTGCAATGGCGACGGACAATCAAATCCCTTCTTTTCTCCTAGGGCATTGTGAAGGGTCATAGATTTATAGAGGCCTATAATGCGATAGCATGATGTGAATTTAGCTTGACTATGTAGCCATCACAATACAAAAAAGAAAAAGGAAATATGATCACACCGGAATATTTCCATAGACGAATTCACTTTTAATTTGATAAACGCGTTGCTTGTGATGAATGGGTGTTTATATGTCTAAAAATTTACTGGTTTTTGACTGGAAATTGGAAACAAATATTCGATGTCAAGCATCTAAAGTGCCTCGGATCAGTTCCTTTGACTATAAATACTTTAACTTGGTGGCTAATAACGATAAATAGTTTGAACTTCTCATTTTCTAAGCCCCTTTTTGGTTCAGCTTAAAAATATATTAAAATTTAATTCAATTAATTTTTACCATATTTTTTTATGGGATCCACAACTTTTCAAAATCAAAACTAAAGAGTGGCTAAATATAATCCTCGACTACTAAAAATTTACAAAAAAAAAAAAAAAAAATCTAATTTTTATCTAAACCAAACGAGCTAAATATAAACCCCGACTACAGTTTTCTTCTCATGTGCATGTTGGAATTTTGTATAGAAAATTGATTTTGATCAGTATCTAGATGATTATTTAAGTGAAAATCGTTATTGGTAATTGAGAAATTAAGCCAAATTTAAGTCACTTAAATACGTGAATTAGTTGGAAAATTATGTCGAATATTATGAAATATTTTAGAAATTATTTGGATGGAAAGTCGTTTTTTTTAGAAATGATATTTTTCAAAAATCACATCTTTTTTTATTGTAGAGACGTGTCTTTGGGGACATGTATTTTTCAATAAGACATTTTTTTAGACACGTCTTTCCATTAGGTTGTGTCAACTTTCCAACAACTATACAGACCCTATGTGTTTGAACTTTCTTTCATCATTTTCATCATTGTATTAGCACATTAATGCATATTCATTTCAAAATAATTCTGCATTTATTTGGAGTCGAGTTTCATATAAAGAGAATTCAACAATATAAGTAAGTTCGTTGGTCTACATAATTTGGAGTGTTATTGTATCTTGAGAGACAAATATCAAAAATCGTTAGTACCCTTGCGTGGCATTATCGTCTTAAGGAGAAAGAGTCGAACTCTTGTCTCAATCAAATTCATGTTCATGCATTGTAAGCTTCTAAGCTTCTTCTTTAGGTATTCGATTTTGATAAGTCAAAACTTTGTTCGATTTTATGCATGTAAAAGATTAGTTAACGGAATATATTTTATGCATCTAAAAGGTTATTTATTTGAATATAATTTATGCACATCAATTTTTGCCAACAATCATAATTTCTGCACGTTTTACTGTTCATTGGTGCATTCTATTGAAACTTTAAATCTACCTTGCTACGTGTTTTATTATATTAGCAACATAACCTTTGATTCATGCTAGAATGTTGTCCAAATATATAACATCATTACAGTTTCAGATTTAATAATTGCATGCACATCTTAAGTTGTATGCTATAAATGATTTGGATTTAACCTGATTATCCTTTTTGCATTGCGTGGTATTAAACTATTAATTAACATAAATTATCTGCCAATTGCAGACTGCTTTAGAAAATGGGAAATGCTTGAAGTAATAAACAGGGACATGGCAAGACACAGGTGGGTCGTGCACTATTTATTTTTTTCTAAATACATGTGGACAGGGGCGAAGCCAGCTTGTCGGATTAAGGGGGGCCTAGAGGTGAAGGGGTGGGAGACCATGGGGGCTGCCCCAGAATTTTTTTTTTTTTAATACATTATTAATTCATTATTTGTATATGTCATTTCCAACCTAAGAACGTATTTACGACATTCTCCACGGAAATATTTTATTATCAATGCATTTTAGCAAAATCCACTTTAGGTTAAGAAGAGAAACAAATTACTACATAGTTTTATGTCCATTTCGAATGGTGATATAACTAAGAATAAATCAAATTGAAGTTGATTAAGGACAATTGAAGTTGATTAAACAAATTACTACATAGTTTTATCTCTTCTTCTTCAATTTTAGAAATGGAAAGCATTTCTTCTCCTTTAACTTAAAAAAAAAATATATATATATATATATATATATATATATATATATATATATATATATATATATATATATAAACCCAAAGTTCAGTGTGGGCCTGTGCCCTCAGTAGGCTGAACGTGGCTCCGCCACTGCATGTGGGGACCGCCCTTTGGCCCTTGCGAAAAATTGCCCTGTACTCGGGATATTTTCCTTAGAAAATAAGTTTACATGTATTATATTATTTTATTCTATTTTAGTAATTAGTTTATATATCGCATGTTAAAATTGTGTCCTAAATGGATTGTTGCAGTATCTGTTTATTAAATGAAAGGGCATACTTAAGTGAAAATTGTGAACTTTCACATAAAGCAGAGTTGTAAGAACATTTCAATTAGAGTAGCGTGCCCATGTCGGACACGTGTCGGATAACCCTTTTCGGACACTCTATCATGATCATTTTTTATCAAATATATTGTATATTTCAACTCAATGTTATTATTAAGAACAAATATGTACTCATATTTAAAAGATTTCGACAAAAAAAAATTAATAATAAATATAAAACTAAATTTATAATATAGAAAAAAGAATTTAACCAACATGTCGACAACATATTGTGTCAGTAGTTTCTGAAAATCGTATATTGATATGTCTGATACGTGTCCATGTCGATGCTTAATAGAAGCACGATATACTTTTTTTTTCAAATAGCTATGCATGCCTACTAACTTATTAATAGTCTGCCGACCATTGTGTCCATTTACATTCATTTACTAAAGTTTGGGATGCATCGATTCATTTGAATCTTTTCGCACTTTAACAACTGTCTTGTGATGGAATTCACATGTGTCTTTCGTATTTGGGAAGACATTACTTTTCATGGTACAATTTCATTTTGAAATTATTTTTGGATGGTTTCATTTGTAGAAATTTTGATAAGGAAATATCAATATGAAGTGTTATACATTCTCATTAAGGTTTTTGTACAAAAATTAAAATTGGATTTGGAGCTATAGAGCTTGTAATGTAGTGTCTAATAATTTTACAACTACAACGCGAGAAGCAAACTGTCAAATCGTACAAAACCCTAACTAACAAACTGAAATCTTCTTCAATCTTGCCACCAATGTCTTGTGATGTTGAGATCAGATTTATGCCACAACGGATCATACGCTATTGTCCATGGGAATGGCAATGGATATATTGATGAAACCATTGGAGGCAACCGAGAATATCATCGAAGAAATGAACTCTTCTACTTAGCTCCTCTCTACATTTTTCTCTATGTTTTTCCAACTTACCAAGTCCAAGTTCAAGTGAAATGAGTGAATACACATATAATTATATAGCCAAAACCATTTGAATTCAAAATTCAAAACCAATGGACAAGTGATATGATTAGATGATAGAAAGTGACCACAAGATTAAATTCAACAGTTGGATTTAATCTATGGTCCACAATTATACCAAACTAGTACAATCATTGCAAAACACTCAAGGCCAATAATCATGTGCCAGTTGGATTTAAGAGATCCACCTCACAAATCTTCACATTGGATCACATATAATCCACCTTCAAATTCCTCGATTACAAGTGCTATCACTTAATGCAGTCTTATTTCATCATCATTGCTCACTCAAGCTTAGTACCTAGACAAAAACTAACCATTTTCAATGTTCAATATTTATAAACATTTGTTTGAACTTATCAACGACAAGTACTTTTTTTCCAACATTTGTAGAGTTGTATGTGATTATAAGCAAAATCAAATCCCCAGAAGCTAACTTCTTCTCAATGAAGTAATACTTCACCTCAATCTGCTTAGAACGTTCATGATAAACAAGATTTTTACACAACATCAACGAATTTTGACTATCAATAAAAACCTTAATGAGAATGTATAACACTTCATATTGATATTTCCTTATCATTCAAAAAGTTTAGACAATTCATTTCAGCCACATGCATTCTTTTGCAGTTTCAGTTAATGCAACATATTCTGCTTCGGTGTTGGAGACTGTAACTATAGATTGTAACTGTGATTTCCAAGTGATACAATTATGTTCCAACTAAGTATCTTAATAGTCATTTAAGTACAATCCAATTCTTTTTCAGTTTTAGAGCATTGTGCAGATGATAAATTCATGTGTACAGCTAATGGTATATTGACAGATTAAGCAAATTTCATACCAAATTTGGTTATCACTGTATCCAAATAATGATTAATAGTCATCATATTATCATCCCTGTTCCTTTTAATAACCATGCCAAGAGTTTTTTTCCTCTCCCAAGTCTTTCATGTCAAATTCTAATTTTAAAAGGTTTTTCATCTTTATGATTTCAGCTTTACTAGAGCTAGTAAGCAATATGTCATCCACATATAACAATAAATAAACTTCATAGCCTACTTTAGAGTTATTGAAATACAGACATGCATCAAACCCACTCCTTTTAAAATCAAATTTAAGCACTTAAGTATCAAATCTTTTATACTATTGCTTAGAACTTCGCTAAAAACTATACGAGGACTTTCTAAGCAAGCACACAAGTTCAAATTTCACACTCACCTCGAACCCTTGAGGTTGAGATACGTAAATCAATTCATCCAACTCCCCATGAAGAAAAGTCATCTTAACATTTAGTTTCTCCAACTCCAAATCATACTAGATAATTAAGGCTAAGACTAACCTGATAGTTTTATACTTAATGACCAGTAAGAACACCTCATTATAGTATATTCCATCTCTCTAAGTAAATCCCTTCACAATCACTCTAGCTTTATATGTTAAAAGGTCTTTAGGTCCTACTCCTTGTAGGTTCATTTACAATGAACTACCTTTTGATTCTTTATTTTTTCAACCAACTTCCAAGCCTCATTTTTGTTCGAAGACTCGATCTCCTCTCTCATAATATTTTTCCAATTTTCAGAATTTTTACAATTAACTACTTCCTCAAATGATACCGGTTCAACTAACTCCAAGGCTTCACATAAAACGAAGACAAATCCCATCAAATTTGAAGAGTTGTATTTCAAATTGGGCCTCATCTCTCTCTCTCTCTCTCTCTCTCCCCCCCTACTAATTGGTAATCATCGAAATTAGTACCTGCAAATGGTTCTTAATTAGGGACAATAATTTTAGGGATTTCAAGTTCAGTTTACTCTATCACTACCTTTTGATCAGATTCTTCTCGAGATTGAATTTCGCTATCCTCTAGATTATCATCTAATCTCTTCACCCAAAACTCAATCTTCCTTCCAGTAGAAGATTCTCCTTTCTCAGTCTGCTTCTTCTGACTGTCTATAATTTTAAGGCAATGCATATCAAGTTCATTGAACTTCACATCTCTACCGTTAATAATCTTAATGCACTTCATACCTAAAATCCACAATCTATTTCATTTCACTCCCTTTGGATAACCTAACATGACACACACTTAGTAGCCCTATGGTCCAAACTACCCTCAACCTGATGTACATGAGTAGCACAACCAAATGTGACAAATCTAGGGTTTTTTTAGACCACAACTCTTGAGAAGTCTTAAAATTAACAGAACTAGAATGTGACATATTTATCAAATAGACATATACAAGGCTTCACTCAAAAACCTTTAGACTACCCTGAACTAATCATCATACATCAGACTTTATCCATTAAAGTCCGATTCATCATCTCTGCCACCCCATTTTGTTGGGGGGATACTTCTAACGGTGTTGTGCCTCCTAATACCCTTTGACTTGTAGAAACTATCCAATTCAAAGTTACAAAACTCTAAGGCCCTGTTCTCTTTGTCGTTTTCAAACCGTTTTCTGTTTTTAATTTTTCAAAACAGTGAAAACGCGTTCTCTTTCTTATTTTCGAAAACGTGTTTTTGAAAATGGAAAAAAAAAACACACTGAAAACGGAAAATAGCAAAAACCACGTTTTCCAAATTTTAACACAAAACAAGGCTTTGGTACAAAACACGGGAAACAGCCTTCTCAGCCAAAAAACCTTCTCTGGCTCTCGTTTCTCAATCCACCCTCTCTATCCCCTCTCCGACTCTCCCGCAACAAAGACAGTAAATCAAGGTCGTCTCTCTCAAACCCACAACCAAGGTATTAAGATCGTCTTCTCAAATCAGTGGCTTCTCTTCTGTCTGTTTCAATCAAGGTTTAGGGCATCTTCAAATTAAGGTTTGGCCTCGGTTATTCAATTTGTTGGGTGTATGTATGAGTGCCGTTTCTTCAATTTCTTGGCTATTATTTCTGTTTGGGGGTCTCTGTTTGGTGGTGAGGCTTGATTGCAGGTTGTATTCCATTTGTTAAACGGACTGGTAGAACTGATGTGGATTTATCAATTTGGGGAAATTTGTGGATTTATCTTCCTGTCTCGACTCTTATACCTGTAGAAAACGGACTGGTAGAATGTAGGTTGTTGCTGGTTTGCTGCCAAATTTAGATTCATTTCAAGTAGAAATTAGATAGTTTTTTTTTAGATGTCACCGTTGGCACTTCATCTAGTAAAATCTATGTTGTTTACATCTAGTTGCAGACCTTTCAGTAAATATTAGTATGTTTGACACTCAATTTCTATGGCAAAACTTGTCCATTTTTCTCCTAAAAGTTGTTTCATTAATCTGCCTTTGAAGTGCCCTGCCCCTCCCAAAGAAAATTCAGGCCAATTAGTTCTCAAGTAATTGGTGAAAATATTTTTAGAGCTGATGCTAGGCTGGAGATGATTCATTTATGCCAAATTTAGATTCATTTCTCTGGACATGATTTTGTCTGTCTTTGATCCTACTTTATTTATATATAATTTGTCTTCATTTTAATCCAAATATTGTCCTGACTTCAAGATTCTGCCTCAATCAATCACCAAGTGAAACCATCTCATCGAATAATATTAGAGAGTTGAGTTGATCTAAGGGTGAAATCTTGAAATTTTTACTGTCTGCTAGCCTGTCTGATTGATCAAACATTATCCTAAGATTTGAACTTGAATGAAGAAGTGAAATGAGAGTTTTGTGTTCAGAATAAACAATGAGCCCACATATTTTGTTGTCATTAAGGTTATTGAACTTTAATTTAATTTCAAATTTCAATGCTTTGTCACTTAGTAACTTCCAAATTAATGAAAATTACTTTATAACAATTATATTTCTATGAATCTTCCATTTAATAAGTGTATGCCAGTTCAATTTAACCATTACATCACAATATAAAAGCATTAAAAATTTAAACAAAAAAAAAAATTTAGCCAGTTCAATCAATTTGCCCTTCCTGTCCTTACCTTTACCATAAGTTAAATTATCCCAATTGTATCAACTTCTCCATATAGATTTGCAGCTTTGGAGAAAATGAGAAAAAAAGGAAATAAGATAATTTCTATTCCTCCTACTAATAACTATTTAAATGAGAATAAGTGTCACATTGATGCATGATTCTTTGAAATATTTTATCATTGTTTGGTGGCCATTTTGTTTGAAAAAATATTCTGCCTCAATGATATTTTAAAGAAGGTGTGGTTAAAAAGTAGGAATTTTTTTAAAATTTACATGTAAACTATTTTTATCGTGCGAATACATGATCGCACTATCAAAGAATTAATTTACAGAATCTACAGGTTGAAATTCCTCTCTATCAACATATATAATTCATCTCCATTTTGTGAATATGTTTTGGTATCAATTAGGTAATCAGCTCCTACATGCAGGAAAACAATGGAATCTGCCAACTTTTTTAGATTATAATTTATAATCTAGATAAAGTATAAAATCTGTCCAAACATGTCATATTACTTTTATTGGAGGAACAACATTAACAATCAATTATATTTTATTTTCTATGCATCACCTCAACTGGCTTTAGATAACTTCTATTCTTTCTTAATAATATTAACTATTGCATAATCCGTCATACCAATGAAGTGGATGAGGTGTCAAAAACTCGTCGGCGTGAGGAAACTGGTACGTCGGGTGAACGGCGACGTAAAGAATGTAAGAAAAGTAAAAACGAGAAACTTGAGGCCTGCATGGCACAGTGGTCATCTACGGTTAGTATGAGGAATGAAGAAACTGAAATTAGAACACTTTACTTCAAAGAAAAGCTTGCAAAGATACAAGGAAAATCGTGTAGTCAATCGGATAGCGAAATTAGTAGTCAGGATCCTTATTCCAGTGTTATATGTATGGACATTTTAAACAATATGGAAGATGTATCAAATGAGATTTATATGAAAGCAATACAGGCTTTTAAGGATCCTACTTTCAGGGTGTCGTTTGTGAAGATGCCAGAAGCAAGGAGAGGACCTATCTTGGAACTGCTGTGATTTGATTGTTGTTTTAATTTCTCTAGTATGTTGGTGTTTTCATTTGTGATGTGTAAGTTTGAACTATTGTTATATTTTCACAACTCCTAGCACGTTTGTGAACTTTCATTATCTTGTGCTGTTTTTATGTATAAACTTATTCATGTTTTCTGGTCGTAGAACTGATGTGAATGCTTCTTTTCATTTTGCAATGCTAGGTTGCTTATTCTATGTGACTGAATGATTGTTGTTATGACTTATGATATTTAATGTGGGTATATTTTGTTCACAGTATGGATGATAATGTGAATGTTGACGATTCCTTTCATGAAGATTCGAGCGATGATGAATTGTGTATGTCGGATGATTTTGATGCGGACTTTGATAATTTTACCTTGATGCTTAATATTGTTGATATTCATGAAGAAAGTACCGTCGACAGGATACCTTGTAGGACATCATTGCTTACGGGAAAAATGTACGTTCTAGAAATTCTAAATGGACATCCAGACGTATGCTATCGCAATTTTCGTATGCAGAAACATGTGTTTATGAATTTTTGTGATATTTTGAAACACAAAGGGTTGTTGGAAGATGGAAAAAAAGTGAGTGTCGAGGAGGGTGTAGCTATGTTTTTGATGATTATAGGGCACACTACCCGATATAGTATTATTGGTGATAGGTTTCAGCATTCCAACAACACTATACACAAATGGTTTAAACGAGTGATAAGGGCTATTTGTTCGTTTGGCACAGAGATAATCCGACCAATAAATCAACATGTTGTGCACGAGCGGATTTTGCACAAATATCATTTCTTTAAGGATTGTATAGGTGTAATAGATGGTACACATGTTGCAGCTTGGGCACCTGCATCGAGACAAACATCTTTTCGTGGAAGGAAAACAAATGTAACACAAAATGTGATGTTAACATGTGATTTCGATATGAAATTCACTTTTGTGTATTCTGGGTGGGAAGGCACTGCTAATGATTCGCGAGTATTCGTTGACGCAGTAACAAGAAGATCGAACAACTTTCCAATGCCACAAGGAGGTATATTTTTGTACTTCAAATATTTATTGTGAATGTATCTACAATGTTACAGAGAGAGTGAGTATTTTTATTTCATTTTTTTTGCAGATCAATTTTACCTTGTTGATTCTGGCTATCCAAACATGCCTGGATTTCTTGCCCCTTATCGAGGTCAAAGATATCATCTACGTGACTATATTGGACGGGGAAGACTACGTGGGAAGGAAGAATTGGTCAACTATCGACACTCCTCGTGTCGTAACATTATTGAACGTTGCATTGGAGTTTTAAAAGCAAGATTTCCTATTTTGAAATTGATCACCAATTATCCTCTTAGTAGGCAAAGACAAATTCCTACTGCATGTTGCGCAATACACAACTTTATTCGTCAGGAGCACGCTTTAGACAGGTTGTTCACTGAGTATTCAGAGGAGAATATGGTGTTTCAAGATATACCGGAGTCAAGTCAAGCACAAGAAGCTATAAATTTTGATGCTAGTCAAACAGCTCAAATGGGACAAGTTAGAGATCAAATTGCTACACACATGTGGAATGACTACTCAAGACGTCGTACATAACTCCGTGGATTTATTTTGTATGTTGTTCAGTATCTGATTATTTTGTCACGACATGTAAACTTCAAATCGTATCGATTCAACTGTTTCATCAAATGTAATTTATGTTGTGTTTTTAATATTTTGAAAATAACATTTGACGTTTTACCAATTTCAAAATTTATATGTTATTTAATACTATATTAACATTAAACCACTAAAATTTATTGAATAATCAATTTTTTTGAATAAAATATTATTTAAAAAAATTCACAAAATTTCAAAATAAACGCGTTTTCCATTTTTATGTTTTCAGAAACAATTTTTCAGAATGGAAAAAAGAACGCGTTTTCAGAAATTTCAAAACAGACGCTCAAAACACAAAACACAAAACGAATTCAAAACTCAAAACACAAAACTGAAACACAAAGAGAACGACCCTAAATAATTGGAGTAAATTGTTTGAATAATCACTGAACTTTAACATGGTCACGACTTACTCATTGAACTTCAAAATGCCTCTAAATGGTCACTGAACTTTCCATCGTTGCACCACATCCAACACTCACCAATTTCCCCGTTAACATCGAAGCTGACGTGGTTTAGGAAAACACACGTGGAAACAAATGCCCTTTAAAATTTGGACAAATCCACCAAAATCATCCACCTCACCTATTAAAAAATAACCCACAACCCAACCCATTAAAACAACTCTCTCTCCATAATCCTCCCACCCGTGAGAAATCCCCAAATCCCCCCCAACATCTTCCCCCACGAGCCCTAAATCGAGACCGCCATTGCAAGTCGCTACCCCACTGCCTTCTCAACGGAAAGACGTGTCAACGAACTCCGGCCATTTTGTCGAGGAAAAGTGCTGCTATTATGGTTATCCAACGAAGATTAAGACTTCTTGGACGGAAGAAAATACTGGACGGAGATTTCACGGCTGCCGTTTCTATGGGAAAGGGGAAATTCTGGGCATTGCTAATGTTGTATAGTTTTGGTTATTATTTGGCGAAGTAAGCGGTCCCGTTGTTCAGTGTCAATGTTTTCCAGGCCATTGGGGTGAAAGATTCAACATGTTCAATTTGAATGTTTATCTGGACAATGGTGTTAATTGTGTTTTGCGTATGTATTGTGTTGTTTTTCCAGTTTGATGTTGTAATCATCCCATTTAGTATTGACTTCTTTTGATGAACTCGTGGACATGGTTTTAGGACAATGGTGCCAATTTGAATGATATGAATTACCTTGTGTTGGATCATGTTGATTTTTCTGAATAGAATCTGCCCATTGTTTCCATTGGCGTATCTGATGACAAGCAGAATCATTGGTGCAATTGGAAAATAGGTACAAACATTAATTATATTCTCACAATGTAGGTACAAAATTTCAGTGTGCATTTCCACTTCAAAGCAACGATAAACTGAAGAATATGAATAAACTGAAGAACTTTTAACATTGAACATCATTTCAATTCACTTAATAATAAAGTTTATGAACAATCGTTTTCACAAAAAATTGAACGGCATTACATATCCAAAATACATGAGTATCATTTTGAGTTTGATCTCGTAAGACACATGTCATTCAACAAAAAAACTGAAGGCTTGTATTCACTACCCATTTAGCCTATCACAAAACTAACATTAAAGTCATCCAAAAGTAAAAGCAGTTGATGACAGTCCCAGATCTTCAAACACGCCGTTTTGAAGTAGTAGTGGTGATCTTGGAGTTTCGTCGAGCTTCAGCTCTAGCAGCCCGTAATTGTGAAGACTCCATCTCGTTAAGTTGTTGGAAATCAACAATCGTATCTTCCAATGTCACATTCTCCCTAACCTCTACCGGAGCGTCCATGGTCTGGCTAGTATTTTCCTCTGTGGTTGATGCATGGCTAGACGATGCTCTTCTTCTTTTGGCTGGAGCCAATTTTCCCTAAGGTGAACGACAAAGAACATGAGTTTCAGTTTTATCTGTTTATATATGGAGTTGAGACTAGTGTATTATAAGAAGCACTTACCCTTGGGGTAACATCAAGTGAGCTTCGAGCTTCAATTGGTTCTATATCTCCTTCAAACCAATCCTGTAGTAGACATTTAAAAGCTTTAGTTGTACACAAGGCTTGGAAAATATTACAATTTTAAGACAAAAAAAATATACGGACTCACATTATTTGGTGCATCCTTCCTATCGTGGTAACGTTTGTTGTGTCCACGTAGCCGGCAAAGGGAACATGTCATTGTAACTTGACCCTTCTTCCTCACATATGATTTCCCTTGTGAATGTACAATAATCTCTTCTGCCTGTTTTCTCCTCTTCATCTGTCTTTTGCCCTTTCCAGTTTGTTTCCACTGTGGTGGAATAATAATCTCTCCGTCTACCTGGGGCCATAGTATTCTGCCATTAATTAGGTTCAAGATGTTGTTGTAGCAACGTAAGTATGCATCAACAGAGTAGCAATTTTCAACAAAATCATCTGGGTCATTTCTACATTCTCGTATCACCGCCATTGCATGAATGCAAGGAATTCCAGTCAACTCCCACCTTCTACAAGCACACGTTCTTTCCTCAAGGTCAACAACGTACGTCCCATAGCTACAATCAACCTGCCATTTAGGACCTCCCGACAGATGTAGTATGCATTCTCTTGAAGCCTCCACAAGCTTATCAACACGTTTTTTAATGTTCGGACACAGCCTGCCACTGTAGCTCCTCATCATATCCCTTCGTTTCTGTATTCTAGTCATGAACGTCGATTGCATTGAAGTAAGCATTGATAGAATAAGCTTCTCTCGATCTTCCAACAACATCTTATTGAACACCTCGCAGCCGTTGTTCAATAACACATCGCATTTTGAGAACACCGGAAAATGAGACTTACTCCACTCTTGTGCAGGCCTTTCCATCAACCACTCATATGCTCCTTCATTTACATTACGAATCTGACGCATCCAATGAATAAAGTCGGCAACGGTTGTTGACTTCGCAGCTCTCCATAGGAAATCCTTCAACGTTTTCCCTTTAAACCCTGCTGTGAAGAAGTTGGTGTACATGTGTCGTACATAAAACCTATGCTCTGCCTCAGGGAACTTTTCATTTATAACGTTTTGGAGACCTTTTTGTCGATCAGTCATAAATGTCCATTGCTCGCCATTACCAATGTGAATGTCATTAGCCAGATATGTCATGAACCATCGCCATGCTAACATGTTTTCCTTCTGAACAACAGCATAAGCAACAGGATAGATACCATCGTTGGCATCGTGTCCAACAGCAGTAAGCAGTATACCACCGAAGGTTCCACGTAAATGGCACCCATCAACCCCAATAACCTTCCTACAACCGTCAACAAAACCTGTACTGCAAGCCTTGAAGCAAATGTAAATCCCCTGGAATATATGTTGAGTATTGGTAGCAATGACGACAGTGGATCCAGGATTAGTTCGTAAAATTTCAGCACCGTAGCACCTCAACGCTGCGAACTGATCCTCAATAGTTCCATTCAACAATTCTCTTGCATATCGCCTCATCTTCCAAGCAACATTCCTGCTAATCTCAGTTCGTAGGTCTTCTTTAACCATGGCAATGATGCTTCTTGTTTTCCATTCTGGGTCAGCCTTGAATTGGTTAATATAACGTTGTGCCAAGAAATTGTAATTACAATTCCTGTTGTATTGCTCTCGACTGCAAGTGTGGTTCGGAATGTATGACTTCACTTGGACCATATCCTTGTCACCCATATATGATGCCCAAATCTTCCATTTGCATCTATCTTTGCAAACACCCTGAACTCTTTTCGCATCATTTGCCTTGAATTTAACATTATAGCCATTCACCGCACCGTAACTTCTTACTGCTTTACGGAACTCGATAACATCCCTGAAAAGTTGTCCCACCTCGAACTGTGGATTGCTCATCTGAGTCTCCGCCAAAAATTCTGGAAACTTGCAGCCAGCATCCTCATTCGATGAATCACCAGAAACCAATTCTTCGGATGACGGATACTCCATTTTATCATCCGCTTCATCTTCATTTGTGTTCACTAACTGGTTGTGTTGCTCTAATTCATCCATATTCAGACCAACTTCAATCCCATATGTCACATTACGATCATACAAAATGTCATCTTGTAAGTCTGATTCATTCTCAGAAGCAACAAAGTCAGGGTCATCATCAGTTACATCATGATCGAATATCGCAGCATCACCATCTACATCAAACTCCCGATCAGAATCAATGAAGTCTAGGTCTTGCTCACCATCCCCGTCATCTCCTACTTCAATCCCTTCAGTGACGTTCTCATCATACAGGGCATCGTCATCTTCAAACTCCAAATCATTCACAGAGTTAATATAGTCCGAATCTTCCACATTTCGAGAGCAGCCTGTACATTTCAAGTGAAAATAAATAATGAATAACCTTAAAACTCTCGAATATACCACGTTTCACCCACACAAAAAATTCAGAAAACAAAAACTTGTATGTAAAAATTGGTGTACAGCAGGTACATAAAATGACTACAAAAAAAGGCATTGTTTGTTTACAATGTGGATGTTTTCATTTACAGTGGCAGACAAAGTACACGACAAAATGTGGTGTGAAATTACAATGGGAACTTTATACCTTTATGTGGTCCCTCCATTACAATTGGAACTTGTCTTTCCGTTGAGAAGGCAGTGGGGTAGCGACTTGGAATCGGACGGTCTCGATTTAGGGCTCGTGGGGGAAGATGTCGGGGGGGTATTTGGGGATTTCTCACGGGTGGGAGGATTATGGAGAGAGAGTTGTTTTAATGGGTTGGGTTGTGGGTTATTTTTTAATAGGTGAGGTGGATGATTTTGGTGGATTTGTCCAAATTTTAAAGGGCATTTGTTTCCACGTGTGTTTTCCTAAACCACGTCAGCTTCGATGTTAACGGGAAATTGGTGAGTGTTGGATGTGGTGCAACGGCGGAAAGTTCAGTGACCATTTAGAGGCATTTTAAAGTTCAATGAGTAAGTCGTGACCATGTTAAAGTTCAGTGATTATTCAAACAATTTACTCAAATAATTGTCTATCCTAAGAGTTTTTACACTTTTTCCCATTTGAGTTTCAACTAAGGAAAGCCAAGACTAAAAACTAAATAAAAGTTTCAGATTTAGATTTTAGGAGATATGCCCAAACAAATCTGCACAAACCAAAGGCCAGCACTACATCCACCACCACTCCCACCTTCAACTCAAATATACCTTCACCTCAAATTCACAACAACAATCACCATCACTAGCACCTTTAACAAACACCAACCAACCACCACCACCCACATGTTAGAAAATCTAAACACGAATTCCCCCAAATTCCACCACCAACAGAACCATCATTTTCAAATTCTGCCAAATACATTTTTATCATACAAGTTGATCATAAATTGATGATTCTACTTTATGAACATGTTTCCACTTATTGAGTCACAACGCCGACCTCAACTATTTTAGCAATTCCTTAGACCTCACTGTCGATTCCAATCCCGATGGCGATGTTGTCCTCAACTATTTTAGCACTTTCTTGGACCTCACTATTGATTCCATTCCCAACGGTGGCGGAACTGGAGGAGCGGGGAGAGCAAGTAATAGATCTGGAAGAGTGGATGATGGAGGAGCAAGAGGTAGGAATGGGAGACTTAATGGTATAGCTGCAGAGAAGAATCTAAATATAAGGTGGTGGAACGGAGAAAGGTTGGTGAGTGGAGGGCGCGCCTCACCGTCGGCGGCTCTCACAACGCCGCCAAGTTGGGTGGTTGTCAGAGTCATAGATGATAAACATACAAAATATAGAGAGAGGAACGAGAGAGAGTGGTGGTGGTTGTTGGAGTAAGGGATTGGGAGTGGGTTGAATTATCAGTAATATATTTACTTAATAAAATATGAAATTAATAATTTGTAATTAACACCTGAAATCTGAATTTCAAACTTTACTCCATTCTTTACGAAAATTAATCTTTAATTGTATGGTTCTTTATCATTTTTTTCCTTGTGTGGTTAAAAATGAATATATAGAAAAGAAAAAAAAATTGGATAATGATTGTAAAACAGAAGCTTAATTATGTCTTCTCAATTCCGAGATTAATCATATGAATTAAATATAACACATTGGTACCTCAAGAATTTGAACTATCAATTAAAATTCATTACTCGCTCAGGACTAACACGACTCTTTCTATGCAAAGTGATATTCCCTCCGTCTCGTGAAGATAGTCATGCTTTCCTTTTTCGTCTGTCACAATTTATATTTGAGAGTATAGTTCATATATTAATTTTCTAGTATACTCATATTTAATGTGCTTTGTTATCACAAATATAATCTAATTACTTTGAATATTGATTACATTAAGTAGAGGTATATTAGAAAAAATGATAGTAAAATTTTTTATTTTAACTATATTCACTAATTTTTTCTAATATATGTGAAAAATGAAATATGACTGTTTTTACGGACGAAAGGAGTAATGATTAGAAACAAATTTCTTTATTTACTAATAAAATAAAAATTAAGTGTACAACTTATAATAAATAACATATCCTTAAAAATTATTATTAATTAAAACATCATGAGCTACAAAATAACATTCTCAAGATACATATCCTAATATGCAGTTCCGTTATACCTTATTTTTATCATAGCTTTTCCTCCTATGCTAGAATCGACTTTCCCATTGGAGAGAGGATACTTCTTCTTCCAACAATTGCCGTCTCTATAAATCGCAACAGTACAAAAGCAATCATCGAGGCAAACCTGTCGACACCAATCTTCTGTGACCGGCTGAAAATACGCATAATCGGAGAGAGGCCAATCTGTGTTGGCCAAGTCAATGAATCTAAAAAAGTCTGTTCCATGTGCCTCTTTATCACAATTTTGTGCAGCGAAATTTGGTTTGCATCCACTCATTCTATCATTTGGATCTATGACAGAGTAACCAAAAGGGCAGTCACACTTTGGAATTTGATCAGTTCCCAACGAGCAGATACTGTTAAAGCCACAGGCTCCGCTGCCTGTACTTTGTGTTATGCGCGTGCATATATTCGAAGGTATGAAATTTATAGTAGACCACGCCATCGCTCTTGCACCTGCTGAATTGGAAGACTTAGGGTAGACATAATGTCTGAAAACCCCGTCATATTCCAATATTGCTCTCTGGTAAAATTCACTAGTCAAGGCTTTATTTGAAGACAAATAATCGAGTACAGTTCCATTTTTTGCTACCAGAAAGATGTAACCAACCCGATTGAAGATCAACTTGAAGCCACTGCCTATAGTTTGTGTTGACCAATAAGCAAAAATTACGTCGTCCAAGGGGAAATTTCTGGTGTAAGACACAAGATTCCCATCATATTGTAATGTGAAGAGGAATCTCCCTCTTGAATAATTTGTTTTAGAGAAGCTGGAAACAAGTTTGCCATCTTTATTCAGTGTCTGTGTTGGTAATAATGTGTCGGTTGGCTCATCAAAACTCTGCCACAATACAACTGAACTGCTGTCAACTAACACAAAATTACCAGTGTCAAGCATGGCTCCATAAGCCACTCGATTATGAGATATGGTAGTAGCCCATATCCGATGGCCACTAGGATCACTCAATTCAAACCTTCCATCTGCATATAGTTGAACTTTTGATCCTTCTTGGACAAGATTATCACGATTGGCAGACCAAACAATGGTTCTTTCAGGTATTCTGTTGAACCAGATAGCCAGCAAGTAACCTCCTGGAATGATCTGCTGGAAGCCAAAAGCAAATTCTCCAGAAGGTGACACCCAAGTGGAATTTGCTTCGTTTGCAGTTATTGATGAACCCAAAGTAACATTCCCGTAACGCTGGGCTGTGGCTGAGAGTAGAAACAAAAACAACAGCAGGAAAAAAAAAAATTTACTTGAAACTGCAAAGGCCATGTGAAAAGTGGATTTTGCTCGAAAGAATTAGAATACTACTTTTGTAGAAATTGTTTTTATCATCGGAAGTAAGTTGCCTAAATCATAAACGAACTATACAAGACTACTCAAGGAAATATTCAATAATATGTTTTTCTTTCACTGATGTTTCAGAAAGAGCCTTCTTTTGGCCTTTTATAATATTCTCAAACAAGATAAATTATGGAAAAGGACAACGATTTGGGAGAGTAATCCGCCCTCATGGTCATGGGCAAATTAAATAAATGTCGGTTGAATCAGTAAATTCTTTCTATATCAAGATTTTTCTTCTCTTTCTTACATGCAAATCATTTGACTTTAGATTTTTTTTCCCTTTATAATTAATTCTTATTGTAACTTATTAAAAGTAATTCTGCCAGAATTTCAGCAGCTAGTTTTTTTTTTTTTTTTTTTTTTTGACATTATCCAATAGAAAGCTGTCATTCAATGTATCATGTGGAACTTCTGGCAGTATTTTTCTGTACACATATTTTTTTTAGGCATTATCCAATAGAAAGCTGTCATTTTGGCAGCATTTCTCTGTGCACTATCATGGCTGAATAGTTCCATCGTTGCAGCTGGATGTCATTAGTAAAATAATAACATTGAAATGACTTGTCTTGGACTTTTCAACTAGAACCTTCTGGAAAGGACAATGGTTTTAAGGTTTTAAAAGGGCAGGTTAACTCCGTGTTCAACATTCTTTGTAGCAATAGTCAATTTAGAGATAGAATACAACTTATCTTTCATAATAGTTTTAAAAAATCATTTGTTTCCTGTCCCGCCACACCATCATCGACACTTGTTAAATAATCATTTAAATAAATATATTTTGAAGTTGTAATTTTTTTAAAAATGTGTGGTTAAAATTTTTTTTAAAAATTGAGTTTATGTGTTATATTATTATGTTGGAGAATGGTGAATGTATAATTGAAAATAAGTATACTTTTTTGAGAGAAGGAAGTCCAAACGGGCTTGATGATGAGTCTGGAGGACAAAATCTCCAACCCATAACCCCACCTACCTAGACGTGTAAGAAGGTTGAACAGTTTGCACATGGCACAGGCAGCAACATTTGACACTGGACCTTATTTTTTAGCTTTTTAAGTTAAATATCGAAAAGTTTGAAAGATCCCAAGCAAGATGAACTGGTAAAAAAATCGTTGCATCAGCGTAATTATATTTCCAAAACTTAAATTTTACATGCTAATAAAACCGGAAAGAATTTTGACTTAATAAAACCATAAAATATAGAAAGAATAGACGCATATGCAAGGAAAGGAAAATTGAAAAGAGAAGAGAATTTTGTGGAATTGTGTCGTGGGTTGTGATCACACGTATATATATTACTTTGTAAGGGCTGAAATCATGCTAAACATAATTATAGAGAATAATTCTAGCTGTTGATTTGTTGCCATACATTTAGTTAATTACAGAGAATAATTCTAGCTGTTGATATGTTGTCATACAATTCGTGATATTGCTGAGTCTTCATCCAAGATTCCTGAAGCTGATTTTGGGCTTTGATTCCTCTGTTTTATCATTCCCCCTCAAATTGAGCATAGTTGACATGCACAATTTGGCACGTAACGAGTGCAAGGTTGGTTTCGATTGTGGTTTTGTAAATACATCTGTAGTCTGAGAATCGGTGGGAATATGTTTAGTAACTAGTAACCTGAGAGACACTCTTTCACGAACATAGTGGTAATCCACTTCAATATGCTTGCTGCGTGAATGAAATACTGGATTTACTGTCATGAAAAGTGAACTCATATTATCACAAGATAAGGTTGGAGCTTGGGACAGAGGAACATTGAGGTCTCCAAGCAGAAACATAACCCATGTAATTTCAGCGGCATCTTGAGCAAGTGCACGGTATTCTGCCTCAGAGCTTGATCTTGAGACTGTTGGTTGTTTTTTTGAGCACCACGAGATGATGTTGCTCCCCAAGTAGGTACAATAACCAGTTGTTGATCTTCTGGTGAGGTTGCAACCAGCCCGGTCTGAATCTGAGAACCCATAGAGATCAAGAGAACTGGAAGCTTGAATGTGGAAGTCGATATTGATTGTGCCTTTCACATAGCGTAATATCCTTCGAACCATCCCAAAGTGTGCTTCTGTAGGCGCATGCATAAACTAAGATACAAAATTCACACTGAAGGAGATGTCTGGCCGAGTCAAAGAGAGATATTGGAGAGCTCTTACAAGTGACATGTATGCATGAGGATCAGAGTGGAGAGGATAATCAACATCTGGTTTGGTTTTGGTGCACAGAGGGGTCCTTATAGGCTTTGATTCATGCATTCCACTACACTCCAAAATATCTATAGCATATTTTGTTTGATGAAGAAACAGTCTAGTGGGTAATTTCGATAATTGGATTCCTAGAAAGTAATGAAGTTCTCCAAGATCTTTCATAGCAAATTCAGTATGCAAGTTGTTGATGAATTCCTGTATAAGGCTCGATTTAGAACCTGTGAGTATGATATCATCAACATAGAGTAAAAGTGCCAAGGTTCCTTGACTCGAATGAAGGATAAATAAGCTGGGATCAGCTAAGCTACAACTAAAGCCACATTGAAGAAGGTAGGAGCTGAATTTGTCAAACCAACCTCTTGGAGCTTGTGTAAGCCCATATATAGCTTTATTTAGGCGACAAACCGAATTTGGACAGTGTGGATCCTTAAATCCTGGAGGTTACTCCATAAATACTTCTTCGGACAGTGAGCCATGCAAGAACGTATTTTTAACGTCAAGTTGTCTGATATTCCAACATTTGACAATTGCAAGGGATAGCACCAATCGAATTGTTCGTGGCTCTGATACCAAAAGGAAAACTGAAAAGAGATGAGAATTTTGTGGAATTGTGTCACACCATTAAATGGGTTGTGATCACACGTATATATATTACTTTGTAAGGGCTGAAGTCATGCTAAACATAATTACAGAGAATAATTCTGAAGAGCTGAAATCATGCTAAACATAATTACAGAGAATAATTCTAGTTGTTGATTTGTTGCCATACATTTAGTGATATTGCTGAGTCTTCATCCAACATTGCTAGAGCTGATTTTGGCCTTTGATTCCTCTGTTTTATTACAAGGGTTCAGCTCTTTATTCTTAAAATGATAATGTTCTGCATACTGTATACGCGCTAATAGTTTTCTGGCACTCATCTCTCAAATATAACGATCATGTCTCACCATAGGAGCTCTCCAAATTATATAGATCAATTGACATACTAATGTTTAGAACTCTCTTTGTATGAAATCTGATTTAAATTAAATTCAGAAATATTTTGAAATGAATATGTAATAATATGATAGTGCATCAATGAAGTGAATTGTATAAATTCTGCAAACGGGGCCTATATATAGATGTTGAAACAACTATTGGAATACCTTTCCACACAACTTTTGTCCAAAAGATGTGATTTTCATATTATATTACCAACTTTTAATTAAACATATTATACAATATTCCATAATGTATCAACCCTGATTAATTGAATATGCTATTGCGCTAATACAATTTCCTACACTTATTCACGTGTTAAGCATTTCATTTTCAACCTTAATTTCTTATTTTCCTAAAATTGGTTCGAGAAATTATAATAATATATTTGAGGAGTAGAACACATTCAATCTTCGAACTCCCATAATCAACAAATGGGCCCTGCTTAACCAATTGGTCAAAGTTGGTCAAAACAAACATTTTGAACCAATTTCTAACAATCACTTATATAAATGAAAATCAATGCAAAAGCTTTGCATACACCAAAGAAAGTCCGATCAAAAAACTATTATATCAAGAGATGTAGCTTTTGGCTTTGAACATGCCTTAGTAGAATACTAACGTATTAGCTTGGTTAATCAATAAATGCAATATCTTGAAATGTTGAGTCGTTAGTGCAAGCTTAGACAATAGTACCCACACATGATTTGTCTAACACTTTCGATTCTCACGATTGTATTCATTTTGCTGTAAACAACTCTTGAATTTCAAAAGTGCTTTAAAGAATTCAAGTCTTAAAACATTTTCATAGAAGTGACGTCACTTTACATTTACATATGTGATCTCCTATTGTGCATGTCATACCCTACTTGGTTTATTCAAGCTATAGGAATAAATAAAATTTAACTTACCCTAAAACATCCTATAAATAGCTCTTTTCTTATCATATGGGTAAGAATCAACTTCTAACTGCTCAATGAATCTTAATAACCTAGTTGTTTTATTAAATCAAGATCTTGGGATTTCCAGTTACGAAGATTGAGTTACCATTACAAAGATCACTAAACCGAGATCAACTACTTTATGGTATTATGTCTTTTATGTATTTGTCAAGACTCGCCATAATACAACAAATTATGTCTTATTAAGTATAAATAGATATCAAATTAATTCATATAATCGACACAGACTGTTGTTGATTAGGGAATACAGTAGTCAAAGTATCGACAAGGATACAGTTCGACATTTTTTTCAAATATTCCAATAATTTCGAGTGAGCATGGTCTGGTTCAATTCAGTTCTGAAGAAAATTGAACCGAGTACCAATGGAAATCTTAAAAATGAAACAATTGGTTCCATACCCAATTATATAATTGAACCGGAACTAAACCAATCAGTTTCGATTCGATCCAATCCGATCCGATTTTTTTATATTGAAAAAAATATAAAAATAAAGTATAAAACTACTTGTCAAAATAAAAATAGACAAAAATAGAGTATAAAACAACTTGTCGTTCTTGTAATCCAATAATAAAAGAAAAATCTATTAAATAAAGCAACAAACAAAAATTCACTCCAAATTTGAAGATCAACTTTTAAAGGCGAAAAAAATGGTAAACTATTAAACATGGCATAAACAGAAAGATCTCGATCAAAAATTATATTTTTAGAAAATTCATATAAAAACAGCCTAATTATTTTAGTGATTCTTAATGATCTTGATTCTTGATGATTGACTACTTTGAAAATAACAATAAAATTGAGTTCTTATGAAATATTGAACTAAAAATATATTTTTCCTATTGTGTTGCATTAAAATCATGAATTTGTAAAATATTTATAAAATTATTTTGACTTAAATTTTGATTGCCCAGTAAAGGAAGGAAGAAGAAGCACATGGTGGAATTTTAACATGAGACAATTTTGGGGTTTAATATTTAAAAATGTAGTGCATGGTTCAAGTAAAAAGAAAAATTCGAAAGAACCGAATTCACTATTGGTTCTCAAGACAATTCCGAGAACCGGACCAAAATCGATATGTTCTCAATGTATGGTGCGATTCATTTAGTAGAGGAACCAGAGTCAAACCAACCGAATATATAGTTCCAGTCAGGTTCCATTTAGTAGAGGAACCGGAGTCAAACCAACCATAATATATGGTTCCAGTCAAGTTCCATTGGTTCACGGAAAAAATGCTCACCCCTACCAATAATCATACAATAAAAGATTTTCAATATTATGAGACAACAATTTTATATGGCAGCCATGTGAAGATCAACATTTTGTTTTGAAAATCTTTCTTATGAGACAACAATTTTTCAATAGGTAAATATCTAAATAAGTTCATCAGAAAACCAAATGAGAAATCCCTCTTTACAACACGCCCATATGATCAATTCCATCTGCAATTCATTTTTTTTTTTTTTTTTTTACCCTCAACCAATGATCCACTGCCACAATTGGACCTAACAACTGGGTTTTCGATTAACACCTACCCCTCTACCAGTGAATAAGCACCCACCCTTCAGCTAGAAGGCACTTTGCTATGCTCAGAGAAAAGTAGGGCCTTTGGTGTTTACCGCGTGTTTGTTGAGTGCTATTTGTTAGGAAAAAAGTAAGTCAAGGTTGGTGAGCAACTAAAGTGGAATTGAGAAAAATATAGCTAAAAATAGACACAAAATATTTATGTGATTTACCAATTTAGACTACGTCCATAGGCAAGTATGGGGAATTTCACTATAGTAAGAAAAAATTATAAAATACAAAGAAATAACAACTGATTTATCTTCTAATAGGAGAAACTAAGTAGGAAACGCTTAGATAAAATAAGTATATTTCTCTATATAATTTTATGTATCTCTCTACTCAATATTTTTTCTCCAACTTAACCTCAAATATATTGTCACATTTTATCATTCCTACACTTGCCATTTCTATGCTACTCACGTTTCCGCTAGGCTAATAAAGGATTGACACCGTGTAAACTTCTTAATACTGATTTGTTTTGTCATGTCTACTACGTTTTTCTCTGTATGAATTTTGTAAATTCACACTTCCTTCTTCCACATTTTCTCGATCCAGATGATATTGAACTTGAATGTGCTTTGTCTTCGAGTAAAATACTGAATTCTTTGCCAGGTGCAAAGCACTCTAGCTATCACAAAATAAACATTCTTCTTTTTGTTTTTTGTTTTTTAGGTGTTTGAGCTCCTCCATTAGCATTTGCAACTAGATTGCCTCTTTGCTAGCTTATGTAGTTGCCACATATTCTGCCTTTGTCGTAAAAGTAACCACGATAGACTGTAGTTTCGAAACCCAACTTACAAATCCTTCAACCTGAGTAAACACATAATGTAAATTAGACGTCTTTTTTAAGACTCACGTTTGACGTATTATTAACTATTTTCGATATATGTTTGAACTATTCGATATGCCCATAATATAATTCTTGAAATAAGTTTCGAAATGACATAAGTAATTTGTAGATTCGATTAACATACGATTGTCGGAGAATTTTTAAAATTTACGTATATTATCGAAATTCAAATTTATTTTGATTTTGCCCCCGTTTGGTGGAGATTAAAATCAAATTGTTAGTAAATTTTGATAAAAATTAAACAGTTATGGATTTCATAAAATATGTTATTAAAATTAATTGTTAACTTTGATTTAGATTAAAATTTAGATTTCATTCGATGCTAAACATGATTTTATATATATTAAAAAAATAGCAAAACCAATCTCTCTAGAATTATGTATCATTCTATTCATTATTATTTTTATTTTTTTGCTCTACCATATTTAGCAGATAACTCAATGCTTTCAATTACTCCCTACAAATTGGACGTATTATCTTCAGCTTCATCCTCTATCTATAGGGAAATTTTGCCACCTACCTCATTAATTACGAACCAAAATTTCATTGGCTGCATTTCCTGTACACTTTACTACTAAAGATTGAAAATTTTCATCAAATTCAATCTTGAGCAGGGGCGGACCTAGCACCCAACGAGTCGGGGCGACCCCCCGGGCTGGATTCGTCGGAAAAAAATTAATTAAGAAATCTGAAAATAATCACACACACACACACACACACTATATATATATATATATATATATATATTATTGTAGAATTAGAAACAAAACTGTGCGCAGCTCAATTGGAGAAGCGGTCGCCTTCCACTCTCAATTCCCAAGTTTGATTTTCTTTAATGGCATTTTTCCTTTCAATTTTTAAACATGTCTATAATAAGTAATCTTAATTAATAATTACAGCAATGATCAATTAAAAGAAGTGTAGCTCACATGGTAGTAGTGTCATTTTGTGCATTAGAGGTGTGTGGTTCAATTCTATGCTTTTTCACTTTTTTTGTTTAATTTTTCAATACAATAAATAATAACTAAATAATTATATATTATATGTTTTTGTTTTCAAAATAATTTATTTAAAAAAAATTATTGACTCAAATTATTACTCTATGATATATATACTTTTATTGTTAGATTTTATTAATGTTTTTTTATAAAATCCAAATTTGAACAATTTAATTGTTGTTTTTTTTATTCTTTTAAAAGTTCGAAAAATACTTTTTCTTTTAGGGTAAATAATAGTTTTAGTTATAAAAATCATTGTTTTCAAAATTTTACATAACTTTCTCAAACACTCGGAACTTGTCTTTACCATTTAATTATGTTTTATGTATAAACTATTTCGTTTAAGTTCGTAAAAACTTGAAACTTGATCGTACATTTACGATTAAAAATGTATTTATTATTATTATTATTATTATTATTATTATTATTATTATTATTATTTTAGGTTTATTGGATTATATTTTCAAATGTATATGAGATTTTTACGTTTTAATGTATTTATATATTGATTGAAATTTTTTAACATTATTTAATTAAATATTAATAAAAAAGTCTTATTATTACGGTTATGAACGATCGCCCTACTTATCTTTAGCATTAAATGCAAAGGAGGCTATTTAATGCATGAAGAAGACTCTTGTCCCTAAAGTCGATAAAAGTAGCTTTAATAGCCAACGTTATTGCAATCATACAATGTGGTATTTCATGAAACTGAAGACACCTTTCCAAGATGGGCATAACTCGACCACCCTTGAAGAGAAGGGCCCTACTTTATGTCTGACGGAGAAGGATAATTCATAGGAAAATGCTTCTTGTACATAATTATTTACACAATATTTTACATAATGATGAGGTGTCAAAATATAAGTGGAGAAGTCATTTGATTGATGAAATTTTAATCCAATTAAATCCCGACACATCATATGTTGGTAAACCATCATGTAAATTGTTATATACATGTAAAATAATTTATATCATATAACTTAACACGTGCAAGCAGTTATTACAACAAAATATAACATGCAGAGACTTTATGCAAATGTGCAATTGGCAAAAGTGGAATGCAATTATTAATTATCCTTGACTTATAATGCTACTCTGATGATATATTTGTATAACTTCCTAACATGAACCACATACTCACGATGCTAACATAATAAATCACGTACAAAGGCATAATTACAATTTCAACATAATGCACCAATGAACGAAATATAAAGAATAGCACACAGAAATATAAAAATCGATGCATATATTATATTCCGGCAACCTTTTACATCCTAAACATTTAAAAGAGGGAGTTTTGAAGGCACCTATTCATGCCAGATGTCAAAAAAATGGATCGTCAACCATAACGACACCGTTTGCTCTCTCCCTTGTGCTACGAAAAGGGGCTGAAGTTTTGACTTACCAAAACCATGAAATGTAGAAACAAGAAATGCAGAAAATGAGATTTTGATCAAGGTGACATTTTCACTCTTTGTTTTTAAGATGATAATATTGATAGAAAATCGAAAAGGGATTATCAATTCAATCCATATACTTAAACAAATCATTTTTTCATATATAAACTTTAAATTCATACTCCATGTTGAAATCCAAGAAAAGAATATAATACAAACATACATGTATCCATAATAATATGATTATTCGTCTGAATGGATTACGATCTTCCAATTTACTCTCTTGATTATCCATAATGAGATTCGAGATTCTCTCTTGAATTTACTCTCTGTTGATGGGGATGCAGAGAATGAAGAATCACAATCAATTGGGGACCAGACCCCATATAATAATAAGATAATGAATGATCATTATCTTTCATTTATTTCAAATCAGTCCATCATCTATCTAAAACAAACTTTCGATCTCTACACTTTAATTCTATGAAATCTAATACCCATTAGTCAAAATTTAACATTAATGGATCACTTTAATTGACTAATTTTCTTTGAATAATAACACCACACATTTTAATATATTACGTGTGGCCCCAAATATGTTAGAATTTTTCAACAATCTCTCGCTGGCCATACATGTAATCTTTCAAATGTGTACAACCTTATGAGCTCAAAATTTTGCTATTATTATTATGAGTATTTCAAACAATCTCATCCATTAGTTATATTGATATATGATTAAAACGATTTTCGTCACATTTAACGTGACTAAATCCATCAATGGTCACGTATACCAATACAATCAAATGACATAGATCAATCATGGGAATGTAGCATGTAAATTACATGTTATGTGATCCAAACATGTCTATTTTCTACTGGTCCAACCTTATTTTTTAAGTGAGATCAACCATAAACTTTAATCAGAGTAGAACTGAACTAAATACTTTACTTTTGAAATTAGTCGAATATCCATGGACAAAATATGTATCTAAAAATAGACAAAATCCAAATACAAACTCCTACTAAACTGACATATCATCAAAAAATGCAACACTCATGTGAACATTATGCTCATGAAAGACATTTGGTGGTAGACATTTAGTAAATGAATCATGGAGTTTGTTCTAATATGTTTTATAGAAATCTAACCACTTCGATTTCTTTCCTTGACAATTATGAACTTAGAGTGTGTTTGATAACACCATTTTCCCAAGAAAATCGAATTCAAATTCCATTTTCCATGTTTAAGGGTGTTTGATGGTGCAAAATTTTCCACCCTTGGGTGCAAAATGTTTTCCCTCCACGCGCCTATTTCTAGGCGTGGAGGGAATTGATTTTCCCACCTTTTAGATGGGAAAATTAATTCTGACTTTTTTTTTTAACAATAGAATCAAATTTCATAATCAATTGTGAAAATTTTTTACTTTAATGGGCAATTTTCATGTAAAACAAAGTCAAACGAATACTAAGCTTTGATGAAAAAAATTGATTTTTTTAGGAAAAAAAAATTCGTTTTTTTTTTTGACTTTTTGATAATGAAAACAAATTTTATAACCAATTGTGAAAAAATTATCACTTTAATGGACAATTTTCATGTAAAACAAAGTCAAACGAACACAAATTTTAAAAAAAATTCAGGTGGAAAATTATATCAATCAAACACAATAAATTAACAATTTCATGCAAAACAATTTCTAGACAATTACTTTCCCTAGAATTTATTGTCTTTCCACCTTTGCAATCAAACGGACCCTTAACGTCTTTAAACTTTGACATAGTCATGTTCCCGTTGGAATACAAGACTGTTTTGTCATAGAATAACTTAAATGGTCTTTCAATTCCATCCAAAATATACAGCCTAGTGATAATATTTGCAGTCAAATTCCATGATCATAATCAGAATATCTAACGATCTCCGATTGGTCTGATTTTCCTGAATGTGATCGTGTAATCCTTAGTTCTCTATAGATATTGAATAACCTCATGACTACTTTCCAAATTTCCATCCCAAATTTAGTTAAATATATGTCTAGCATTCTAACAATGAATACTATATCCAAATGTGTGTAAATCTAAGTATATATTAAATTCTCAATTGCTGAAGCATAGAGAATTTCACATATTTTTTTTCTTAAAATTTGTCTATGAGACATTAATTGAGACTAAACTTGTCTCACTTATCAATAGGGGTATCACCTGAATTACATATCTGCATTTCGAATCTTTTAAGAACATTATCGATACATCTCTTTTGTGATAATCCAAAAATACACCAAAAACGATTCTTGTGTATCTAAATCCTTAATACAAAAGAGGTGTCACTAAGATTTTTCATCTCAAAATTCCTTGATAGAAATCTTAGTTTCGTGCAACATGCATATATCATTAGTGGCAACCAGTATGTAATCAACATACAAAACCAGGAAAATATGCTTACTCCCACTAAACTTGTGATACATACAATCATCAACAGCATTTATCTAGAAACCAAATGAGATAACTATTTGATGAAATTTGTGGTACCAGTGACGGGAAGTTTGCTTGAGCCCATAAATTAATTTCTTTAATTTGCAAACTATATTCTTTGGGTCTCCTGACACAAAGTTTTCTATTTGCACCATATACATCGTTTCATCAATGTCACCATTGAGAAACGTCGTCTTAATATTCATCTGATGTAGCTCAAGATCAAAATGTGCAACAAGTGTCATAATTGTCTTGAAAGAGTCTTTCGTTGAAATTGGAGAGAAAGTCTCTTTGTAGTCAATGCATTCCTTTTGGGTAAAACATTTAGCTATAAGACGAGTCTTATATCTTTCCATATTACCGTTCGAATCCCTTTTGGTTTTAAATATTCATTTGCAATCAATGGGTTTCGCACCTTCTAGTACGGGACAAGATCTCAAACTTTATTAACTTGCATAGACTTATACTTCTTATT
Source organism: Fraxinus excelsior (assembly GCA_019097785.1). Classification (NCBI taxonomy): domain Eukaryota; kingdom Viridiplantae; phylum Streptophyta; class Magnoliopsida; order Lamiales; family Oleaceae; genus Fraxinus; species Fraxinus excelsior. Next base: position 19,760,710 of record CM032626.1, read on the forward strand.
CATGGCATCGATCCACTTTTGAGAGTTATTCTTTTGCATGATTTGATGAAAGTTGATTGATCAGGTCTTCTTTTACCAATCCATGACATCCTTACTTTCTTGGAAAAAGAGACTATAAAGTCATTCAGAATTGTATTTATCCCTTTTATAGTGAATTTCCTTAATGACATTTATTCTTAAGGTTGTTGAGTTTGTTTTTCTGGAACAATCTCTTGATTGTGTATAAGGGATTTTGTAATGTAGTTTTGATCCGAAATTGCTTATTGAACAAGATCTGGAGCAAGAATTTGTCTTTGGACCTGATCATTGTCAATTGCAACAGAAGAAATATATACAAATTATTCATTCAAGACAAAATCATTAACCTTATAACTTTATCTCCCTCGCAAATTCTACATTCTCAAGGAATCGAACATTTTCCTTTCGTAAATTAGCTTAATAGTGGGATCTTTAAAATTTTTGTAACCCCTTAAAAATTGCTTTTATATGAAACTGTGTTGAGAATTTAAGATGCAGTCTTTAGTGTTTCTACCTAGAAAGATCATGATGTACTGTGGAATGATTCCACATTCCTCTAAAAATTTAGCAAAAGGCCTTGGACGTTGTTCTCCTGATCCGTCATATGTATCATGGTATTCACCACTATCGTAAGATCTGACTTATTAAATTATTTTACTAAGTTGATATTCAACCCCAGTCTTGTATGTCTTGAATGAGTCCAGTGTTTGTGATTCCTCATAGATGAGATATAGGTAGCCATAATGAGAAAAATTCATCTATGAACGTAATAAATGACTGTCGACCATTCCAAGAAGCTAGAAGGAATGGTCCCCAGATATCTATATGAATTAGTTCCAAGACGTGTGAAGTCCTATGACACATAATCTCCTTATGTTTGTTTGTTTTCCCTCAATGCAATTGATATAAACACTTAAGTCTAAAAAATTTAAGGGAATCAAGAATTCCTTCTGACACAAGATTTTTCATTCTCCATTAAGAGAAGTGACATAATCGCTTGTGCCATAACAAAGTAGAATTCTCATTGGTTGATTTATGTTTAATATCATGCGGATTCACATATAAGATTTCTTTATAAGAGGCAACAATATTAAACAGATATGGTTATCGTTACCGGATGAAGAACTGGTACCCACAATATTTAAGGTAAGAAAAAGATCAAACTGACTATTTCAAATTGAACAAAAGTAAGAAAATTTGTCCAATGTAGAAATAGAAACCAAATTACGTCCAAAAAGGACGGTACTGCAAATGTATCTTTCAAGTCCAAATAATAACCAGTCTTTAAGATAACCCAAAGGTCGTATAGCATCAACCTTAACTGATTTTCCATCGCCTCACATAGATGAATCTTTCAGCATCAATTGGTTTTGACTGCTCAGACAACTCTGCATAGACACACTTGTGTAAGTAGTGGTACCGAAATTTATCCACCAAGTGTGTGTATGTATTGACATTAAATTTACCTCAAAACAAACCAAAATGAGAAATGTACCATTCTTTACACGCCAAGCATGGTATTTCGTATAGTCTCTTTATAGATCCAAGATTTTCACAAAAGTTACAGTTAAATTTATCATTTTCAGGCTTCTGCTGTTTATTTTAAAATCGAACCGGATGCAACTTTGTTATTCTTTATTACTTATCCTTAGAAGTACTTGCCAAGTAAGTAATGTCAGTTTTATCTTACTTTAGCATTTCTTCTTCTTGCACATAATATGGAAATGAGCTCATTAAGAGTCTATTTTTCCCTTTTAACGGTTGTAACTGCCCTTAATTAACCGAATTGTGCAGGAAGTGAGATCAATACCAAATGTAAGAGTAAGTCATCAGAGAGTTCGAACTTTAGTCCCTTAAGTTTAGAAGTAATATACTAGACATCTACATGATATACTCCTTTATGTTTCTCTTGCCTTTATACTAAAAGAAATTAAGCTTTGCAAAAGCATGCTTGTTTCAGTCTTATTGTTTTTCGCAAAACGTTTCTCAATTTTGGCAAGAAAATCCTTGGCATTAGTTACTTCTTCAGATACTGCGCCTCTAAAGGCTTCTAGAATGCTGTGCTTAATGATCATTAGACTCATGCGATTTGAGCGATCCCACTTCTCTAAGTTCGTATTTTCATCAGATGAACTTTCTTTCGTAAGAAGATTGGGTTCTTCAATCTGAAGCGCAAGATCTAGATTCATGTAGCCAGGAACAATTAATATGTTCTCTTTAAAATCCTTGAGGTTTGTTCTATTTACCACATGAATAGAGTTAATGTTGACAGATATTGTAGAAGTGGATGGATTAACTAAAACTAATTCCCAATTAATATGTTCACATTGGAATTCATATTAAACAATTAATTAATTCAAATAATGGTAAGCTCCATCTCAAAATACCTAGCACGTCATTAATATCAAGTTTTTGGACAGTAATATTAATTGTAAGTGATACTCTTGGTGTATTGATCAAACGTTGACAATAACTCTTGTCAAATAATAAACACACATTTGGATTGATTTATTATCCACATGAAAACCTTATAATTGTCACGCATTTACCATCTCAAGTGTCTATGTAATTCGGCTAAATATTAACCTTCCTTTGGGTCGGCTAATATCCGCATGAACGAGCATACACACGAATTCCTTCTAATATTCTAACTTAATTAATTTCCACAAGAAAGATTGCTTTAGCAACATATTACTTTAATCAATTCACCTTCGAATATTATATTCTCAAATGAGCCATTTATACCAAAATTTGAAAAGCAGAATACTTAATTTTATTTATCTTTAAACTTTAAGGGCCTAAGGGTTAATAATTCAAAACTTTATAGATTAAAATTAATTAATTTAGAACTTTAGGGGTTAGTAATTAATTATTGAAAATTTTAGGGACCCAAAAAATTTATTATTCAAAACTTTTGGGGCCAAATTTAAAATTTTAAAACTTTTGGGGCCAATAAGAACAAAGTCACAAACTTTGAAGGCTTTAATTGCAAAATTCAGAACTTTAATAGCCCAAAATTAATTAATTTTCAATATTTAGGGATTGAATTATTAAACCCACAACTTTAAAAGGCTCAATATGATGAATCTTAACTTTATGGGGGCTAAATAATCAAAACTTTAAACTTCAGGGGTTGAGTTATTAAAACCCGTAACCTTAAAGGCCAACTTGAATAAACTTAAAACCTTACGGGATGAAACTTAAAATTTAACCCTAATTTAAATTGCAAACATGGGCCTAAGAATTTCTAATTTACAGCCCAAGCCCCCTTGCCCCTAATCTCCCATAACTGAAAAAAAACAAACCTTTAAAGCCCCCTTCACCTTTTCCCCTGGCGCCAGCCCTAGTGGTCGGGGGCCGCCTAGCGGTTTTCCCCACCCTCTCCAATAGCGATTTCGCTGCTAGAAGCGTGTTCCACACGCTGTTGTTCTCAGCAGCAAAGAATGCTGCCGTCGGCGGCAGTCAATAATTTTTTTATTAAAACTGAATTTTTTCTATATTTCAACAGATCTGTTAAATTCTTAATTTCAAAAAATGAGAATTTTGAAGAAAATATTTAATTATCTCACAAATCCATATTATTATATGCCAGATTTCATGTAATATAAATATGAATTGCATAAAACAGCAGGAAAATCATATAACCCATAAAATTCAGAATTTAAAAATTCAATTTCTCAAGAATTTCAATTATGGAGTGTCTCTAATACCACTTGATAGAAAATCGAAAAGGGATTATCAATTCAATCCATATACTTAAACAAATCATTTTCTCATATATAAACTTTAGATTCATACTACATGTTGAAATCTAAGAAAACAATATAATACAAACGTACAAGTATCCATAATAATCTGATTCTTCGCCTGAATGTGTTACGATCTTCCAATTGATTCATGATCCTCTTTTGAATTTGCTCTCTGTTGATGGGGATGCAGAGAATGAAGAATCAGAATCAATTGGGGACCATGGCCCTATATAATAATAATAAGATAATGAATTGTCATTATCTTTCATTTATTTCAAATCGGCGTATCGTCAATCTAAAACATACTTCCGGTCTTTACACTTTAATTCCATGAAACCTAATATCCATTGGTCAAAATTTAACTTTATTGGATCACTTTAATTGGCTAATTTTTTTTTAAATAATAGCACCACACATTTTAATAAATTACGTGTGGCCCCAAATATATTAGAATTTTCCAACAAATACATGTACACCTGTAATAACTTTTCGACACTTTGTCTCCCAAGAAAAGGACCATATCCTGCAATAGGAGACTTCAAATTACGTAGACCAACAAATTTACTAATATTTAGAACTCTCTTTGTATAAAATCGGTCAAAATAAATGTAGAATTTGAAGTAAATATGAAGTAATATCATAGTGCACGAATGAAGCGAATTGTATGAATTCTACAAATGGGAGCCTATATATAGATGTCGAAGAGTAATGTTGAAGAGACTCAACTCTTGGAGAAGGCATGTCTATTGGAATAATATATGTCCTTTTTGGACAACTTTTGTCCAGAATACATTTTATATGAAAAGAAACATGTTTTCATTCAAACATTTTCTAGAATATTCCTTCACTTGTCATAACTGCGTTAACATAATATTCCATCACGCAAATGCAATCTCCAACAATTTCCTTGTGGTTAATGTCTCAATTTCAACTATAATTTCTCATTCACCCGAAATTGATTTGAGAAACTATAATAATCTAATCAAGGAGTAGAACACATTTGGCTTTCAAACTCTCAGGGTCGATCCTAGCCCAAAGTAACCAAGGCCATTGCCTAGGGTCTCCAACTTGAAAGGGTCTAAAAAAAATTAAAACTTCAAATCCCAATAAAACATTTCCTTATTTATTTGAGTTAGGTCTCTAACTCTTTAAAAGTGGAAATTACACTGGAGCACGTATTTAAAGATCGCACTTAAAAACCCAGATATGAAGTATATTTACAAATGGTTTATAAAGATGAGGATGGTGCAACAATGTCACGACTTGCCTTAGGCATAAGAACACACAGTTAGGCTCTTCCAAGTATATGGTTAAAAGCCTTGTTTTTACAAATATATAATTTCTATACTTTGCTATTATATGCCTCATTTGTTACATTCTATAACTCATCATTTGTTTATCTATCGGAAATCTAATGCCCTTTTTTTGTCTTTAATATCTCAACCAATCGTACCCGAGAACAAGTCAACATATAAATGTATTACAGAATAAAAGTTAAATACTTCTCTGATTGTGAGTGCAGGAATCTTCAAAGAATTTTCCTTCATCACACACTTAAAAATGAAACCAATTTTGGTAAGATCATTTTGCTTGATTAGATGTTTGTCCTCAATGACATAATTTATGTCATATTAATATGTTTCGACATTTTGTAGTGTTTTTTCCCCAATACACGGTATAACAAAAGTTAGACGCTATTTTTTTCCTTATGAATGTTACCTACGTGCTCATGGTAGATCAGTAAATATATTATCTAGAATGGACGAAGTTGATAATTGCTATACCATGTTTGCATTTGTATCTTTAAGTTTATCATTTTCTGTAAAGATCATGGCTAAGAAGAAACTATATTTTTTTCTATATCAACTTGTTCAATTTAATATTCGATTATGCCCCCTAACTCAAAGTGTCAGTGTGTGCCATGAGACCATGATCAACTATATCCCCGTGTTTTCTCTTGACAGACCCTTTTGTCCTGGTGTATGTGGACAAGATAACTCGTGTATAACTCTCATTTACTCTAAGAGAACTGGGAGGTCTATATATTGCCCACCCCAGTTGATCCTTAAGATTTTATTCAATTGGGGACTGATTCACACAACTTTGTTATGGGCTGGTTTCATACAATTAATCAGGAAGGAATTATTGGAAAGGTCTATAATTAAGGGTTTGAATTTTTAAAATTAGTGGCTCCCATTTATAGAATTGTTCCATGTTTTCTTTAGAAAGAATCCAATGTATCATGTATGCATGTATCTAAATGACAGTATTCAACATTTGTGTTCATGGTATTAGAGCTGCCCTCACTAGGACAGTAAATTACTTTTCTATATGTCGCTGATTATTTGATAAATTCAACAAACTTTTTATTTTCTGTTCTGGTTGATGGAAAAAAAAAAAAAAAATCTCCTATTAAGAATTTTGCACTCAATGTAGCAAACTGTTTTAATAAAACACCAGCAGATTGCAAAAGGCGAAAATTTATGTAAGAGTGGACATCTGATGCAGACCCTCAATGAAACTAAAAAATTTACTTGAACAGGGAGCAACTTGATGATCTCTACAAGCTGCTGAACCAAAGTCAGCCTTCAAGTGTTCTCTCTAGTTTTCTTGCCCGTGTCCAAAAAGGTAGCCCATTAAGTGCCTACACTAGCTCATTCTATCCAGCACCTTAGCTCATTGATTCTGGTGCATCGCATCACATGACTAGTTTCTTGCATTTATTTATCATGTATTATCCTTATTCTGATCATATAAAGATTCTAATTGGTGATACCGAGATAGTAATCTATCTCCAGTTGCATGAAATGGTTCAGTTTTCATCTCATAAAACCTAGTTTTAAAATCAGTCATTCGTGTCCTAATCTTTCATGAAATATTTTGCCAATTAGTAAATTCGCCAGCGACTCTTTTTAATTCACCTGTGAATTTCGGGATCTACATTCATGGAAGATGAATGACAGAGCTAAGATAGTTGACATACTATTATTTTGATGACAACTTCTTCAAAAGTCGGAAACTAAAGGTGTGGGTAGTGGTGGCATTTATAACCCCCTTGAGAGTCACATAATGTCATGGCGCTATAAGTTAGGTCATCCCAATTTCCTTGAAACAAATGTTTCTATCTTTATTGAAAAACTTACACCCTTCGTTATTTCAATATCAAATTTGTCACTGATCAAAGCATCATCATGATTATTAAGGAAAAGTGTGTTTTTCATCAATCTACATGTTTTGATAGCCCAACAAAGAATGGGATAGCAGACAGACTGCGGGCGTTCTAAATATCTTAAGGGTGAGGCTGTCCTTACAGCTGCATATTTGATCGACCAAATTTCAGAGTAGAATTTTAAAGTTTGAGACTCCACTTACCAATAACACATTCTCCATTAACCAATGAGAAGTAACCTAAGATACTGTGTAAGGGTGAAAGGTTCCACCCTAGCTATGATAGTAACAATGATGGATTCATACGCTACAACTGGTCAATTTGTAATATTTGTTATTTGGCCTTCATCAGATAAGGGGTTTCCTAAGGAGGCCAAAGTGTCAAGAGTTCAACTTTGTAAGGTACCTATGCATAGGAAGGGTATTTTTCTTCATTGGTTGTATCTCTTGGTTTTATTGAGAAACCGTGGCTCGGAATTGAGAAACAAAAATACTCATTAGTTTTGATCAGAGCTTAAATGAAGAACAGCCTACCAATCAGGTAACTAGCCCTCTGATTTGCCTCCAAGCATCTTGAAACCAGTTGATATTGGCGCTGCCAATAATCAAACTTTGTTGGGCATTTGAGTACCATTTGGATCCACAATCACCATTTGACGGACATTTCAATGATCCATTGAGAAATCCTTTGAGCCTTACTCCCATATTCACCTTTTGCTTCCACGCGAGAAAGTTATCGTCTCCAAGTTTGATTCAAACGGTCTAATTGGTTGGTTTAATAATCAGCAACTGAACTAAAGGAGACAATGAGTTGGTTGAGAGGAAAATGATTCTGGGGAGTCGTTGGTAAGATGAGTGGTTGACATGTTGACACCATTTACCGATTATCATTTAGTGCATTGAAGCTTCGATACCATCATCGAGAATTAAGATTCCCAAGATGGAAGGGAAGAAACTTTTTCTCTGTCATACAGAATGATATAGACTTTCATATCACAATATGTTTACACATGTGCCCCTGCCTACAGACTGCTATTGCAAATGTGCACCATCTGGGTGCACTACCGAAATTTGTAGGGTACTTTCTTGACGTGCATATTTATTCGTAAAAAATTAGTAGAGACGATTTTTCGAACAACATCATTTATGCCTATCTAGGATTGAAGTTAGCAGCAAAGTAAAACAGAGGAATTTAACTTCAATGATATGCAACAGGGGAATTCAATAACTGTGAACATAAATGTACAAGTAGATCTAAAGCCGATTTCTCATTAGAGATGCTACTATATTGTGCAAGACGGATTTCTCCAGAAGCAGGTCTCCTTATTGACAATAGAAAGTCTATCATCTTGCAGGTAACAAAATACATAAAGATGAGAATTACTGACCATAAATATTAATTAAGAAAAAGCACTGCAATGGACAAGCTAGCTTAATATCTTAACCAGCTCAAGCGAAAGGAGATGGGCAAGGGGGAGTATTAACTTCGAGAATTCCCTCAAGCATTTGGCTAACTTTTCTCATGGTTGGCCTCAGAGATGAATCTTCTTGAATGCACCAAATGCCAACCATCACAAACCTTTCTAGTCTTTTCTTGTCGTTTAAAGCTTCGGTGTCACTTTCAACCAACGTCTCTAGCCTGCCTTCCTGAAAGCAGTCCCAAACCCAATCGGTAAGAATTGGATTTTCTCCATCTCCAGATTCCAAATCTATCAGGTTTCTTCTACATGTAATGATCTCTAGCAGTAAAACACCGAAGCTATAAACATCGACTTTTGCGGTGACTTGAGTGTTTCTAAACCATTCGGGAGCAACATAGCCTTTTGTACCTCTGATATTAGTTAGGGTGCGACTCTGATTCATCATCAGAAGTTTTGCTAATCCAAAGTCAGAAATCCGAGCATTAAAATATCCATCAAGAAGTATATTCTGAGGCTTGATGTCGCAGTGGATGATTTGAGTGCTACATTCTTCGTGCAAATACGCAAGTCCCTTGGCTATCCCCTGTGCAATTTGAATCCTTTGATTCCAATTCGGTCTCTGATCACCAAAAAGGAAACTTGCTAGAGTTCCATTGTTCATGTACTCATACACCAACATCCGATGAGGACCCTCTTCACAAAATCCAAGCAGGCGGACCAAATTCTTATGATGAGTTTGGCCTATGACAGTCACTTCTGTTTTGAATTCTTTCTCGGTATCTTGAGCCACTCTATCCAGCTTTTTCACTGCAATGGTGCTTTTGGAACCCGTTGGCATTACCCCTTTGTAGACAATTCCAAAAGCACCTCTACCCAGTTCTTCCTTGAACCCGTCGGTGGCTTCTGCAAGCTCTTTATAAGTAAAACACCGCAAATTCACTCCTGCTGCATCATGAACTGGACGGAAATTTGTGATTTTTTTCTTGTAAATAAGGAAAAACCCCAGACAAGCTGCACCTACAAACATGAAGTTGACGAACAGGGAGCTGCCCAGGAGCACTGATCCCACAAGAATCAATGTTCCCCGGTCCTTTTCCTTTTTTCCTGGAGTTGTATAATCCGGGCCTCCTACAGGAATATCACCTTTTCTGAGCTTGAGAAAAGCCTTTGCATTAAGTTGTGTGTCAACTCTCCCATTAGACAGTGGCAGCTTCTTCTTCCAGCAGCTATTATCTCTGTAAATCGAAACAGCACAGAAACAATCATTCAGGCAGGCATTTTTACAGTCATCTTCTGTGGAAGGTTTTATTTGCTCAAAATCCGATTTTGGCCAATCAGTATCAGAAACCTCGAACATTTCATATACATCTTCTGCAGAACCCTTCTGATCATCTTCACCACAGATTGGAATAAACTTGGGATTGCAATCACTAAACGAGTTGCCTGGTTCCGAGGGAATATAACCTCGAGGACATTCGCAATTTGGCCTTCCATCATTTCCGAGTCTGCAGACACTGTTATACCCACAAGCCCCACTGCCTTTATCTCCATCGATTTCTGTACATATGTTTTCTGGCCAATATTCAGCAACAGTCCACCCTCGATCGCCACTGACATTCCTTGGATAATAATATTGTCTGAAAACTCCATCAACATCTAGAGTTGCCCTATAATAATGATCCGAAGTCGTCGGAATTGAGCGCTTCGTCGTTAGGGGCTTTTGTTCTCCATTTATCCTCAATACATAAAGCGAACCCCTTGCACTGAAGACCAATTGTTGACCAGAATTCGAAGTATTTGCAGAATCAGAAGTTTGACTGTTGTAATACTCATCATCAAAATCCGAATTCGTCGGCACACTTCGAGTATTAAGCACTAAATTCCCACCGCTAAGCATGCGAAGATAAAATCTGCCAAGAGTGAAATTCGTTTCAGACTTTCGCGAAACAAGCTCATCATTAATCTCAATTATTTGCGTTGGCAGCACTGTATCCCTTGGATGTTTGAAACTTTCCCATATCGTAACAGAATCAATGCCCACTAAAACAAAATTTCCCGTATCATTCAAAAAACCATGGGAAACATTATCAACAATATCCTCAGTCCTCCATAGAATGCGGCCTTGAGGATCAGAAAGCACCAGCCCCCTTTGTGCATCAATCTCCACCCTGGAACCCCGTGAAATAGGATTTGTAACGATTGGATACCATACTACAGTTTTTTTTGGTATTTTATCATACCATATAGCAAGTTGAAACATATCGCTGTTTTGAATTTTCTGAAACCCAAATGCGAAATATCCAGAAGGTGAAAGCCATGTAGCGGAACTCTCTGTTGCAACGAGAGAAGTGCCCACACGTATGTTACCACGGGTTTGAGAAAAAGTGCAGAGCGGAAGGAGAAATATTATCAAGAAGATAAAGATGAAGTTGAAGAGAGCATAAGCCATTGTTAATTGTTCGAGCAAATTTGGCACATAAAAATATTAAAAAAATACAAAACTCCGTGTATAAAGGATTGGAGAAGATTGTTTCTTGGTTCAAGACTTTCGAGTCAACTCATACCTTTCAAGGTGTGCTTAAAACTTTGTCCCCACGCGGAAAACTTTTCAAGACTTGTATATGTACCAAGAACTACGTCTTAAATGATTAATCAAAAAAATTATTTGACTTGCGTATGGGATGGTTATGATAATTTTGATTAGAGTAAAACTATGCAGTAATGATTTTTAACATTATAAATTCAATTAAATATAAAAATGTATGACTCATTCATTAGATAACATTACGATTGAGATGACTAATGTCGTTGGATTCAATTTTTCTTGTTTGACGGGGAGGAAATAAAAAAAAAGACCCCTATTTCAGGTCAAAATAGAAAGAAAGATTCAATTTTTTTTCTTTTTTGATAGGGGAAAAAAATCCTATTTCTAGTCAAAATAGAAAGAAAGGGGGTATGAAAAAAGGGATATTATTTTTTTCTCTTTCCATTTTCTAATCAATTTTCGTCGTGTGTTGTCTATCAAGATTTTCTGTATTTGTAACATGATTGTATGAAAAATGTAGACAGTTAAATTTTGGACAATGTCATTTGTACTTTTAAATATTTACATCTTCGTTGACATTGTCGTCCTTGTAAAAAAGTGATTAGTTGAAAAAAAAAAATTAACTATCAAATCAAAATTTGTCACTAGGCGAAATGTAAATCATGGAATATACCAAACATGATCGTTGAATTTTCAAGGGAAAATGTGAGTTGACAAGTCCACATGATTAGATTGCGTACGATAATAGTTGGACCAATTCAACAACGCTAATTATTTCCTCAACAGTTACTTGAGATTAAGATGATACTCAAAAGGGTCCAAATTGGTACGACATATTTCATGTATTCACGGACGGCACGGCATAAAGATTTTATCTAAATATTTAAATATCCGAAGTGAAAAATATTCATTTTTAATTATTTTTTTCCATGTGAAATGTCTTCTTTTATAATTAGTATACGTATAATTTTATTAGGATTTGTTTGAGCTCCAATTTATTGAAAAATATGCAGTTGTAATAGGATTAAATCATTGCTCAAAAATGTATTTTTATGAAAAAATTAAAGCTCGAACAATGGCTAAAAATGACTTTCACCATTTCGATGCAACCTTCCATTTCCTTCTCATTTTGTCGCAATTCCTTATTTTCAATTTTATGACTTCTACATTTTTCTTTTTCCTTGTACCATTTCCACACAACCTCTCATTTCCATGTCATTTCGTTACGGTCCCTTCTTTTGAATTTATGACTTTTTTATTCTTCCTTTTCCTTTGACTAGTTCCATGCAACCTCTCATTTTCTGGTCATTTTATTGCAATTCCTTTTTTTTCAATTTATGACTTTTGCGTTCTTTCTTTTCCTTCCCCACCTAGCTGTATAATAATTTCTCACCTATTGGGTTTGAACTAGAAAGGATATCGGAGCACTTTTAAGAGACTCTCTAACTAAAAAAAATAGTATTTATTTTTTAGAGTCAATACTTAACAAAAAGATCTAATGGGCTTTCTATTCTCATTCTTTAAAATAAAGAATGAAATTGACTCTTCAAAATTTGAAGAGTCAAACTCACTCATTATATTTACTCTATAATTATTTATTTAATAAGTTACATATTTCAATATTCTATTTTTTAAATCATTCACATCATATTTGAATTGATTGATCATTGACATAAGGGGGAAAATTGCAGTCGCGGTCTCAAATCTCTTCGTTTTTTATATACTTTACCCAAACCTTTATTTTTTGCCACCATAGATATCAGACCTTTGAGAAATTCGCAGATGCAGTCCAAAATGAAAAAAAAAAATCCAAGTTTTGACCAATTTAAATAGAGGCATTTTTGTCTAATCATATTCTCCCTTTTTAAAAAATCATTTGACCAGTTATAATCTCACTCCCTCGCCATTCTTTTTCACGGTACGAATTCAACATTCATGTTCTACAATGTCGAACGAAAATAGCTAACAATTTGATAAAATTCTAGAAGATTTTGCATGTCGCGTACGAGGCTATCTTTCCCGAACCTATTTACGGTAAGTTTTAAATGTTTTCAAGAATTCTGGTTGTAGACATGTTTGCCTCACATTAGGCTATCAACTGTGTTCATATAGTGTATATTTCCATAATTTTAAGCATGTTATTGAGTTGAAATCATAAAATTTCTCATATTTATTCACGCTGCTTTTGCATTCATTTTATTCAACTAGTGTTTGGTATTGATATCGGGTTGTTGTTATAATTTTTTTTCTATATAGGGAAAAAATTCATGTTATTTCACCATAAAGTTATATTACAGTAGTGTTTTTTTCGCAAAGAAGCGAAATCTTTTATACGAGCATGGGAAGATAGCATATATGGACTACATGCACCCTAATTGGTTTAATATATTCCTCCTGGACAATACTATGAAGATGATAGGCTATTTTGAGAAAGTGAAGTATGTGTATAAGATTGAAAAGAAGAGATTGAGTGAGACATCGTTCTGGTTAATGAAAGATTCAGATTTTATAAATGTAGTTAGATTGCTTGCTGAGATATGGTGTGTGCCTGTAGTTGAAGCGTCATGGGACAACAAAGTAGGGTATGATATTTCAGTGGTTGATGTTGCCAATTGTGAGGTGTTGGAGGATGTGGAAGAAAAAGGGAAATTAGATGTTGACAAACAATTTGAGCATAATGTATGCTATGTAGTGGAGGCTTATGAAGATTTTCTAAAGGGAGATGACTTGTATGTTGTGTATGAGGTTGACAGTAATGGTGCAACTGATGAAATAGAAGTGGATGCAGGGAGTTTTGTTGATATTCTTGCAGGTGGAGTGAATGACTTACATAAAGATGAAGATCGTGTATTTGCAGATCACAACGAAGAGGCACATGCTACAGATCACAATGAGCCACCTATTTCTCCTCAATAGGATGTACCTGCTGAAGTACAACATCATGCACCTGCTGATGCGTTATGTGTTAATGAAGCCCTTACTGTTTCACCCCATGTTGATACACCACTTGCAGATGCACCCTCTTCTCTTGTAGGTGAATTGAGTGACTTACATGTAGAACATCATGTACCTACAGGTGGTGATAATATAAGTGATCAACATATAGGTAAAGAACTAGCGGTGGACCTACATGACTATAATGAGACACTTCCTGCACCCCCTGCATATGCACCACGTGATGATGCGCCCGTTGTTGATGAAAATATGGACCATACTGACACTAGAGAAGGAAATAGGGAATTTGAATTTGAGGAAAGCATAGTGGAGGAGTTTAGTGGTCCAAATTATGAGCAGGATGAAGAAGTACCCGTTGATGATAATGATGAAGATATTTCTTCAGGTTGTATGAGGGTTTTGATATTGGTGATGGAAATCTGAAAAAAGAACATGAGGGTGCAGCAAGGCATGTAAATGGTGATGGGACAAACTATGATGAGTCAGATGCTTTTAGAAGTATTCCAATTGATAGTGAATAATTTGGTGGCTCTTCAGGAGCCATAAATGAGCCTTAGTTTAATCCTGCTACAGACATGCAAGATCTAAAATTCCGAATAGGCATGAAGTTTGATAACATAAAGATACTGAGGAAAGTAATTGTACAATATTCCGTTAAAAATGCAAGGCAAGTCAAATATGTAAAGAATGAAGGAACAGGATTACGAGTCAAACGTCAAGATAATTGTCCATGGGTTCTGTATATCTATCACCAACCAGACAAAAGTTTCAGGATTAACACATTTAGAAATGAACATACATGCACAATGGAGTGGTAATAAAAGAGTACATGATGGTTACTTGGCAAAAAAATATATAAGGAAGTTCAGATCCGATCCAAAAATGTCTATGAATAGTTTTACAAAAACAATGAAGGAAGATTGCATGTATGAGATCTCTAAACGTCATTTTTATAGGACAAGAGCTAAATGTGCAAAAGTTGTAAATGAAATTGTGACTAAACAATATAAGATCTTGTGGGACTATGGTGAGAAGTTGAAAAGAACTAATCTTGGTAGTACAGTGAAAATTAAAGGGATATGTGATAATTTAAATGAATATACATATGTTTAAGGGCTTGCAAATCAGGTTATAGAGCTGGATGTAGGAATGTGATTGATTTGGATGGATGTTTCCTAAAAAGTGCATAAGGTAGGCAGTTGTTGGCTGCAGTAGGTGTTTATGTCAATAACTGCATGTTTCATGTAGCTTGTGTTTTGGTAGATACGGAGAACAAAGCAAATTGGGAAGTTCTTAGAACTTTTAACAGTCGATATTAGGATGTGTAATGCTAGAACTTGGACCTTTATTTAAGACAAATAGAAGGGCTTGGTAGACTCCATAGATTTATTATGTGGCGGTGCTAAACATAAGTGTTGTGCAAAATATTTATACAGGAATTCCACCTTAGTGCATAAGAGACTAACTCTAAAGATCATGTTTTGGACTGAAACAAGGCAACAAGAGTGGCAGAGTGGAGAAGTACAATGAATGAGATGAAAGATATGAATGAAGTAGCGTTTAAATAGTTCAATGAGAAACCAGCATCACAGTGGAGATTTTTAGGATTATTCAAAATGCGACATCCTACTAAATAACTTGTGTGGGGGTATTCAACTCTTCCATACTGATTGCAAGAGAAAAGTCTATTATCTCAATACTTTAGAAGATAAGACATCAACAAATATTGAGGATTAATACCAAAAGGGAAGCTGCACAAATGTGGGATTATGCTTTTGGTCCTAGAGTTATTAGTATTGTTGAGAAAGCAAAGGCAGGAAAGGTTCTTGAAGGCTGACTATGTTGGAAGTGAAAAGTTTGAGGTAAGCAATAGAGGTGGAATGAGATGGAGGGTGGACATGATGAAACGTGAATGTGCATGTAAAAAATGATAACTTACTCGAATACCTTGTGTGTATGCAATATCTGGTACGCTATCGAGAAATATTGGCATATATGAGTTTGTAGATGTATGATACAGTAAAGAAGCTTATACGAGGTCCTATAGCCTAGTCATTCAACCAATGTTAGGTCCTGAGCTATGACCAAAGTTGGGAAAACATCATTTGAATCCACCTATCAATAAGAAATAGACAAGCAGACCAAAGAAGTTGAGAAAAGGTTGCAAGTAGAGCCACCTGCAGGCACCGAAATGGTAAAGATTGGAATGAAAATAACATGTAAAAAATGTGGTGGGACAGGTCATAACAAGAGAACATGTTCTGAATCAAATTCACAGCAGGATACAGAACAGGATATACAGCTAACTCAATCACAAGGCCAAAGAAAAAGAAATGCCTCTACATAGTAGGATACAGTGCCAACTTCATCACAAGGCAAGAGAAAGACTTCTACTCTCACCAAGCCACAGACAAAGAAGAAGAAAAATTGACAAGAAATAACATAGCTGTTTATATAATGATCCTTTCAAACAAAATTTTTGTATGGTGAAGTTTTTTATGTGATTACCTTTGGTAGAACGAAATTGGAATTGCTTTTGTATGATGAACAAACGAATTATGATGTAAAATGTGAATATTCCAATGAAAAAATGTTCTTTATGTCTTTAATTAGCGACTGTTTTTGGATCATTGTGCTCTGGGTGCTTCGGAAGTTAAACAGTGTTGGAATTGGCACCTAAAGAAGTGAAATAAATATTCTGACTCAAGTAAAGGATTGGGACATAAGATTCAACTCCTTTAAAGTTTTGGGACCTACTATGCAACTCATTCAAAATGTTTGGGAGTTTAATGCATTCAAAAACAAATGTTTGGTACCTACGTAGCAACATAGTAAAAGGTTTTGGTCTTTCTGTTCGACTTATTGAAAACATTTGAGACCTGCAATGCACTACCTACAATAGGTTTTCAAATAGATTTTCCTATCTTTTGAAGCATTTGCTCACAAGAAGGGGGAGGAAAATATGAGAAATGAAAATTATGATAAAACTGTTTAATGATAACATGTCTTATGTAATGAAAAATAAGTTAC
Source organism: Fraxinus excelsior (assembly GCA_019097785.1). Classification (NCBI taxonomy): domain Eukaryota; kingdom Viridiplantae; phylum Streptophyta; class Magnoliopsida; order Lamiales; family Oleaceae; genus Fraxinus; species Fraxinus excelsior. The sequence continues at coordinate 19,777,596 of CM032626.1, forward strand.
AAAATCATAGACAGCACTCAATTTCTAAATCATAAACCCACCTTCCAAAACACAAACACAACATATAAGCTAAAAGATCTAACACGGATCTTAGCACAGACCCATTTCACAAAAACTCCACATACAAATCCTAATATCCAAGTTTTCCATGAACTACGACTTCTTGCATGTAGGGTGTTTAGTTCAGCTTTCATCTCTCTTCTAACATGTAGAAATCCAGGGATTATCTCCCTCGACCTGTCGCACATTAGAGGGTCGTACCGGTCAAAAACATTAAATCTACTGACATCCTAACATCAGGGCAAGTGAGAAATCTTCTTCCTGAGTTCAAGTCCGTCCATGAGGTCTTCATCTGCATAGGTTCAATGCATCTACATACATTACTCTCCATATTCACATATAAGATAAGTGGAAGAGAGAGAAGAATATATAAGACCTGAGAAATGAGGGAAATGAACAGTGATTAATACAATAAAAATGGAGAAAGACGATTAGACGAAAATGCCATGGCTTAATTTGGTCAAAATTTGCCTTTTTTCATTTTTGTGGTCAACTAATGGTGGAACTAACGTTTTCCGTTAATTTGGACTGCATCTACGAATTTCTCAAAGGCTTGGGACATTTGGTGACACAAAGTGAAAGTTGAGGTAATGTCTGAAAAAAAAAAAAAAACAAAAAGGTTTGAGACCGCGACTGCAATTTTCCGTAAAAAACATGTTAAGTAAAAGACGAGGAGGAAGAATAGCTTGAGTAGGAGCTTGCATCTAATTAGCTTGTTGGTGAGCACAGTTAATGTTCTTGGATTTATTGCATCTCCTCAAAAAATTAAATTATTTCTTTCCTGTCAAATGTTTCTTAAAAAATGAAGAGCTAAAATAGAGATTAATGTCTAAGTGTATAAAATATTTTACCCTCTAAATTTAAATATGCTCTTGATAACAATTATACATAAATTGCTCTCAGTATTTAATAACTTTAGTTCCTTGGACGTCACAAAAGGCAATTTCAAATGCGAGTCACGAGACTTATAAATCTCCAACTTTGGCAATGAGAAAGAAGAAATAATTGTCTATTTAAAACATTTAGCAACTTATTATAAGAACTTTTGTTCCTTTCACCTCAAGAAACTTTGTTGTTTTCTTGTCATTCTCAAGAACGTTTGAAACTCTATACACCAAAAAAATAAAAATTCAAATCCAAGGATATTGCCACGAAAGAAAACTATTATTCTTTTCAATAGAAAGACTTCAAGGATTTCTACAAGAAAATTAGTTATCTAGTCATCGTTTTCAAAACATGAATATGTTCTGAGTTATAGAACTTCACATTAGAATTCATTTCTTTTAATAAATGAGGGACATTCTTGGCATACTGAATTCCCTTTAACTGGTACTTTCCTTTAAGGCTGGGCAAATGTCCGAACAGAACCGGACCGAACCGAACCGAGCGGGTTTTCTTAACTTAAAAACCCGAAGAACCGAGAACCGAATAACCGAAATGTTTTGGTTCGGTTCTCGGTTCTCGACCTGGAACCGAAGAACCGAATTTTTTTTAGATAAATCAATTTATTTTATTTTTTTAAAACAAATTAACAATTTTTTGTTTAACTATTTGACCTATATATATATATATATATATATATATATATATATATATATATAAGATTTGATCTCCTAAGCACCGTGCTTAGTGTATACTAAGCACCATGCTTAGGTATCAATAAAACTACCCACTAATGCAGTGTGCCACCTAAGCACTTTTAATTTTGGGCTGGTTTATAGTTTGGCTTTTGTTTCCAATTGGACTTAGTTTAGATTGGGTTTGGTTTCAGTCTTGGGCTAAGTTTTAGTTGCTATTTCAGCCACTCATGGTTGGGTTTAAGGTTTAGTTGCAAAGATTGAACTTGGTATTTGTATCTATTTTTTGTTATTATTATTATTATTTACTTTAATGTGTATTTATGTAGTATTATTCTAAATGTTAAAAAAATTAATTATAGTACGGAACCGAACAGAACCGAATAGAACCGAACCGAACCGAACCGAACCCGAACGGCTCCAAAATTATATCTGGAACTGACAGTTCCATTTACTAAATACCCGAAAATTTCTGGAACCGAAAAAAACCGAACCGAACCGACCCACGCCCATCCCTACTTTCCTTGAACCAGAAAAAAGCTTGGAATTCAGTATTATTCTCATCAATCTTTTTTATAATCAAAAGCACTATTTAATAAAGGAAAATTGGCACAAATGGTCCATAATGTATGACCCTTAGTGAGCAAAATGGTCCCTCGTGTTTCATTCTTGGCACTAATCCCCTTGACCTATTGATATTGTGCACAGAAAGTCCTTTTCATATGGTTTTCATTCATTCTTGCTGTTAAAAGTATATCTATTTTAATCAAAAAAACATTTATACCATTACCCATTTATATACTTAAAAGAATTATTTATGCAAAATTTCTTAGTTTCCATATTTCTTTGCATTCATAGTCAAAACCTCCTATACCAAAAAGAAAGAGAGAGAAATACGTTAGGTAATATAAAATATGGAAATTAAGAAATTTTGCATAAATAGTCCTTTGAGTGTATAAGTCGATAATGGTATACTTTCAATGGTAAGAATGGATGGATAACATCCAAAAGAACTTTTTGCACACAAAATAAATAGATTGAGGGGGTCTATCTCGAGAATAAAAGGTTAGGGACCATTTTCGCACAAGGGTCGTATGTTGTGACCATTTGTGCCAATTTTACTTCAAAAATTATCAATCGGTCATCATAAGAGAATTTCACGAAGATTAGATGATTGAATTTGAATAATATTACATCATATAATATATTAATAAATTTATTACTATGCTAATTAATTTTAATTAACGGCAACTTCTTGCATTCCAAAGTTGAATATTCATATGTCTAAAACAACGGTAAACACCATGCTAGTTAAGCTCTCGATCTCGATCTTACGAGCCTTACGATTTTGTGATTTCAAAATGACAAATAATGCAATCCAATTGTAGGATCTTAAAATTGTAGAATGTTACGATCCCACTGTTGAATTTTAACGATCCTAGCGATTCTAATGATCCTAACAATCATGCATTTTTTTTTATTACTGGTCAGAGTTGAACGTACGTTGCATATTATTCTGAAATATTTTATAATGTGATCGTACATTTACTATTTTGATCTAAATATGAGAAATATGCAAATAATTAAAAATAAATGTTAATTATTATAAATGCAAGTAAATAATAAAATGCATACTTGAATACAAATATTAGAATTACAACTAAACGCATAAATAAAAATGAATGTCAAATACGATACATATGTGACAACGAATGTTAAGTCATTTATATTAAATGAATATAATTTTATTTCTAATTAAGTGAAACTGAATTCTGATTTTTTTATTTTTTTTTTTGGTTAAATTGAATGCTAATTAACATACATAGACATGAATAATGAACTGCGTGAGATTTTAATTAATATTAAACAAATAAATGTAAGCATTAATTAATTATTAATAATAGGGACATGGATATGAATGTGAATGTGAAATTCTAATTAATATTAATTAAATGAATAAGAATATCAATTAATTGAGAATTAATTGTAGTATTTATTATAATTTGTAAATTAAATACATATTGAAAAATGAAAAGTAAGGTATTATTGAAATAATTAAATATTAACCAATTTATAATCACCCAAAAAACAATTCGTACTCCATATGATATAATATATTATACAATATGGACTTTTCAACTTCGTTCTAATAAATTAAGTAGGTTGGGTTTTGGACACTAGCGCTAAGTCTCATTTGGAATTACAACCCAAATAAAACTAGGAAAACAACACAAACAGCAGAAGTCATGATTCATTCTATGTCGCCCCTTGTTTCTTTGATCTTTTTCAAAATAGCTCATTTGTATTTTTGTTTTTAATCTATACGTATTCTGAGCTCATATATTGTGAATGTTCATGTGGTTGTGATTGTGGGTAAGTTTTGCAAAAAGACAATGTGATCGGTTTTTATCTGTTTGACATATAAATAGAATCATGCTACATGTACATCTAGTTTAAAACCTAGTTTGACACCCATGTGAGTTGACAAAATTCTATACATTGATTTTAACAATACTTTTTCTAAACAATTGTCAGATTTTTTACATATGGGTGAGTATCAAACAAGGTGTACACTTTGCATAAATTCCTGCAAAAAAAGATGAAGTCGCCTTTCCACAGTGTTGAATTAATGCTCTATTATCATGCTATATATAGGGGATCACGAGTTGGAAGAAAAAAACTTATGAATGTCTCTTCGATTAAAAGAATACGTTGTAGCAAAAAAGTTATAAGAAATTTGGATTAGAATCTATTGAGAAATGTTGATGAGTGAACAAGAAAACTAGCAACAAGAATTTCGTCAATATGGAAGGTTCGAACACGATTATAAATCGCTTTCATCAATTAATATTTGTCGCCAGGTTTCAATAGCAAATAATTTGTAAGAGTAAACAAACCTTAAATCCAGTTAGAGTCAGGCAAAACCAAACTCGGAAATGAACTTTTAGAACAAATATATAAAACTTGATTTGATCTTTGGATTTTGATATAGGTGTGTCAATTTGATGTTTGTGATATATTTTAAACATGAAAACCATTCATATATATAATACTACAACCTCCCTACACAAAAAAAAAAAAAAATGCAAAAATCAAGTCAAAAAGGTGTTAAACCCTTCAAAACGATGCCGAATTCAAAACCCCAATGGGTATATTTTTTTACTGGGCGGCTGGCTGCCCAATTCATCAAATTTATCCCTGTAATTGAAACACAAGGCTGGACAACCACCCAAGCTTACCATTTTTTGTTCTCGTTTTGTTTTTGCTCATTTTTCTCATGGTTGATCATTTCCATTACTTCCAAAATACTCCTTGTTCAAATATAAAATGAATACAAACTTAAGTTTAACGACACTTATGTGTATATATATATATATATATATATATATATATATATATATATATATATATATATATATATATATCGATTTAAATCCAACCTTAGTGTAAATCTAACAAAGTGATCATCGAAATCTTTGGTAGCATGAAAGTTCTAAACCTATCATTAATTGTGATGATACTAGTGAAATCACATGCACACAAATATCAAGTGTTCCACTCAATCTCATTTAGCGCTTTTATATCCTTACGTTTCTTTTATTCATAATTTTTTAAGAGAAAAACTTCAAGTCTCTATTGAAGCGATACCACCTCGAAGTTTGAATAGATAAAGTTCTTATAGTATCTTGTCACTTTTAGATATACTTAATCCACTGATCTAAACTTTATTAAGAGTTATAGAAACTCAATCATCTTATTCGTGACAACCAGCACTTATAACCTAGGATAGGGTTTAAAAGAATAAATAAGTGATGAATCTATTTGCATATCGAATAATTTATTGTTATCCTTTGAACCTTGAATATACTTGCTAGTATAGTCTGGTAAGCTTGTCGTCGTTGGTGAATTGAATTACTGAATTTTAACCTCATCCTACTAGTTGTAGTTCGCACTAATTCCCTTGTAAGGGGTTTAGTGAACGAATCTACCAAATTCTCATTTGACTCAACATAAGTGAGTGAAATTATTTCATTTTTTATTAATCTCCTTATGTAATCATGTCTTAAACTCATATGTCTAGACTTATCATTAAATATTTTATTGTATGTTCTAGCTAAAGTGGTTTGACTATCACACAAAATAGATATGAAAGAATTATTCATTTCTCCCAATGGAATTTCATACATTAAATCCCTAAACTATTCAACATCTTTTTCGATTTTGGCCAATGCCACAAATTTGGATTTCGTAGTTGAGTGAGTAATACACACCTGTTTCTTGAGTTTCCAAGAGACAGTATCTTCTCCATGGATAAATACCCAACCATAGGTTGATTTATTCTCACCAAAATTGGATATCCAACTAGCATTAGTAAACCTTTCTAGGGTTGCCGAAAACTTAGAATATTGGAGAGCTAGAGTCTTGGTTTTCTTCAAATAGCCAATAACCCATTTGATAGCCTTCCAATGTTATTCACTGGATTGCTAGTAAACCGACTAAGTTTATTAATTGAAAATACTATGACAGATCTTGTACATTACACAATATACATTAGACTTTCGATAGCACTTGCATACTCAAGTTCTCTTCCATAATTCTTTACAAGTTTCAGACTTGGATTAAACTGAGGGTAACCTCTTTAATGTTTAAGTGTTTGGACTTATTAATCACATTCTCAACATAATGTGATTGGCTTAATATGTAACCTCCACTAGTCTTAGTAACTTTGATACCTAGTTTGGTATCAACTTGACCAAGATCTCTCATTTTGAATGTGGAAGATAGAAACTTCTTTATTTCTTTTATACCTTGCATTTGATTGTTCACAATCAACATGTCATCGACGTATAAGCAAATAAGTACAACATGATTGTCACATACTTTTGAATATAAACATTTATCAACATTATTATGTTTAAATCCAAAAGACATTATTGTTAAGTCAAACTTTTGTGCCATTTCTAGTTGCTCGTTTTAATCTATATAATGATTTTATTAGTTTGCATACTTTATTCTCATTTTCAGATAGAATAAAATAGTTTGATTGTTCCATATAGATCTCCTCATCAAGATCCCCGTTTAAGAATACCGTTTTAACATCCATTTGATATATATGCAAATCATAGATTGAAGTTAAAGTAAATATAATCCTAATTAATGTTATTCAAGCAACTATTGCATACGTGACAAAGTAATATAATCCTTCTTTTTGTCGATACCCTATGGCCGCTAACCTAACTTTAAAGGTATTAAGAGTATCATCCGCATTGTAATATCTCCTAAATACTCATTTGCAACCTATAGGTTATGATCCAAATGATAAATCAACTAATTTCCAAGTGTTGTTTGACATTATTGAATCGATTTCATCATTTATAGCATCCTTCCAAAAAGTGCTATCTTTAGATAACATTACTTATTGATAAGTTTTAGGATCAGTTTCTGCTTGAAAAACATTAGTTCTTGTGTCAATTTTCCTATTTTCCTCAACTAAATAGAAAGAAATAAGTTGAGAGTTTAATTCATTCGGTTCTAACATTTTTTTTTTCTTTCAAGCTCTTTTAAATCTGTGAAGTTTACTTATTTCAACATCCTCAAAATGTGTTTCTACTAATGATCTTGTTGAACTAGGAATCTCCACTTGAGATTCACTTGGAGAATTATTATGTGAAAATAATATATTCTCAAAGAACTCTACTTCACGGGATTCAATAATAATATTGATTTCCAAGTTTAACAAGCGATATGCTTTGCTATTTTGGGCATATCATATAAAAGCACATTTGATCCCTCTAGGACTTAATTTACTCATTTAAGGATCTGTGTTCTTACTTTAAGCAAGACACCTCCACACTTTGAAATAACAAATGTTCGATTTTCTCCTTTTCCACAATTCATGTGAAGAAACCTTAAATCTTTTAGTTGGAATCCTATTAACTATGTGACACGTACTTAATAAAACTTCACCCCATAAGTTGTATGGCAACTTAGCACTTAATAACATAGCATTTATCATTTCAACTAGTGTCATATTCTTTATTTTAGCCAAACCATTTTGTTTAGAAATTATAGGTGCACTACATGGATATATTATGTCACATTGTTCACAAAATAGATTAAATTCACTAGAGAAATATTCACATCTTATCACTTGCAAGAATTTTAATCTTTCTATTTCATTGATTTTGTACTTTGCCTTGTATATCTTAAACATGTTAAAGGTTTCATCCTTATATTTCATCAAGTAGTTATAATAAAACCTATAATGATCATCTATGAATGTATGTAGTATTTATTACCTCATCTAGTTAACATTCTATTTAATTCACACATATGAATGAATTAAGTCTAGCAGATTAAATTTCATTTCAATACTTTATACTTAACACATAATTCACATTTATTATATTCTATGTTTTTCTATTTTAATCATTATTTTTAAAGTAGAAGATTCAACATATCCTAGTCTATCATGCCATAAAGAAATAAACTCAGCGACATAATTTAAATTTTTAATTTTATTAATATTATTGTCAATAGTATAAAGTTTGATCATTCCATCACTTGAATTGCATTTTCCAACAAATACATCATTCGGAAAAAATATAAGTTTGCCCGACTCATATATGGACTTAATTCCTGGATTTCTTAACAAATCACTACTTACAAGATTTATATTCATATCCGGTACATACAATATATTTATTAGTGTGATCTTCTTGTTGGACGTGAATTGTAACTCTGTGTTGCCTTTTGCAACAACCTTTGATTTGAACTTCATTCCACATTTGAACGCGTTCATTATCCACTTCTTGATAGATTTTGAAAAGTGATCTATTATAGCACACAAGTATGGTGGCACAAGTATCATACCACCATATTTGAACATTTCCTTTAACCAAATTCACGATGCTCACGGTAGCAATGATGTTGTCAATGGAGTTCACTTTGTCTTCTTGCATTGATTGTTTGCGATGTCTACAATCCCGAGCATAATGTTCGAGTTTCCCACATTCATAACAAGAAAATTAGAAATTCTTCTTGTTCTTGTTATCTTTGTAGGGGGTTTGAGGATCTTCTTTTCTTGAAATTCTTGTTGTATTTGTTTGGTTGGTCTATAGCGTGGACTTTGGAAGTGCCCTCATGATAATGTTTATTTCCATCTCGTGCCTTTAACTCTTCCTCTATGTGAAGATGCTTTTGAATCTCTTTCAAAGAATAATCTTTAGAACTGTGAAGAATTTTCTTCATATAGCTCCTTCGTGAAGATGGAAATTTGGCAATGATTGTACGAAAGATTTTGGGAAGATCAATCTTCACGACCTTTATTTTATTGACAATAACTTGCAACTCATGTAATTTTTCCTAACAATAGAAAGTTATTCAAAAATTTGAAATCAGTAACTTTTTGGTACTTTCCTTTCGGCCTTATATTTGGTTTCCAACGATTCTCATATTTATTTTGCCAAGGTATTCTTTGTGTAGAGATCATAGAAGTGACTGGAGACAGCATTCAAAATGTGTCATCTGCATATCAATTCTTTTTATTTTCCCTTCTTTCTTTCCACCCTTGTTTCGTTGATGTCGTTTGAGGTTGGTTTCGGTAATGGCACTAAGTTCGAATCCAAGACATAAAAGATCTTCAAGGTTATAAGAAGAAACTTCAACTTATCCTTCCATCTTGTAAAGTTTGACCCATTGAATCATCAAGCCTCACAAGGTCTTGACTCTATTGTAATCATGGTTGTCTCATTCTCCATGTTAAGACTATCATTTGAGATTGTTGAGAAAAGTTGATGAATGAACAAGAAAACCTGCAACAAGAATTCGCCACAGTGGAAGGTTTAAATACGATTATGAATTGCAATCTTCAAACAATATTTGTCGTTATCACGATAAGTGCTTGAAGACTTCAATGGTAAATAGTTTACAGGAGTAAACAGACTTTAATCTAAGTTAAAATCAAGCAAAACCAAATTTGGAAAGGAACTTTTAGAACAAATATATAAAACTTGATTTGATATTTTGATTTTCATATTGGTGTATCAATTTGATGTTTTTATATGTTTTCCAACATGAAAACCATCCAAATATATAATCCTACAACCTTCATGCACGAAAATGTGCAAAAACCAAACCAAATAAGTGTAAAACCCTTCAAAACGATGCCAAAATTTGAAATCTCAACAAGCATATTTCATACTGGACAATCGCCCGTACAAAATCGGGACTCCACCCAATTCATCAAATTTGCCCTTGTAATTGCAACAAGGCCGGGCGGCCATTTTTCGGCCTTCACCATTCTTTATTCTCATTTTGTTTTCGCTTGTTTTTCTCGTAATTGACCACTTTCATTACTTCCAAAATCATTCTTCATTACTAATTTGAACAATATCCAACAAAATCAGAGTATCATACTAGAATTTGCAGATTATCTGAAATTTCCATGACTTTTATGTGGGAGACTAATGATGGTATTTGAATGCAAATACAAACTAGGACAAGGATGGAGAGATGATTTTCGAATTAGGACTAATTCGAATGCAAACTAATGATGGTATTTGTTGGAATCTAACTTCAATATTTCCTTGATTGGTCATTCAACAAGGCAACATAAAATACTAGAAAAACAAAAATCTTGTGCATATGGCAAATATATCTCGATTCTTGAGCGGCAAAAATCAAATAAGTTACTTGTAAGAATTTTTTATTTTTTTAATTTTTGCTTTTACCCCTCAGCCTTTGTTCTTTTCTTGTCATTCTGATCAAGAACGTTTGTTTCAATATATACGGTGAAAAAAAAAACAAATAATAAACTATTCTTTTGAGAATAGAAGAGGTTCAAGAATTTTACAACGAAATTAATTTTCCGTCGTTTAAAAATATGAATATGTTTTGAGTTATAACTTTGGAACTTGAGCAGTGAGCACATACATATAACAACTCGTGTTTTTTAATATTGGTTCGAATATGTAAATAAATCTCGAATACGATCCAAACATACATGAATCTTTCGATTCATTTGTCTCTCACGCTCAATTAATCATACACATTCTAGTGCGAACTAATTCTCTTTAAGCTATGAGTAAGAAAATTTAGTTATAAAGATAGAAAAAATCAACTAAGAAGGCAAAAAATCAAAGCTAAACGCATCTGTAGCTACGCTAAATTAAAAAAAAAAAAACTTAGAGAGAGAATATGTTACATGAAAAATAAGATAAATAAACTACAAAATTGTTGAAAGAGAACTTTCATTTTTTCCAAATTAACCATTGATGATATGTCATTTATTCTGGGTAGGGTTTGAAGAACTCGGCAGCCGTTTCCTCAGACCCTTTTCCACGGCCTTTTCAGGCTCGACCGTTGCTCCATTCAGCTTCCCTCGATTGGCGGAAAATAAATTAATAGAAATAAGCAACTTTCTTGTGTGAATTTTATCAGCAGAACAAGTGAACAACTGCAGAAACAATATGAGGCCTAAGAGAAGAAGAAATTTTCTCATTGTATTGGACGCCTTTGATTTGATTTGGAAGAAAATGAAATGAATGTGTGAATGGAAAATCATGAAATTTGAGTCTGATTTATACAAGCATCTCTACGCGTGCTTGTTGGGTGTATCTCGTGCTTTAGACTGACAATAACATGTGTTTTGTATAAATTTATGCTGCAACTTTCTATAGTTTAAGGTTTGATCATTGATGTGAAGCCTGCAGGGAGTGATTAAGTCAACAGTCTGACGTGGAGCTATGCACTTTTGTTTTAGCCTAGTTTTCGTAAGTGGTATATCTCCAAGTAGGATCACAAACGTCTTCAAACCACGAGAAATTAGTAGAAAAAAAATATAGTAGACTCTCGAACAACATCCAACAATCGCGTACAATCTCAAACAACGTAGAACTTTGCTTCATTGCACGTATGCACGCTTTCCTTGAGAATCTATTACTAGGGATTCAAATACATTGTGTGCATTGTTCAATGCGGAGATAACCCGAACACCAAAGATTAAAAATATGCATGATCCTCTAGACCAGGGCCGGACCCAAACAATTTTCTTGTGGGGTCATTTAGTGTTAGGTTGAAAAAAAAAACTCAGAAAAATTCAAAAATAAAATAAAATTGTGGGGGTCATTTGACACCATGTGGGTCCGCCCCTGCTCTAGACTGACAATATAAACAACTGTAATGTAAGAAGAATATGCAAATGATCTTTTATTATGCATGAAAAATCAAGGGAATAAAAAAAAAACATTCTTTAAACATAGTGTCACGACTTCTTTCAAAAAAAATATATCCCAATCAAATCACAAATTTTATATAGATGGTGAAACAATATGTTGCCAAGAGTTGGGGGACGGTCGGCCCTTGTATTCTGCACGCCACTTTCTGGCCGCCCAAAGCTACCAAGGCTAGGGCAGGCTCGACTCATCCTCCTTTGTCCTCCATCACATCCAACCTCCTCCAAATGATCTCACGAATCATGCAAACTCTTTTACGCATCCAATAATGTCAAAAACTGACATTATTTTGAAAATATTCTAACAATTTGACTAAACCATAGCCAAAATTGTCTACAAATGGAAAATCTCATCTCTGGTCCATAGCTATTATTCCAGTAGCTAGTGAGTTTCAACCTATAAAATGTACCGAATTAATTTCTCAACGTTTCAATATAATTATACAATCTATGTCCAATTATAGAAATGATTCAATATAAAGGATGAACCGCAACCTTGACAGCTCCATCTACCTTGGGCCTTGGTGAATTAGGTAAATCGCAGGTTATGCCTCCAAGGTACAGGGTGGAAGACTGCTTGTATACTTGTACTTACCCAATGGCCAAATCCATATTTTAGGATTCGAACCCTTGACACGACAGCTTCAAGTAAAGTTGAAATTTTTCCATCATCCCCTTTTACCACTTGGAGATGTGCCATGGGGGCAAATGATCCAATATATCTCTGTTTTTTCTATGAAACTAGGTTATGCTTCATAAAGTTTATAGTTCTGCAATGGTCGAATTTCCCCATTATGCACTGTCTTCTAAGAATTTTTCACGTAAAATTTGCTTAATTATTGTCAAAAATAAGTGTTTATAACTTTCATCAAAGATTTTAAATGTGATTATATACTTAAGCTTGGCCAAATATATCATATTCTGGAATCGCTATGCTGCACGCAGTGATGGAGTCAAAATCGAGAGATTATTATGATTAATTTACCCAATTAACTTAGCAAGTCTTGATGGCGACATCACACTGGTCGTTTTTCTTCGCATGTAAATCATTAATTATAGATTAGCAATATTTAATAATTGGAACAAGAAACAGCACCATATATGTTTAGGTGGGTAAATCTTGCTTAATATTTGGACCTTAATTTGCATTAGAAGTGTAATCTAACATTTAAAACTACTAAAAAGTTTTTTTTTTTTTTTTCACATTGTTGGGTTTTTAGATACCCAATAAATCTCGGATTATGATGTTAAATCGATTTTAGTTTGGATTATATTTCATAAGTCTCGATCGAAGTGAAATGTTTCAACACCACAATTGACCAACTTATCACGTAATCCACTTGAACCATTTGAATCAGCTTAATTATAGGGAAAATTACATAAAACCAGGGGTTTAGTTTGACATTTTAAAAAATCAGGTATACTTTTTAAAAAATCAGGTTTACCATTATAAAAATCAGGTTTTTAGTTTATTTTTGCAAAAATCAGGTTGTATATTAAAACCCAAATTCTTAACCTAATCAATTTCCTCCCAACTCTCTCAATCTCTCGCCTCTCGCCTCTCTCTCTTCCAACCCATTGCCTCTACTCTCTCTCTCTCTGTACCAATCCATCACCTCTGACAATCACGAGGCGACTCCTGCTGTGGTTGGGTGTGGTGGATTGCTATGCACAGTGCGTGCGGTGGGGTGTTGTGGATTGCTGTGTACAGTGGGTACGATGGGGTATTTTTGAATCGCCTCTGAGCAAGGCGTTGAGGCGTGGCATCAGAGCATCCGCCTCTTGGAGATCTATTCCAGATCCTGATTAGTGGTATTTCTCGGGCGATTTTGTGGTGGTTGAGGTGGAGTGTGATAACGGTGTCTGTGCTTTGTGTGTTTCATATGTAAGTGCTCAGTATAATCTCGTGGCATATGAACAGAGAAAGAATACCATTCATGAGATCTGAACTAAAAGATGAACAAAAATTTCAAAAATTTGCATTTGGCTGGGCAAAAGAGAAGGGTCAGAAGTCTTTGGCATTGGATACAGCAATTGGGATATGGCAGTTGCTATTTGCAGAGAAGCAGTGGCCACTACTCGATCATTGGTGCCAATTTTGGGGATGTGTGGAGGTGGTTGATCTGTGGTGGTATGTTTTGAGTGGTGGTGAGGGATTTGTGGTGGCGATTGTGTGGTGGTGGTGGTGATCCGTGGGGGTGGTCGTCGATTTTTGTTATTGTTGTAGTGGGGTTAATGGTTGGCGGTGGTTCTTTTTGGTTTCCGAGACCTAGATATTAACTGTGACTTTAAAAAAAAAAATCTGTGACCCCACAAATTTTAAAATACGTGACCTGTGACCTATAATTTTTATGGTCTTTGACCTATAAAATTTTAAATCCGTGACATCGAAATAATTTGTGACCTACAAAATATTTTATCTGTGACCCATAAAAAAAACTGTGACCTATAAATTTTTAAAAAATAATCTGTGGCTTTTAAAATTTTAGATCTGTGACCTCGAAATAATTCGTGACCTAGAAAATATTTTATCCGTGACCCATAAAAAAACTGTGACCTATAAATTTTTGATAAGTTGTGACCTGAAATTAATTTTTAACTAATTAATAAAATATATACGATCAAATTGCAGAATTGAATATTTAATTAATTAATAAAAAGTAAAAACCTGATTTTTGCAATTTTAAAATTTTAGCACCTGATTTTTGCAAATGTCAAACTTAATACATGATCAATGAACTTTTTCCTTAATTATATTGGTGTTGCTCATGACCCAACACAAATACTTGGAAGGTTTTAAGGTTGTTAGCCCATTTATCTCCTTTGTTATTGGGCCATATTATTTGACATAAAGCACATATCTATTCCTAACCTATTTAATTGCTTGTCCATTATTGTTGAATGTGTGAAGGTGATTGAGGTAGCCATGTTTTCTTGAGAAAAATAGATCCCGATGTTGGCTTTGTGTCCCTCATTTTGGCGATCTGTTCTTCTCGACTCTTCTTAGCCTTTGTGGTTAACATACATGGTTTTCAATCCTTTCTCCATCTTCAAGTCCTTTGTGGCCTATTAACTACTGGAGCAACCGTTTTGAATTTGGGGAAGGTGTCGGTTTGGTGATCTTGTTGGTTTTGGTTGTGGTGTCGATTGTCTGGTATTAACTAAGCCCGGATTAGTGGTATATTGGAGCCCAAAAATCAGCACACATAATCAAAGTCATACATTTTAATCAATCACATATTCAAAACTACTATTCATTTATGAACCATACATTTTGTAGGCTCCAAATATTGAAGTTAACAATAGTTTTTTCCGAACACTCGAAATATATATATAGTGATTTTAGAAGGCTATTTAGGTTTAAAAAATAAATTATTCTATGCAAATTGAGATCGTTTTGTTTTTCTTCTAGAATATTCTTAATTAAATAAAACAACACGATAAGCATTATTCGTAATAAATTTGAAGTGATCGGCAATGAAAATCAATTTTGTTTAATGGTTACATTTTGTGATTTTGATAAAACATTAATCTGAATATCCTCTCTCTCTCTCTCTCTCTCTCTCTCTCTCTCTCTCTCTCTCTCTCTCTCTCTCTCTCTCTCTCTCTCTCTCCATGTTACGTTATGGTGAGATTGCTACTCTTGTTATTGAAAGTCTACTCGCGTTATTAAGTGGGTGTTTGACACCCATTCCTGGGAAGAAATTGTTTTTTGAATAGTGATTGATAGAAGAATATGTAGTTAAAAAGTAAGGAAAAATTTTGGGTTTATGTGTAATATTATTTTATTTGGAGAATGTGTGGTTAAAAATGAGTATTGTAGAAAAATGAGAATGAGAAAATGGGTGTCAAACAGGGGCTAAAAGTTTCTTTAAACCCAAGAAGGAAATGTTTTTTTTTTTTTTAATTTGTATTTGTAGAATAGTATTCATTTACTTATTGAGATTTTAATTTGTAGAATAATGGGTTTTTTTTGGAAAATACGTGGTTGAAAAATAAGGAAAAATTTACAATTTACGTGTAATATTATTTTATTGAATAATGTCTGATTGAAAAGAAGAAAAAAAAAAGTATTAAAATCTTAATGGAGGCTATACGATTTATTGTGAGACTCAAAAGTCTTATAAATTGGCAACTAGCATATTCAAATTAATGCTCTAAAATGTTCGTCTAGACTCAAAGTTTAACCTTACCATTTAACTTTACCATTTATTATGCTTTTATATTTTTTTTACACTCATGTTTTGTTTATGTTTGTTTAGGGTCCATTTTGCATGATATTTAAAAAGTCGAGAAGTTTTTGAAGATTAAAAGTTACTTTTCAACTCGTTTGATTAAAAATTATAATAACTTTTGGAGAAAGTTGGTTCAAGGTAACGTTTATTAAAAAATTAATTAATTAAATTTTAAATAAAAATTAGGATAACTTTCTTTTGCAAAACAAAAATAAAAATCATGAGACTCGTGAAAAGGTTTGATCTAAATCACTGTTGTCAAAGTCGGACGGAGTGAACCGTGGAAAAAAAAAAACCGGTATAAAGGTCTGACACACACTGAAGATATCCGTTCGACTCTCGGGTTTTATCATTCCCTTGATTTAAGCCTCTTTCGCACTATTGAAATTTCTATACTAGAAAATTTTGGAATGGATTTCAGAGGAGCAAAAAGGAGAGGTAGACCCGAAGGTGCGTTCAATGGCAGTGGCGGTTTCAAGAAATCCAAGCAAGGTCTGTTCATTCTTTTTTACGCTCACTTTCAGTTCTAGGGTTTCTTTTTTGCTCATTTTCATATACCTTTTTATGCGGTCAGTAATTTTGAAGTAGTCAACAAGTGTTCTGTGCTTGGCTTGGATCCTATGTTGTTTTGTGGATTTCTAGTCTAAGGTTGATGTATGGTGTTTCACTCTTTCTGGCACTCCGTAATGTGATTCATTTGTTGTTAAGGTTTTTTTTTTTTTTTTAGTGTTTGTGGGAATTGGGAATAGAATCCTGATGGACTTGGACTATTACCCATTGTAAAATTGGTTATTTTCCAATTTTGTATAGTTAGATGGCAAATTATGAAAATTGCTTTGTACTTTTACAAAAGACAAAAATGTCGGAATACTTGTGATTTGTGATTTCTGGTGGAGACTCCAGGTATATCCACTGGATCATTATGAGCCTTTTTATCCTTTATTTTATTGAACTTTGGAGTTATGCCAGTGCTTGAAGACGGATTTCCGGCAGGGAATCATTGGAGTGGTCAAGAGATGTTTAATGGCCCTAAATGAGTGTAAAATTGTAAATTCAATTAAGCACACGTTGAAGGAAGCCTATGGGTACCCTGAAGAAAGTTCTCAATGTCCTTATTTCCCTGCTACCTTTTTTAGGGCTTTTATGTTGTCTTTAACCCGAATGTCAATCATGATTTTTTTGGATTACAAGTTCGATCATTTTATTAATAGCAATGATCATATGGCTCTTAATCATTAGTTGAAGTATGAAGGTTAATAACTCATAAATTTTAGCTGAGGAAAACGATTAATTTTCTGCAACAGAAATGGAGTCCTTTACAACTGGTATAGGAAGCAAATCGAAGCCATGCACAAAGTTTTTCAGGTTCTAATCTTAACCCATCTAAAATTAGTACTTCAACTGCAACTTTTATACGTGGTAATGATCGTAATGTAGATGGAAGATTTATCTCGTTTATAGTAAAAAAATAACATTATCTGGATTAATGAATCGGACGTCAAAGGTTCTGAAACAGGTTGTGCTCATCATTTAATTGATAAGTGACTATTGAATGGAAATGGCTGAGCTGCGGATTAAGCACTTGTTTGGACTGATGTAACACCTATTGAATAGAGTTATCAAAAGAAGTTCAGTGGGACAAACAATTTGCATCAATTTGTATCCATATTATAATTATGTACGACTCCTTTTGCAACCTTGGTTAATGAGTTGTCAGATTAATTAATGGATTGTATTGAATTTAGTTATGCCTGTTCCTGGGTAGTATCTTCCAGTCTGAACAGTGATATGGACTGCAGAGGTTTCCAACATCCTCGAGAATTTAGTCAAGGATCTTTCTTTGCGGTAAATCTCAGTAAAAAAAAGGAGGTGCTTATGCATCACTTATGATTGGCCTTTCAGGTTACCAAAAGTTTGTGCTTGCTGACGCTGTAGTTGCTTACATACTTGAATTGGTTATTGCAAGTTGTCGATTGTATATATTCTTGTTTTCATTTTTTATTTTATTTTTCATGCTTGATCTTTGTACTCAATTCATTCTTGAAATTTTTGCCACTTGGAACTTGCATATGGCATTCATGCATCCTATGGCTCCATAATGTCCATATATTAGTGAATATCTTTGCCTTGAGTTCACAGTAGTTACAAAGATATCGTCTCAAAGATTTCAAGTGAAGTAAAGGGACTTCCAT
The DNA here is from genome assembly GCA_019097785.1 of Fraxinus excelsior. NCBI lineage: Eukaryota > Viridiplantae > Streptophyta > Magnoliopsida > Lamiales > Oleaceae > Fraxinus > Fraxinus excelsior. The sequence continues at coordinate 19,795,894 of CM032626.1, forward strand.
TTGCACTTTGGCCTGGTTGGTCCTTATTTTTCCTTATTGATTTGCAACAATTTTTTAAGAAGTTCCAATGAAATTTTTAACTTCAACGTGTTGCTGCACATTCCTTGTGTCAAAGAGGCATGGTCATTTTTTTCATTTTAACGGCTTATTTGTTTACTAAGGTACAAACAAAGAAGATCATGATTTTGCACATTTAGCCCCTGATGTAGATTGAAATCTACTAAAAATCACAAATCAAAGTCAACAATTAATTTTAACAATCTTTTCAACCTCACATTTAGCCACAACTTTTCGGCCTCACATTTTATCAACTTTGATCAAAATCTACTAAAAATCTGATTTTAATATACACGAAACTAGAGCTTGAATTCTATAAAATTATAAAACAGATTTCTTGGAGGCATGGTCATTTTTCCAGCTTATATGTTTACTATTGTCCGACCAAAAAAGATCATGCTTTTGCGCATTTAAATTCTTTAAAACCATAAAACAAATTTCTTGGATACCCTATGCACTGCTCAGAATTGCTTCCTAAGCTCATTAACCTGCTAAAACCCGTAATACCTCATAAAAGTCATTTTTACCTTCAAAATTTCATTCAAAATGTGTATGAATAACTCTTTCTCTGGCAATAATTATTTTTAAATTGTAGGTCGTGGAAGTTTGAAATCTATTGGTCACTTGGTATCTGATGCAGTGATGCTTAATTGACATGATGGTTTCCGATTTTTGTCTCTAAAATTGTCATTTGTCAATACACTTGTGCCTGCTAACTACTTACAATCCCAATCTTTTTCATTTATTCATGGGTGTATCTGGATAGTCAGCTAAGGGGAGAAATATTCGGTAGTGAACTGTGTAGGAGTTATACTAGGCAACTTTATGTAATTGTACTCATGCTAGGTTCTGTTTCCCTCTAGTATCTTTGGGTTTTCTAGATTTTTTTGGGGGGAGGTGGCGATGGGATGATAATGAAATACATAAAATAGAGGTTCTGTGAACTTAATGAAATCATTTTAGTTCCTGGAACTTAACGAAATCATTTTAGTTGAATGTGAGAGGTTGTGTCAATTTTTTTTTTAGAAATAATTATTAGAAATTTCTTTGTGGTATTATCATTTTTAATTAAGGAACAAATGAAAGAGATATGAAAGAGGATAATGAGGATTATTGGAGTTTGGGTTGGTTTGGAAACTGCAGGGAGTAATTTTCTGGCATCCTGAACATTGCACCAAAAGGTGCAAACCTTTGGCATTTGGTCTTTGTTATTAGATGAACCCATCACGTTGTTGAGTTAGTTCATCTGAGCTATGTTTGCTTTAGTGTTATCATTTGTAATTTGCAGTTATGAAGAGTAATTCTGTATTATGTTCACAAAAACTATTTGTGTTCCTCTTACTTGTCTGATTTATCTGTAAACAGCCCTTCTGGATGTCCTTTTGGGGAGGGATGTCACTTCTTGCATTATGTCCCTGGTGGCATTAAGGCCGTCACTCAGATGCTGGGCAGCAATCCAGCCCTTCCAGCAGCTGCTAGAAACCCTGTAGTCTCACCGTCTTTTCCCGATGAACCATCCCCTATGGCCATAAAGACTCGTTTATGCAACAGATACAACTCAGCCGAAGGGTGCAAGTTTGGTGACAAATGTCATTTTGCACATGGTGAGTGGGAGCTAGGGAAGCCATCCGTTTCATCATATGACGATCCTCGCTCTATGTCAGGAAGATATGCTGGCGACCGTTTGGAGCCAACTCCATCAAACTTTGGAGCTGCAGCCAGCTTTGGAGCCTCTGCCACAGCTAAAATCAGTGTTGATGCCTCTCTTGCAGGAGCCATCATTGGAAAAGGTGGGGTGAACTCAAAACAAATATGCCGTTTGACAGGAGCTAAACTCGCTGTAAGAGATCATGAGTCCGATGCTAATTTAAGGAACATTGAACTCGAGGGTACATTTGATCAGATTAAAGAGGCCAGTCAAATGGTACGTGAACTTATTGTTAATGTTAGTTCTTCTTTGGCACCACCCAAAAGGCATCCGGTGATGCCAGGTCAAGCTCCTGCAAGCAACTTCAAGACAAAGCTTTGTGAGAACTTTGCCAAAGGATCCTGTACTTTTGGAGAACGGTGCCACTTTGCACATGGAGAAGAAGAATTGCGCAAGCCAGGGGTATGATCTTTTTTCTGTTCTCTCTCTTATTGTTCTCTTGTACTTTGGTCTTGTGATGTCCTTAGTGTTGTCCATCTTCTCGATATTAGTGAAATAGAGAGACTAAGTTCGCAATTTAAGATTTTGGGTTTTGATATGTCAAATATTTGATTTTTGTTGGTGAAATTTATCACTTGTCTTTATGATTTGATTTGCTTGTTTTATTGCTCGTGTAAACTTTTGGAGGCTGCTTCGTTTTGCCCTCTCATGGTTTCATCCAGAGGCACCAACTCAAACCCGGTATTTGGTGTACTCGTGCTATTAATAATTTGGAGCTTTACTGAATACGTGGTGGCTTAAACTGTTATCTTGCACTAACTTGTTAAATGGTTTTTATAAAAATATGTTATAACTTTGTTAAAAACTTTCACCTCCACGTCCTTACCTCTCCTGTTAGCCTTGCTGGCCTGTTTACTAGATTCTTCAAGGCTACATTTTGCACTGGAGTCTGTCTCGAGGAAATGTCTCGTGCCATTTCCTCCACGAGCCTATTTCAGTGATACCAGTGGCCCTTATACTTGGTTGGCCACTGTACTTGGCCTTGGCAGACTGATTCTTTTGCTTGGTCCTATGATCCATTTGTTGAGAGACTTCAAATCTATATTTCTGTCTACTGATTTGCACATGGTTCACTGCCTATTTTCGACAAATTCTACCAGGGCTTGAGGTTTAAAAATATGACAAAAAATTACAGATTTGCAAGGTTCATTCATGAAGCAATTCTACTATTATTTTTTAGAGAGAGATTATCACAAATATTCAAGATTTCTCAAGGATTTATATCTTTGTTCCTTTTTCTCGAAGCGCTGTAAAGATGGTCTAACCTTATAGTAAAGAAATGGGTTTCTTCAACTTTCATTAATTAATTTACTGTACGGAACAAGTGCGCGACAAATTCAGAGAAATTAACCGATGATTTGATAAATAGAAAGTAACATTAAGGCGTTGTTTGAGAAGGTAAGTTTTTCATGGAAGATGGAAAACTTTTTGTCATTTTTCACTTTTTGAGTGTTTGACAGGAAACATTTTTCAAGTAATTGATTTTCCATCTTTTATTGGTTTGCTTTTTGAGGAAAATTAATTTCCACCACTTTGACGGGAATTGGTTTTTTTATTTTTGCAAGGGAAACAAATTATACCCCAATTGTAACAAATTATATTCCTTTAATGGATAATTTTAACAAATATCAAAAAAATCAATATTTCAATATTTTTCAAGTGTAAATTTATATCAATCAAACACAATTAATTGACAATTCTTAATAAAACAAGTTTTAGATAATTCAATTCCATATAATTCATTTTCTTTTGACTCAAATTCCATTCTAGCAATTAAACGAATCGGAAGAGAAAATTTGACTATAGAATTGATTTAAAAAAACATGGTATGAAAATAAGAGAGAATTAACCCGTGAACCTATGAGATCTAGAATTGTCGTAGACAACTCAAATGAATAATAGTATTAATTCAATCCCTTGATTCAGTACGATCTCATTTTTGTTTAAAATGTGCACTCAAAAAAAAAAATTACACAAAAAAGGTGAGGCATAAATGTGATAATGGCATAGATGGAAGACTTCGATGCATCTAATAAAAATATTTATATGTGGTGGAAATATAGCAATCATTATATTCGCACTATATTAACGGGATTACATTTTAATTGGAATCAAGGTCCTCAATTTTTGCTCATTTTTGGATTTATATACCCAATTTTTTTTATTGGATTCTTATATACAATCTCAATTAATTAGAGCATTCATCTTTGATGATTATTTATGCCCGAATAATCTTTTAACGTGAGAAAAACAATTTATCAAACTTTTGTATTTATTATTTATCTTGCTCATTTAAAAATACGAGGGACAAATATCAATCCCTTAATAGGTTTTTTATCGTCACAAGGACAAGTGTTGATTAATAGAGGATTCATGATAAAAATATGACAAAAGAAAGTTGGTGACATAATTATGCAAATGAGTGAAAGTTGGAGATCTTCATTGCAAATAATATATATTATAATTAACAAAGGTTGTGGTGTAAATATAATTGGCCTTTATGGATTTAAGGAATCTAACTTTTTTAATTGAAGGGTAAATAACTAAATATATTAACACATCAATTTTTTTGTCCCGTCACTTCATATATATACATATTTACATACTATTTAATTTTTTTTTTTTTGATAAATTCACCACACCCACTTCATAAATATAGCCAAAGTCGATAAAAAAAATGACAATCAAACACTCTTACATTTGCTTTCAGATTCATTAGTGCCAAGCAACGGTCTAATTATTTGTTAAGCCGTTGTTTGGTACTCACTATTAACAAAATACATCTCTCTCTCTCTCATATTTTCAACAACACATTTTTCAATAAAAAAAATTTATACGTAAATTTAAAAAAATAAATTTTAACCACATATTTTTCAACAAAATATTATTCCAAAATGCTCTATCAATTGAATGCATTTCTTATTGGGTTTTTTGCACCTTTGGTCCTTATCATATTGAGTTTATGTCAATTCGGAACCTATCCTTTCAATTTTCGCAAAAGGTCCTTAAATCAATATTTCGTTTGCAAGAGTGGTCATTTCCATCCATTTTTGTCCAATTCATTCGTTAAAGGTTCGCGTGCATTGCACGCTCCAATTTGCTTAAGGGTAAAATCATCCATCCCTTTTCAAGAATACTAGACTTTAACATGAAGGTACGTGTTTGGAGTTAAAAAAAATGAGACCTTTTACTTATCAAATCCTTGCCTCAAAAACCCTAAAATGTTTCCTTCTTTCTAACGATTTCTTGGAATCCTACTTCAATCCGATGAAGATGTAGCCATTTGAGAAGAACATATAAGTATTATTATTATTAAAACTATTGGGTTTTTTGCAGGTTTGCTAAAGTATTATGCATTATTGACGAGCGTATTTTTACTCACGAGTTTTATACAATTTTAACTTAATTGTTGGCTAAATATTATGAGTATAGAACGTTTTTGATGTGCTTGCTAGTGTTGTTTTAAATGTATGGGGAAATTGAGTAAAAATGGTGCTAAAGTGAACAAACAACCAGAAGTTAAGAAAAAAGAATCAGTAAAATAGAGCCTAGGCACCTTGTTCAGAGCGCCCAACCACCAAGAATAAATTGTTTTTTACAGAAAGATAGCGCCTAGGCATTGGACCCTAAGCGCCCAGGCGTTGTAAAGAATCAACAAAAGCTGGTTATGAACAGAGAGGCAGTGGTTAGGCGCTGCACTCATAGCGCCTAGGCGCTACACAGAATTGCATTGTTATGCCTATGCGCTGCTTCCAAGTGCTTAGGCATCGCGTCGCTTGTTTTATGATTACACTATTTTGGCCAGCGGAAAGGCCAGAAAGACTGCAAAATTTGGGAAACCGTGTAGGGAGTACAAATTGAAGAAAGTATACATTTTTTGAGAGTTCCACACATTGAAAGAAAGAGAATACAAGTAGAGATTGAAGAACACAAGTCAAGGGAGAAAAGCATCAAGAAACTCAAGATTTGAAGTATTGATTGGAAGATGAAGAAAATCTTAGTGCAAGATTGATCTCTTTTTCTATGTCTTTATTAAATATCCGGTGATGTATTCAATAACAAAATCTTATTTTTCTTCTTCCATCATTATGAGTACCTAAATTTTATATTAGGACGAACAATGTAATCTATTTGAGACATTTTATTTCTTTTATTCTTGTTATTTTATTATACACGTGTTGATTTTGATATAAGTTCAATGCCTTAAATTACTTGATCACTAATTTGATGATTTTGTGAATTTTTTACGAATCGAGATATGAGTTTGAGATCTAAACCATATAGTAAAATTCGGTATATTAGTATAACGTGTAAAGATACCTATACTAAATATTTTAGAACTAATATTTTGTTTAACTAAAGTAGATTCACGTAGAGATATGAAATCGAATTAGTTAAATATGCTCAATTAGAATCCGAGAGGGGTAAATTGAATATCATAAAAGAATTCAATTGAACACTACATTAAATTCTTGAATCTTGAATTAAGACTTAAATGTGATCAATATGTGAAATTGTTCGACTCTATTTTTCGTCCATTATTTGAATTTTCAATCAATCTTTGTGATAAATTTAATTAATCTCAACTGTTTGAATAAAAAATTCACAACAACATATAAATCTTTATTTGCTTTCATCAAGTAGGAGTTAGAAAACTCTAATTAAGTTTTAAAAGTATAGTCTTCGTGGGAACGCCAGATTCAAAAGACCAATGTATTACTTGTTACGATATCATATGCTTGCGATAGAAAAAAATGAAACAATTACATTGTTGATAATTCTTTTTGTCACTAATATGAATTCTTTTCTCTTTCATTATTGTCTTCAGAGAAGTCAATGCCTCAAACTCAAAAAGAAGTATTTCAAAATCCAGACTATTCAAAAATCCCCTATTGATGAAAATAAGATTCATGCTATGTGTACATGCAATTTTTCTAGGTTGGTTCAAAGGGGAGCACTTTGACATTATTCCATTGGGTATAGGAAAAAAAATTCCAATTACACAAATATTGCTAGCGGCACTACAACAAAAACAAAATTTTACAACGTTCAAAAAACGTTGTCGAAGACCTTTTGCAACGTTCGGACGTATGTTTCAAAGCTCGATATGTTGTCGTAGAGTAGAAGGATACGGTAGCATTTTTCTAACGTTGCTAATAACATTTTGCAACGTTTTTTTAAAGTTGCTAATAACTTTTTTGCAGCATTTTTTTGAACGTTGTCGTAGGTTTTTTTAAAGCAATTTATGCAAATTTATTGGCAAAATTGAAAATTATTCCTTATGAGCAAATTTTAGAATTGCATAAAAATTAATAACTTCATTACAAATCTTTGAATCCATATACTCGAACATTAGAATGTAATAAAATACCACATAAATAAAAAGGAACTTCAAAATGAAATAAAATGTAACATTAAGATGTTACAATTAGAACTTGAGTTGTGATCAAGTGGAGAAGCCCATAAAACAAGTCAATGTAAACATCAATAACGACAAAACAAAATGAAGAAATTGTTTTATTTTCCACATGTATTGTCGTGCAAACAAAATTACCATGATCATAGGTAAGACCTCCAAAAATATCCACAAAGCTTCCCATCGAATTAGAAGGCAGACGTGGTTTGGATAGCACCTTCAGATCTAAGAAGTAAAGACACCAGTGCTAAGAAAAGAGGCAATAGTCGAGTAGCACCAGCACATCGGCAGTCTTAGTCCCCTTTCTCCTGAATGAGCATCCTTCGGTGAGCCGAGCATGCCCACAAGTGGGCTAGCATAATACCGTCTGGAAGTTATAGTTCTAAATCAGCATAACATATTGTTGTATATAAAAAAGTTATTAAAATAAAATGCATTAATAACTTAGCAAATAGTTGTCTCACTTTTGATAAATTGGACTTAGATGACTTATTTCCAAAAAGAATAGTCTTGATCCATTTTCGAGGAGACTTCCTCATTGTGGCAGGCTGCTGTAAGAAACAGTGGCAATCAAATCTCTGTAAGAAACAATGGCAATCAAATCTTACATTATCCCTACTATTACTATATAAAAAAGGGAATTTCCCAGACACTATTGATACAATAGTAATCAATGAGAAGACAATGTTTACTTTCCAAGTTTTTCGCTACTCACTCCTCCAATTTTATTTTCTTCTCCATTTTTCCCTTGCATATTACTATTCATCCTCCCTCTCCCTCTAATGAGATACCAATTTTCACTAATATTCTCCAGCACATCACGAGATATCCATCTCCATTTTTTTATAGTTTGATTTCTTTTGACGAATTTGTTATGAAGAACTTCCTTTGTGGTTCATGTTGCAGTGAATATGAAATTTATGTATTCTACAACTTTCGTGCTTACTTAACATTAAGCTAACATTATGAATTGAAAGATAATTGTTAGCACTCTTATTGCTTAAAAAAAAAACTCTTTGCGCTGGGCAGAGACACCATGATGCCTCTGTGGTGCGCGGAGACACAATGTCTCCGTCCAATGCGGAGTTTTTTTTAAAGCTGTTAACAATTAAGATATTCCAATTCATCATATTCGTTTTTGTCTGCTCATAAATTAAATAATAGTTGGAAAGATTTTATTATTCTACTTAATAAAATTTAGGCGATAACATTTGCTTACATTTTACACAAACCAAATACAACATCGAACCCCCCACAAGGGGCGCTACCCCTCTACCCTCGCGAACTGATCGGGCGGTCAATCATCATCGATATCGTTGTCCCCGAACCCCCACGAGGACGCTACCCCACGATGTACCAAACAGGTTGATTCCCGCTTTAATAATTTACTCTATAGCTAAGCTTTTTAAGCTTAGCAAAAGAAGTTAACAACTTTTTATTACTGACATCTTCCAAAACTCTTCATTTTATTTATGTTTTACATGTTTATTGTTTAGATTCTAATTTAGTTATAAGTTGATGTTTTTACTTTATAGCCATATGACCATCAGCCACGTGGCATCCTCATTCTAGAAAAGGAATGATTTTCAATTATAGGCTAAAATTGTTGCTTAATCTGCTAAAGTGGAATATAGTCTGAAATATTCGATGAATTTGAAATTACTGATTTATTTCTTTTTTTATTTTTTTGCCAAAAAAATGAACATTTCATTGTTTACTTAATAATTTAATTCAAAAAATATTAATAAAAATTATATAAGCTCACAATCGTTTACAAATCATATTAATATTAGAAAACATTCAATTCTATTAGATATTAATCTTTACAATTTTTATGTTTGAATCCAGAGTAATAAAAAAAAAGAAGCAAAAAACAGCGGTAAAAAAAAAAAGCTTCATTCCATACATACATGAAGACTTGGATTTCTACTAGGAGAATCCTGAATCTGATTCTGGTTGAAGATACAACTATATATTCATAGAAGTATTTCATGTCTGTCACCCGAGAGGCGGTGTATGCTGCACAAGACATGTTTGTAAATTGAAAGTTATTTAGAGGTAAAGTTGACTTACTTTTAAGTTTAACTTTATATGCTTATATGAACTCATAATGCAAATTTAGGTTAACAAAATGAATTAATATAGAGATTTTCAAAGCGTCACAATACGATTTCAAGCTGTTTACCTCGACTGCTATTATATTATCCGCGTGATCTAAGTTACAATAGAAATGCATTATATGTGCAGCTCTGCAGTCATGACATCGATCAAATTAGTTTTATCTCTACGGTTTCACGGAAGAATGGTCATAGTTTACCAAGTCCAGCGATAATGTCAAGCTAATTATCGAGATATGCTCAAACAAACTCCTCAAGTACTCTACATTCAAATATGACTGGAAATTTGACCACTCCAATTACTCAAGTCACTAGTAGAATTATACAACCATAACAACCTTATGTTATACACTGCAAGATTGTAGGGCGAGACTCAAGACAACCTGCATTTACGAATAATTAAGCACGAGCTCATGACAGCCCTTTCAATAAGTCAAAAATCGCATATCATAATATTCATAGCCAAACTCACATAATTGGCTGATAATTGGTTTCTGTAACAACATAATCAACTATATTTGGCAATGATTTTTTAAATTTTAGAGTTGCTTATATCCTTCGTAAATAATTATCTTATCAAGTTAGCAAGATTAAAGTTTACATCAAATCAAGCAAAATTAAGCAAAGAGAGCCCTGATATTACTGTTGAAGAATTCTTGCAGCCGAACTCAGATTCCCAGACACCCATATCCAAGTCACAGCAAAGAGAATCAATTTCCTTCTCCCATTCTGATTTCTCTGGCAGGGATGGATCCTCATCCTGAAACCTGAACTTAAATGGCAAGGATTTAGGATTCATAACATCGATGTCAATAGAATTATGTTTTCCCACATGTTCGTGCGCTTCCTTTCCAAAGGTGTGCCTTCACATGCTTCCTTCCCCATGCAATCACCAGACATCTTACTTGAGTAAATATTTCTCACTTCGGTTGGTATCCCAATCTTCCTTCTTCCTTTTTGATCAGTTCTTTGCACACATGTAGTGTTACGACTATCCTTTGTTTGTAATTTAGAATCATCATTCTCGAATTGTGAGTCAAGATTTTTCTTTTGAGGCCTAGAAATCATGGAGGATCTTAGACTTCTTGCCATACTCGTTTGATCTTTATTATGCTACATGTTGCAATTGACCAAATTTTGTACGCCAGGAATTTTTCTCTTCTTTAACTACTCTTCTTTAAATCATCATTCTCTTTCTTGCTCAATTTCATATTATCGGTGCCATCTCCAATTTGATTCTAAATTGCACTTCCTCTTCACGACTGATTCTAACATCCCTGAATCATCAGAACTAGACTTATTAGTATATGATGCTTCCGAAGTCGATGAAATATTAACTTTATTATCCTTATCAAAAGTGTCACTCTCCTCTACACTGCTCGAATTTGATTCTGACATCCCTGATTTACCAGAATTAAAATAAGCAACAACTGTAGATTCCAAATCCATTGACTTATCTGAATATTCTGAATCAACAAACAACACTGACTTTCCTAAATCAACTGCTTCAACAATAAACATATGCATTCCCTTATTCGAAGGTGCAATTTGAGGTCTTCCTCTACCCTGTACAACCTCGTCAACATAAGAAAACACGCATTTCTTAAAAGCATCACACCCTACATTTGAAATCGGCCCGGATTTAGAACAAGAGCCAATAATCTGCTCATCAACACTGTCAATCTCTTACCACTTTTCTTCTTTCCCCTCGAACCACTACTCACTGAACCAATTTTATCAGCATTATTCCCACTAATTTCTGAACCCAAGCCGTCATCAACACTCTCTCTTGTCCTTTTCGCAACCCTTTTCCTAGAAATTTCATTATCTTCAGGATTTGAACCTTCATTATGACCACACCACCTTTATTAGCTTATTCCTTCTCCACCTCATTGTGCCAAATTCTATGAACCATTTCTCATTGGATTATGGTTCGCCTGGCTACAGAACTCAAAGAAGGACTACCAACATGCATCTTTCATATAACAATAAAAATCACAAGTATGAATACCCATATTTTTGTTCCATATTACAGTGCAGTACATATTTACGCATGTCGAGTTTTCAAATTTTAGCGAGGCCCAAAACTTTGAATAATCCAATAAATCTTAAACAAATTTTTTTAAAAAAATATCTATAATTTATACACTAATAAAAACATAACAAATACCAAATTCGTGCAACACACGTGTCAACGACTAGTTTTCAATAAAACTAAGCCTTTATATGCAATTGTACTAGGTGCATATGTACAACTATAGAAACTACATAAGAAAAACCAAAGTACACACGGTAAAAGTGTAACACCCCGAATTTTAATTATATTTTTTTTCCTATATGCTAAATTTAAGGTTGGACATTTAGCAAATGAATAGTTCATGTCTAGATTGGTTGTCACATTAAAGTCCAAAAGTTGAAAACGATAAACTCGACCCACTTATTTACATAAATTATTTGTTTTGCTTATGTGCAATTTTTAAAATTTATCGTAAGTTATTTGAGTCGAATATTTAAGTATTTCAGATGTTAAAAAAAAATATATCGATATTATACTCATTTTGTAGCTTGTTTTAAATAAAATAATTTGGAATCAAGAAAAAATATTTTTGAACTAATTGTGTCCGAGTTATTTTAGTAGGAAAGAAAGTATGTTATTATAATATTTTATTTTTAAAAATAATGTAGAGAATCACGTTTACCTTGGAAGTTTAAAATGTCATATTAGAATTTAATATAATATTGGTAATGATTAAATTTATTAAGATTATAAATTCTTAATATACCTCACAACGTTTTGATTTTAAATTCTTTAAGCCGGAACATAAAAACGTTTTGATTTTAAACCCTTTAAGCCAGAACGTCTTTCGAAATAAATTGGAAGTTAATTTTCAAAATTCTAAATATATGCTTTTGAGGTAAACATGTTTTGTCTCCAGATTTTTCACGAGTTGCTATTATTTTTCACTGTTCATTCTTATACCTACCATTGAAGTCACATTTTTTAATTTTGGATGTCAATTGAGGTAAGAATACTATGTACAAGTGGTAAATTCTTATTTTCTTGATGTTTATATAATTTTTTGGTATGGAATACTTTAAGACCTTCACATCGATTTCTATGTTAAATCATTCGAGATGGACCGTTACGTCAATATGTTAAATCATGTGGGATATAGGAATTCTTAAGAAATTTCTTGAGCTATTGGATATCGCGACCAGTTCTAAAGCATAATTGAAGCAAATTCTGAACCTGAAATTTCAAAATCTGATAAGGGAAAGAATAAACAAAGTCAAGAAAGACTTTCAAAACCTTCCTTTTGTCATTTTCATGAAATTGATCCTCCAAAAGTCATAACTACAAAAGATGATGTTCTCAAAGAACTTGCATCTCAATTTGCAAAATTATCTACTTCAAAAGGAATCAATACTATTGGCAAAATTGAATCTCAGTTTTCTCAATGAAACTGATTTACAAGTCAATAAACTCCATGGAAGAAAATTCCGTACCTCAAATTTACCTGCTTATTATCCTAGACACACTCCTCCTGATTTACTTTTCGCACAAAAAATTCAATTTTGACAGAAGTTCCATTGTTGAATGGTCAATAGACGGACTTTCTGAATATCAACTTATTCAAGAATGTGAAAAGATGGGTATTTGTTGGAATAGTTATACATGCAAAGGCATCGATAAACATTCTGCCACAAATAACATCATTTTCAAATTTTCTGGCCAACTTAAAAGCTGGTAGTTTAACTATCTTTGTAAAGAAGATAGAAAAGAGATTGCACAAGCTGTCAAAGATGATGGATCTAATGACAGTATAGCAACTCTGGTCTTCTCCATTATCAAACATTTTGTGGGAATTCCAATTGATATTCAAGAAAGATATTCTCAAAGTCTTATAAATCTCAATTGCCCAACTCTTTAAGATTTTCGATGGTATAAAGCTATGTTTTTAACACGTGTCTTCCTTCGAAGTGATTGTGACCAATTTTTTTTGGAAAGAAAGATTTATTTCTGGACTTCCTAAGCTTTTTGCTGAAAGGGTTAGAAATACTATCAAACAAAATCATCAAGAACATTCTACTTCTTATGAAGATCTCACTTACGGAGAAATTATCAATTTTGTTAATCAAGAAGGATTAGCTCTCTGTAATGATCTCAAACTCAAAGCCAAGTTAAAATCTGAATGATCTCAGGGTCGTAAAGAACTTGGATCATTCTGTGAACAATATGGATTTGAAAAAATTATTCCTCCTTCTAAAGTCAAAAGAAAAACCTTTCCGAGTTATTCAAAAAGAAAAACTCATAATTTTGAAATAAAAAGAGATTTTCAAAAATCATCTCCTTCTAAACATTTTTCAAAACGAAAGCCTTTTCAAAAACGTACTTCCAATGTTAAATGCTGGAAATGTAACAAATCAGGTCATTTTTCAAATAAATGTCCTCTTAAGGGAAAGATTAGTAATCTTCAATGTGATGAAGATACTAAACTTGAACTTCTCAATTTAATCAATTCTGAATCATGTTCTAATTTTTCAATAGAAGATGTTTTTCAAAATCAGGAAGATTCTGATTTTGAAGAAAGCTCAAAATCTACTTCATCAAGCTCTTCTCAGAATAAGAAAATTTGTGGTTGTAAAACTATAAATGTCCTTACTAAGGAAGAAGAACTTATTCAAGAAATCGTTGATCAAATTTCGGATCAAAAACTCAAAGAAAAATTCAGTACTCTTTTAACTTACTCATCTTTTCGAGATGATAGTGTCTTCAAAATGCAAGATGTTATGAAACGCTTTCAAAGAGAAACTGTTTCTAAAACTTCTTGTTCCGACTTGAAAAAAGAAGTTAATTCTATGAAATCTCAAATTTCTAGTCTTAAAAAGCAGATGAGAGATGTTAAGCTCATCTTCAAGTCAAAGACTTACAACAAATTCAATCGTCCTCCTCTTCTGATAAAGATACTTCTCATGCTTATCACTCTAATTCTGAGTCTCAATCCAGTTCAAAATCTTCTCATCATTCTTTGACTGAAGCCGAAAAGGTCAATGTCATTTCAAGAATTCAATTACAAAAATGGTATTGCAACATGACAATTATTGTCAATAAAAGTTTTAAACTTCACACTAGAGTTTTAATTGATTCTGGTGCTAATCAAAATTGCATTAGGGAAGGACTTATACCTACCAAATATTTTGAAAAAACCACTAAAAGACTCTATGGAGCTAGTGGTAAAAAGCTCGATATTCAATATAAACTTTCAAAAGCTCGTGTTTGTAATTCAAATATTTGTTTCAAAAATATCTTTTATTTAGTAAAAGATCTTGACCAAGAAGTTATCCTTGGTACACTATTTGTTGTTCAAATTTATCCTTTTATTGTGGAATCAAAAAGATTAACTACAAATATTTTTTGTCAAGAAATAACTTTCAAATTTACTAATCATCCATCATTTAAAGATGTTAATACTTTAAAAGATGTTTCTATTTCAAAAATTATTAACAATATAAATTTCAAGAAAACTAATATTCAATTTCTTAAAGAAGAAATTAAATATCAAAGAATTGAAGAAAGACTTCAAGATTCTTTAGTGATTCAAAAAATCTCAGATTTTCAAAATCGCATAGAGAAAGATATATGTTCAACTATACCAAATGCTTTTTGGGATAGAAAGAAACATGTTATTTCTCTTCCTTATACTCATGATTTTCATGAATGCAATATTCCGACCAAATCTCGTCTGATTCAAATGAACAAAGATCTAGATTTTTGTACCAAAGAAATTCAAGATCTTCTCAATAAAAAGCTTATACAACCAAGTAAATTACCTTGGAGTTGTTCTGCTTTTTATGTCAATAATTTTGCTGAAATTGAGAGAGGAGTTCCTCGTCTTGTTATCAATTACAAGCCTCTCAATTTTGCTCTTCAATGGATAAGATATCCATTACCTCAAAAGAAAGATCTACTCAATCAGTTGTTCAAAGCAGTTATCTTTTCTAAATTTGATATGAAGTCAGGATTCTGGCAAATCAAGGAAAAAGATAGATATAAAACTGCCTTCAATGTTCCTTTTGGTCAACATGAATGGAATTCATGCCGTTTGGTCTTAAAAATGCTCCCTCGAAATTTCAAAAAATTATGAATGACATTTTCAATCCATTTCAAAATTTTATTATTGTTTACATTGATGATGTTTTAATTTTTTCTGAAAGTTTAGAACAACATTTCAAACATTTGCATACATTCATTCATATCATCAAACAAAACGGTTTAGTTGTGTCTGCCAAGAAAATTGTTTTATGTCAAACCAAAATTAGGTTCCTTGGTCATACCATTAATCTAGGAACACTTACACCAATTCAAAGAAATCTAGATTTCACTGATAAATTTTCAGATGAAATTTTAGATAAAAATAGTCTTCAAAGATTTTTAGGATACGTTAATTACGTAAGAGACTTTATCAAAGAGATAAGAATCCTATGTGCCCCTCTTTTCAAAAGACTCAAAAAGCACCCTGACACATGGAGTCACAAGTATACTGTTGCAGTTCAAAAGGTCAAAAACGCTATCAAAAGTATCCCATGCCTATCCATCCTTGATTCAAGTGCCTCTATTATTGTAGAGACAGATGCGTCCAATTTAGAATATGGTGGGGTCCTTAAACATATTCTTTTCACTTCAAGTCAAGAACAGTTGGTCAGATTTCATTCTGAAGTCTGGTCAGGTCCTCAAAAGAACTACTCCACTATCAAAAAAGAGATTCTTGCTATCGTTCTTGTCATTTCAAAATTTTAAGATGATTTAATCAATAAAAAATTTATTCTAAAAACAGACTGTAAAGCATCAAAAGACGTTTTACAAAAAGATGTGAAAAATCTTGTCTTTAAGCAAATCTTTGCAAGATGGCAAGCAATTTTGTCTTGTTTTGATTTCAAAATTCTATTTATAAAAGGAAAAAATAATGTTTTTGCAGACTTCCTTACAAGAGAGTTCCTTACTAAAAATAGTGAGATTACAAATGAAGGTGAGAATACCCCAAAAGAGAGATCAAAAGAAGTGCCAACATAGATTGGTACAACAAAGTGTTGGAAGACATGGCTTCTTCCTCCTTTGTTGCTTCTTCAAAAAACAAGAAAAAAAAATAAAATTCCTTTGCCCTCTCCTTTAATTACAAAATACATTCAAAATTCCAACAAAAATACTTTGGAGTCAAAATTTTTGACTTCAAGCAACCGGGCTCTTGCTTCAAACAAATTCTCTATTTTTGAGAAAATTCCTCAAACACTAGAGATACCTTCAAATTACAAAAAGTCCATTCAAATTGGTTCTGGAAAACTCCCAGAAATTAACCCAAAACCTTTTCAATATTTTGTCAAACCCAAAATATCGCCCCTTTTCAATATGGAAACCTCTTGGTTAGAAAAATATTTAGATCTTTTTGAATGTCTTTCTAATCTTTTTCCACCCCCTTTTCAATATATTCCAACTACCCTTCAAAAACCTCGTGAGTTTTACGAAAAGATCCTACTCAAAACTAGATCTGCTGTAATTACTCAATCTCCAAATAAACAGAATCCGGAATATATTGATTTCTCAAAAATATCAATTTGCAATGTGTTCACATTTGTTTCATCAATCTTGTCAAATAAATTTCCAAAATGGTTTCAAGAATGGTTTGAATTTTTTGGTCTTGTTGAGGATATTTTACCCAATCTACCCCTTCAAGGATTCAAACATTTTTGTGACGAGGCTAAAACCTTTTTTCAGTCTCAAGAAAATATTTTGTTCTAATTTGCTTACAATTTTAAGGTCTCATGGATTCTCTGTTGGGACTTTTTTATTGTTCGAAGTACTGATGACGTTCCAGAAAAATTGGTCCGTCAATTCAAAGTAAAATGGTGGGCAAAATTCCACGAGACTAATTGTTGTCCAAAAGCTGTCAACTCTTGGATTCAACAGAAAAATAAACAAGGATCTTCAAGTGTCTCAAAGAAAAAACAAGAGGATCAAGCTAACTTCCTTATTGAAAAGAATAGGTTGATTGCCCTTTTTGCAAAATGTACAGATCCAAATGACATGGCTGTTTTAGCAGAACAAATTGCTACTCTTGTTGAAACTTCCTCAAGATCTTCAGTTCAAAGTTCTTCAGAAGCTAGCTCAGAAGCTGACTTCGATTTTGATCAAAATGAAGATGATTGCTTTGGAATAAATTTTGAACAAAATACTCAAGATAATACTCAGAAAAATTCAAAATGACTACATGGACCCAGTGTCCTTGACGAACTTAAAGAATACAGGAACCATAAATCAAAATAAATGCTCTTCAATATGTGCCTGCCAGCAAATAAACTTTTTCTTCCAGCTTTACCGACATATCAAAAGAAGATTTGACAAAAGCAAATGCTTTCTCAAAAAGCCGGGAATTATGGAAGAAAATTTTTTGGCAGACAACTTTTGGTCACATTCAAACTTTCGACTGAAGATAAAGACAAAACACTGTTCAATCAAGGCCTCAATCAACTTTTCAAGATTCCTTCAATGTTGCTTTTTCATTCTATAAATTTATATCGTTTCATTTCATTTTTCTCAAGTTAAGAGAAAACTTTGTATTCTCTTTTTCAAGAAGTCTTCAAAATCAATAAAATTTTCATTCTAAAAATATTTTGGTCTTCTTCTTTAATCATTATTTTCTCCAGAATCACCATCCCCATCCCTGGGTATATATATATATATATATATAGTAGATTTGGGGTTTTACAGCTTAGAGGTTGTCTGGGAGCAATTTAAATTGGATTAAAATCAATTTCTTTACAGTTGGTTTTTGAAAGTGGGTCCTAGACAGGTAACTTTTTTTGACTTCCAAATCTTGAAATTATCATTTGAAATTATCATTTCCAAATATATCCTTTTAGAATAGCCAAACATAATGATTGATGTAAATGTTTATAAGTAATTCAATGTAAAAATAGGGGTTATATAGTCTTTTTCCACTAGATTTCAATTTTAAGATGATAATTTATTACTGGTGAAGTAAAAAACGGCAGAAGCAGTATCATTTTATGAGATTTTGTTTTAATATACAAGAATGTATGATAATTAGCATTTATATTAAAACCACATGAGCATAATGTATTATTTGATATCACTAACAAAGATAAAACGTAATTGGACACTTATGTGACAGACATGGTTAAAACATATTAGACTGCTAGAAAGACCACAACTTGTAGAGTAGCGTCGAGTCTTATGTTCATCAAACAGACCTATGAGAATTCCGTGATTGACCCGACTCGTTCGCTTGCCGAACATGTGCAAGACATCCATTAGAGATATATGGCATCTGTGAATGCAGGATTGGAGATCACGCATATTGAGGCTGTGAATAACCTCATACACTCACTTTCACCTCAATTGGGAGACATGTGAATTGTGGTTAGGGATGAGATGCTAGAAGGTAACTCTCCAGAGCATCCAGATACGATTAAGTTCGGTATTTATTGTCTGACCCTTCTAGATAGGTGGAGTGAGAGCTTAGAACCTCAATCAGGGATAGTAAATGAGCTCAAGCCCGAGCCAGAACCACAGTTTGAAACGGACCCAGAGGAAGATCCCGAATGGAAGCATGAGAATGACTTTGGGTTGGAATTAGAGAATAATCACGAGAAAAGAAATAAACGGTCACACATATATTACATTGTTCGTCCTAACTATGAAAGAAAAACAAAAAGCGAAGAGTTCATAACTGGATTTTGAAATCTTAATCATGTAAGGAATTGAATCTTACACTAAGAATCTTCTTCAATCTCAAAAGTCCTCAAACTCTAGTTTTTGCTCTTTGATATTTATGATTATGTGTTTTTCTCCCCCAAACTATGTGGAACTACTCAAAAGTGTCAAAAACTTATATTTATATTCTCCCCACATTTTTGAAAATGTAGGGTTTTTTTATGGGTTTCAAAATGGGCAAGTAGATACACCCTAGTGAAGCCTCGATGTCGCGAAGACAGTGTGGTGGCGTCGGGTAAAAATCTACACAGCACTTCGTTTAATATTTTTATCATAATTTTCTCTCTTGATATTCGATTGAGGCGATTCAAATTGGTTTGTAAAGATAACCAAAAAGGCTAAAACTTAACTATAATATATGTTTTCTAATTCGAACGTTTACAATGCTAAAAATGGGTCTCAATTTCCAATTGAAAATGTGGAGCATCTTTGTGCGGTTGAAAATTGATTTGTGAAAATATTTTGGTCATGTTTCACTTCTTTTGACTTCTAACTGCATCCAATTGACTCCTAAAATTCTTAAACCTTCATCTTGAGTTTGACACAACTTTTGAGTATTTACACTTTAGTCTCAAAACTTTAGATCTTGCCCATTTTTCGCCATTTTTCACTTTTCTATTTCAAATTCACTTCCTTTCATAGAATTTCACCTAATAAATGAAATATACAATAAATTAGACCATAATTGTTTAAAAGAACTATCAAATGTGTATATTTTTAAATTTAAATAAGTATATAAAATACACTTATCAAACACTCCAAACTTAAACATTAAGTTTGATGCCTTGATCAAGGAATCTTTTAGAGCATAAAGGAAAAAAAGGACAACGGTGGGCAAATTTCATCCTTTTCCAACGGATGATAGCCAAGTGTCCTTTTAACATGATTCCAAAACAAATAAGAACTCAGCATTTTTTTTTGGGAACCAAAGTAAAAAGAATAAACTCGAATCGTATATTGAAGATTTTCGAACGTATAAACTTGTATGCCATGGAAAGGTGCAATTTGCATGGTCAGATTTCACATTTCTATTTTCAATGCCAAAATGTCTCTTTCTCAAATGTCTTTTTTTCCCCATTAAAATTAAAATCGAATCGCATAATTGAAATTGAATCGAATAAAAATGCATGCCTATACTATCGATACAAATTGTTTGCACAATTTTACACACCAGATATAAGTATACGATACAATAAACGAAATTCAAAATTTCTTTTTCAAACTATCTATCCAGGTGAAGTCCATCCTACCAAATATCCATTAATGTAAATTTATATGTATGATAACTTAGTTTTATTTCTTGTAACAGGAATTAAGTAGTCCACATAATCACTCTTTTGATTTGATATCAGTGGCGGATATAGGGGGGGATTGGACTGCCCAGCCCATTTACATTTTCAAGGGTAAAAAAGTACTTTTCATAAGTAAAAAAAAGTTAAGTGTAATTTTATTTGTTTACATATTATCTCGGTTTAAAATATTTTTTAGTCCGATCCAGTATTCGTCATTTGATTCGATTGATATGAGTATCGAACAATGGATTGACTATATTTATAGTTCTATTTCGACCGCAATGCACAATTATATTTTAGGGGTTGTTTGGCAGATGTTTTTAATAAAATTTTTAGTAGATTTTGATAAAAGTTGATCAAAGTAAAATTTAACTTTTTTTTAAAGTTGGGAATTGCACATAGATGTGTTGAATAGAAGTTCATTGCACCAGAAATAAATTGCGTGGACGCTGATTCATCATTCATGTGATGTGAATCTGACCTTCCAATTTTATGGCCTTTTCCAAATATAAAGAATAATAATTAAAGAAATATATAAAAGGGAAAGCGAAATGACTTGTTTGGTTGGTTTTTGCAAATGGCCGAAAGTGGGCCTCATAAACCAAACAAATTATGAAATTAAACCGAAAACCAAACGAGGATTTACGATTAATTACCACTAATTATTATTATTATTATTATTAAATTTTTGCTTATAAGCGAAAACTCGTTGCCTCTCTCATGCGTCGCATTGATTTTCGTGCTTCTCATTTTGACCCCGAGGTTTAAAGTTATGCCTTGAGAGCGACATTCAAAAGACGGCGATTAAGGATGTCTCTTGAGGGTAAATTGGTCATATGAGAATTAAAGCGATTACTGCTTTTTGGCCTTTTTATCTTTTCTGGGTTGGAGGAATCTATCCTTTTTGAATTTTGAATTGGAGAAATAAAAACGCCAACGTCCTTGCAGTTTTTTACAAAAGTACCCCTAGGTGGATTTACTGTTACCTACTCTATTTTTTAAAATCTTCAACCTCAAAACGATGTCAGATTTAACTTCTGTTTGAGCCACATTATTTTCCTCATTCTCATTTTTCAATAAAATAATATTTTTCATCGCATCAATAGTTTTTCATTCTTTTTCAACCACGTATTTCTTATCACATCAACGATAAAAATGCATTCTTACTCCAAAAATGTGCACCTAACATGAGATTAGTTTAAAAAAAAATTTGATAAAATTAGAAACGAAATTAGTAATTAATTTAATCACATATTTTATGGGATATAACTTTTTATTAATTTTTCAATCATATATTTCATCAACTTTATCAAAATCTACTAAAAAATTAATTTTTAATCAAACAGTGGGTTACTCATCGACCTAATTTTTAATTTTTTCTTATTTGACATTTGTATTACCAAATAATTTTGCTTTCTTAATCTAAACATGTATGAAATTATTAGCGAAGTTGATCAAAATTATCAATCTCATAAACTAAGCTCGAAACCATATAAAAAACAGTGTACACTATAAATAAATCAATTTATATAGCTTCATTATATTTTAAAATAGCAAATTGATCGAAAATTATTTATAAATATTACTTAGTCAAATTTGACTAGTTTAAAAATCATACTATATATGTGTGCCTAACATACACAATAAAAAAACTGACTAAAAACCTAATAATATTTGAAGTTATTTCTAATAACTTCAATATTTTGCTTCAATTCAGGATTGCTTCAACATTTTAAAAATGCATTTTTACTCCAAAATGTGCACAAACAAGCTCAATGTAACATCTCTTATTACTCTAAACACGAAGGACGTGTATTGTAAAATATACGAGACACGATTAAAACACATTTTTTTTAATTACAATTATGTGATAAGTAATGCTTAACATGTCAAAACTATGCCAACAAATTAGTAAATTATATCAGCACTTGAATCAGAATTAAGCTCCTGTTTGGTGCACATTATTTTCAAAAGAATACATTTTTTTGGTTGATGTGATGAGGAATATGTGGTTGAAAAATAAGAAAAAATTATTGATGTGCTTGAAATTATTATTTTATTAAAGATTGTGTGGTTGAAAATGAGTAAAAGAATGAGAATGAAAAAATAATGTGGATCAAACATATGCTAAGTTATTTATTTAGACATATTTAGAAATTTATTATACAGTTTTTGTTTGATGGGGATTTAATCAAATTTTTAATACATTTTGATAGAAGTTCATGAAATACTTGATTAATATTAATTATTGACTTATTCTTAAATTAACTTTTTTTAAGCCCCTGTTTGGTATACATTAAAATTTTAATTTTCATTCTTCTATTCATTTTCAACCATACATTTTTTAATAAAATAATGTTTTCCATCACATCAATAATTTTTCTTTCTTTTTTCAATCACACATTTTCCATCAATCTATTATTTCAGAATACATTTTTCCAAACTAATGTGGCTCAAACACATCCTAAATTTCCATCGGAGGCCAAATTACAAAAACCTGATTTTTTGTAATTACAATTTTGGCCGTTTCTATTTCTATCATTTTCCCTCTCGCACTAGCGGTAGTGGCATAATTGTGATATCCAACTAAACAAAGGGCCTTTCTGAATCATCGGAACGCGAAAGTATGGTGCCTACTCACCGCACTGCACTTGAATCCTTTGCCTCCATAGCCTTCTCTCTCTCCTCCTCCTCCTCCTCCTCTCTCTACATTCCTTCACAAGGTAGCTTAGCTTAAACCCTCAGCATTCCCACCCCCACAAAGCCATTGTCTTTTTCTCTCTATATATACAAAGGTTATACATTGGACTGGATGACCATACTACTCCACTTTATACAAGCCTTTTCACCGCAAATGTAAGTGCAAAAGAATCCAACTTTTTTTAGCGATGAGATTATTCCTTTTTATTTTTTAAAATAGTGGATTCAGATTTTTAGATATATTCAGTTTCCTTTCCTAGCTTTTATACTTTGATCTGCTTTGGTTTTACAGAGAAATGTTGGTTTCATGAACTCTCCACAGATCGTCTCCCCTTCCATCGGCAGGTAACTCTCTCACACATCCACACTTTGTTAAAGATGCATTTGCTTTTTTTTTTTTTTTTTTTTTGTTTTTGTTTCAAATATTAATGCGCGATTGAAGTTTTGATATTTTAATTCTTCTGCAAGGATTTATTTGTTTACACTCTGGAGTGAAGAAAGCGACAGTAATTAAAAATGTCATCGAGAGGGGAATCCTCCCATCAGAATCCGCAGTTGCAGCGGCGAATTACGCGCACACAGACTGTGGGGAATCTTGGGGAGTCAATTTTTGATAGTGAAGTAGTACCTTCTTCTCTGGTAGATATTGCCCCCATCCTTCGTGTTGCCAATGAAGTCGAGCCTAGCAACCCTCGTGTTGCCTACCTCTGTAAGCCTCGAAATATTTTGCTTTTATGTTAAGATTGTATATTGTAGTTCTGGGTTGTTAACGGCAGAGAGTGATTTTCTATTTCACATTCTTTTTGAGTGTCAAATTGGATAACAAATGCATTTTACTGTGTCCGTGTAAATAACAGTTCCATACTCCATTTGAGTTTGCCAATGTGGTTGTATGTGAATGTTTTAAAATGTTGTACTAACAAGTGGATGATAAGTCTCTGAGCATCGTGACTCCTGTAGATGAAAACCTTAAATGAACTGTGTTGGATGTAAGATGTGAGGAATGAGCATTTGATTTCTTGTACTCGTGGGTTCTCATATGGATATGAGTTAGGCTAATGATTTGAGGACAACCTTTTAGTAACAGCTACTGGAATGGGTATAGTGATCACGGGAATAAGTGGGACTTTTAGTAATTTAAAAAAGATATTATGGTAGAATGTTCTAACTTCTGTTTTATTAATTCTTCTGATAATCACGAGAATTTAGTGGGTCTCTTATTTCTTCTTTTGTTGATTTTTGCAATTAAGCAAAGTAATTCATGCAATCTGCAACTGGATCAGCAGTTGTCTTGTTGGCAGTTGCAATAGATATTGCTGACTTGTATGTAACTAAATAACCATTCCAGGTTGAGTTCATTTTGTGTAAAACCTCGGAAACATTTTTTTATTTTTGTATTTGGAAACTTGGTGGCATTGTTAAAAGTTCTACTTTTTCGTAGTTTAGTTACCAATTTCTTACGTCTCTCTTACTGGAAATAAAAATGAACTATACTTTTTTCTTAGTTTCACTAAATCTTGTGAGTATGTTCCTGGCATATGGAAGAAACTTATTCAGGATTAACAATGGGAAGGATAAAACACCAACCACACATTTAGGTGAAAGGGATGATAGCATATTATACTCAATTTTTCACTCTTCTCTTTTCCCAATTGGCCTCATTGTGATTGCCGAAGAGCTTTACTTTGTTAATTTTGTGAAGTTATGTTCACGAGTGCTCTGGAGTATTTTTCCAGTGTTGCTGTTTTCAGCTCCTAATATTGCTAGATAGACAATTACCTGGAGAATTTAGCCTAGGCCACTTTTACAAAATAAATAGATAGCAAAAGTCATTTTAGCATTCTCAGCTCAGTTTTTTTTTTTTTTTTTCCTCCCTATTTTCCACTTTATTGTGATTGCCAGATCTTCACTTTCAAATTTTGTGAAGTTTTGTTTATGAGTGCTCGAGTAATTTTTACACGCCATCGGTCTTTTTGTGCAGGTCGGTTTTATGCTTTTGAGAAAGCTCATAGGTTGGACCCAACATCTAGTGGACGTGGTGTTCGTCAATTTAAAACGGCTCTACTGCAACGTCTTGAAAGGGTGAGTGCATCTAACATGTTTCTTTGTGTTCTCACTTGAATCGATTGCTTCATGCATTTGAGTGCACTTGATCCGGTGTATTACATTTTATTTTAATGCAGTAAAAGTAATGAGTATTCTATTAGGCAAAGTAATGTTCATTTGACATGCACATTCACATTAGGCATATCAAGAGAGAATTTTTTGAGTGCACTGCTACAGAAGCGCGTAGGTAGATTTCATTAGTTCTTTTTTTCTATGAAAATTGGCTTTCCAGAAAACATTTGCTGAGATAATGCAGCTAAACTCTTAATATCTTAGGAAACACTTTTATGCTCAAATATATCTTGCAATCTCAATTAGTTTCACACCAAATATCTTGCCTCAGAATCGGGCAGCTGGCATTTTGCTTATTATAGGACTTGCTTGAATAACACTCTTAGGATAATTTTGTTTTAGAAGATTGCATAAGACAGCTTTGATTAAATTGCTCCTAGTTGGGTCCATATACACTTAGTTTTGTGCCTAAATTTAAGTTCTTAAAAAAGCTTTTGTGTTCATTTACTTCCTAGTAGAGTGATTAATTCATAGATGCTCGTTGTTCCCAGGAAAATGATCCTACCTTGATGGGAAGAGTGAAAAAAAGTGATGCACGTGAAATGCAGAGCTTTTATCAGCATTACTACAAAAAATATATCCAAGCATTGCAAAATGCTGCTGATAAAGCTGATCGGTGAGTTTTCTTTAGTTTTTGTCACTACTCTTAAAGGTGCCAATGCCTTTAATAATGGCTGCTTGTTGCTGATGCTGTGATGGGTTCATCTTAAGAACTAAACTATTGCATCAACTATTTTTATAATGTTCAGTGCACAGTTGACCAAAGCATACCAAACGGCCAATGTTCTCTTTGAGGTTTTGAGAGCAGTCAATCAAACTCAAGCAGTGGAAGTTGATCGCGAGGTAAACATGAATTATTTATTTGTTATGATTTACATGCTTTCACATGTTCTTGGAAATCCATAAGCTAAAATAGCTTTATGCAATCTGTAGTCCTTTTTATTGTTTTGGCACAAATTGAATAATATAGTGATTGTCTGTGGCAAAGATATTGGAAGCCCATGATAAAGTTGCCGAGAAAAAGGACATTTATGCTCCTTATAATATTCTCCCTCTTGATCCTGATAGTGCAAATCAGGCAATTATGAAATATCCGGAGGTCAGTTTTGTAAACAACTAACCCCCAGTATTTGCATTTCTTTACTTTGACATTTTCTCTTGATTATTCTACTTTCATAAATATTCTCTTGGGTTATCTTGTGTTGCAGATTCAAGCTGCTGTTCATGCTCTCAGAAATGTCCGGGGTCTTCCTTGGCCTCAAGATCATAAGAAGAAAAAGGATGAAGATATTCTCGACTGGCTTCAAGCTATGTTTGGTTTTCAGGTGAATTACCTTTATGTCCTTTTCCTCCATTCTGTTTTTACTTGATTTGAACTTTGCATGCAGTATCTATGATTGCCAAAAAATAAAATTGGGGAGTTTAGCATGATACATTCACAAATTATAACTTAACAACTGTTGGTTATAAATTTACTTGCAGAAAGACAACGTAGCAAATCAAAGGGAGCATTTGATTTTGCTGCTAGCAAATGTGCACATACGGCAGTTTCCAAAGCCAGATCAACAACCTAAGGTTTCTCCCTCTCTCTCCCCAATATCTACATATTCTGACACATTTTTTCTTCGGGCTCGAGAATCACTGTATTGTTTTTTTTTTTGGAACAACAGTAGTGCGACATTTTTATCCATTTACTATTAATTTCATTCCAAATGTCAATTAATGGAGACTGATCTGTACTTGTTCTTTTCTACAAGTAAAAATATCTATTGATAACCACAAAAAAGAGCCAGTTTTCATATAAAAGTTGGTTCACTAATTTTTCGAGTTTACGGAGACATGTTCATGAATGTAGTCAGATGAAGAGTTGCAGCCCGCTCTGGCGTTTTTCAATACAATTTGAATGGTTGAAATATTATTTAAATTCAAATAAAAAGCACTTGGAACCCTTGATTCCTTGATACACTTATTATTAATTTTTTCCCTATGCTACTTTCTGCATGTGTTTTTTTATTTCATTGTATTGGGCTTACCTTTTAATTTATTTCATCTTTTGTGAAGCTGGATGAGCGTGCTCTCAATGAAGTGATGAAGAAACTTTTCAAGAACTACAAGAAATGGTGCAAGTATTTGGATCGGAAAAGTAGTCTTTGGTAAGGTTCCCAATAATATGAAGTCTTTTGTCTGCATGATGATTTCCGCTTCTAATCCAAATCTTATGCTTCTGGACTCAAGGTGGTCTGATTTTTCTTGACATTTATCTTATTGTGATTATGTAATGAATGTTTTACGTAATACTGAAATTCAGTGAGATACAGTAGTTGAAGTTGTCAGAACCCTGATAGTTAACATTTAATTGTTGGAATAGTAAAATAAAAAATCAAGACTGTTTCTGGATTTTCTAATGACCATACATTAATTTCAACTCACAGCATAAAATTTCTTCCTTGATCAAACCTAGATTTTCCTGATAATTTGCTCTATATATTTTCTATATTTATGATTGATGATTGGTGCCAATTCTGTTTATTTTTAGGTTGCCCACCATACAGCAGGAAGTGCAACAGCGCAAATTGTTATATATGGGGTTGTATCTCCTTATATGGGGAGAAGCTGCAAATTTAAGATTCATGCCAGAATGCCTCTGCTACATCTATCATCATGTATGTTTTCATATGCTTATTTCCTGCGACAACCTATATTTGTTGTTTTCACTCTGTGATACCACCACTTCAAGTATGCTGTTATGCTTTTCCAATAAATGGAATATAATGCATATTATGCTACTTCATTGAAACAACTAATGCGGACTAGATTTAGTAGTCTCATGGAGTCATGGGAATATAGTAGAGTATTGTTTTGAAAAACATGCTTCCACATGGAGCTTTAGAGTGCTTTTGGATCAAATATTGTCACTTTATTTCTGGGAGGTGACTCAATGTCTTTGGATATGTGATTTTTCCAAAATTTTATTCTGGTTTGTCAACTTATATGATTCTGAGAGGCATCTCTTAAAATTTCACGATTTTCTGTTTTGCATCTCTGCTTGTATCCCTGATAACAAATTGGTCTTAGCTTATTTTATTTGGAGTTTGATAGATCAACTAGGAGTTCCTGTTAAGAACGATCCTAGTTCAAGTAACATCAGGCATATGTTCCAGGTTGCTTGAATGGCATAATATTATGAAGGTAAGCAAATCAAATTGAATTAAAATGGAAGTTAAAAGATCCAGAATCAAAGCATTTTTAAGGAATTTGTATGTTATTTTTGTGCTCAAATCAGCAATACTGTGATAGCCCAATGTTTATCTGTCCTTTCTCAAGTGGTATTTTCTTCAAAAATCAAAGAGATTTTGAAGCTATAGAATATGTTTTAAAACCTGAGGCTATTTTTGTTGTGTATGATAAGTTTGGATCCAGTTATTATGTAGGGTCTTTCTTTAACTTTCAACCTCCAATTTTGATGATAGTGCTTCTATAAGAAGTATTATTATGCTCTGCTCTCCTTGGTAATGGGCTTTCTTTCTTTAATTTCTGAGTTTGGACATTGCCCTAAATTAATGGCCCTGTGAAACAAATTTTTATCCTAAATGATCATTGCAATATTTTTTGGCATCTGTTTCTATTAGATGGCATTTGAACTTTATGGTATGCTAGCCGGAAATGTTAGTCCCATGACGGGCGAAAATGTGAAGCCAGCCTATGGAGGAGAAGAAGAAGCATTTTTGCAGAAAGTCGTGACCCCAATTTATGAAGTGATTGCTTGGGTATAGGCTGCACAATTTTTTTCTCTTTTCTTCATTATCATATCATTTCGTCCATAAATTTAATTTACCTCTGCTCTTCCTTCAAGTAAAGTTAATTTCCTATTCTTCAGGAAGCAGCAAGGAACAGAAAGGGAAAATCTAAACATTCTGAGTGGAGAAATTATGATGATTTAAATGAATACTTTTGGTAGGCTTTTATCTTTTTGCTTCAAAACCTCTCGTTTTCCTTTATATTTTTCCTGATTTTTTTTTTAAATATATCTATAAATCACAGGTCAGTGGATTGTTTTAGATTAGGTTGGCCTATGCGCGCTGATGCTGATTTTTTTTGTAAGCCTGTAGATCAGCTGATGAATGAGAAAAATGGGGTAAACACAGCTTTATGGACTTTCATGTTTTTCTCAAAGTCCACGTTGGAATGTTTAACTTCATATGTGCAAAGCATAATATTCTTGAAATTAAAGTTTTGCGCTGATGTGGACTGGTGTAAATGCCTGACCTAATTAGCTTTAACCTCTTCATGTTATTTGTGCCTAAGAAGGAATCTTTAGGACTTTCGTCATGCTTATTTTTGGCCCTATGACGTTCATGTTATATTTAGAAGTGGAAGGAATAAGCAGGGACCTTGTTCATGAATTGCTGTAATCTTGTGTGCTAATGATGTGGATGGGTCAACTTCTGTTTACTCAAGTAGACATTTGCAATACTAATTTCATTTGTTCCTCAGCTTATGGTCATAAGTGGAGAAATGCAATGCTATGCGTAGTTGAATAGAGACAGACTAGTATTTTCACAACTCAAGCTTGTGAATAATTGTGGTGTAAATAATAGTGTTATGTTTTCCTGTGCTTAGAAGATATAGTGTCTAAATCAGTGTTAATCCTTGCATTGCCTTAGTTCCACCTTCTTAGAATCTTGTTTACTTCCACATTAACCCTTTATTATCCAAATCTGTGCCCTGTACATTCTACAGGTTATCTTTAACTTTTGATTAATGACATGATATTGATAATTGATAACACAAATCAGTACATGGCTAACCAGGGTTTTCCCTTGTACTAATCAGATAGGTCTTACCCTCTACACCAAGTCTCTGGTTACAATATTATTAGTACCTGACTTCCTCAATAAAATCATTTGGAGCATGTCTTTTTTTAATGGAACTATCAGTTTGGGACTAACTGGAGTTTCATTTTCTTAATAGTTAATAAACTACTTTTGAAACATAGCAAGCTTCTAAAGTAGGCCCTCAGAAGAATTACAATCAAACCACTCCAACAAGTTAATAATGCCAAGATCAAATACCTCTACTTTTATTGAACATCTGCATAATTGTGTAGTGGACTAAATAGGAAAGAAAAAGTGCGGTTGACCATGGAGATAGCATGAAGCACTCTGCAACTTGCACTGCGTATCTTGTATTGGTTGATAATTTTATGGCATAGCAACTACCCAGAAAAAAATTATTGGAATCAGACAGGTTCAGCCACTCAGGTCGGGGAACTATAGGTTCTGAAGTTCCAAGCCCTTACCAGTCTTGAATAACAAGTGGTACAACTTACTGAGCATTCCCTCTCCTCATCTGATCTAAAAAATGTAGTTTTGGAGATTTCCTTATCCTTAAAGTGAACAGATCTCCTTAGAGAACTTTGAAGTCCATTGTTAGTGTACATCCATTAGATTATATTAACTGTTGTTTCTATCTTTAGAAAACTGGATTGAATAGCCTCATCTGTTATCCATAGCGAGGCAGGCATTGACTTTCCCACATTTCAGCCATTGCATTCCCCATTTTGAACCGTTTAAGGCCACTTACATTGTTCACCATGATTGATCTAGTTATGTCATGCTTCCTATGTAACTGTAGCACATTTTTCTTTCCTAATGAAATTATGCTTTATAATACAACTGAATTTGGTGATTATTATTATTATTATTATTGGAATTTAGGATATCAAGCCTTCAAGAGATCTATGGGTGGGGAAAGTTAATTTTGTCGAGGTTCGGTCATATTGGCATATTTTTAGAAGCTTCGACAGAATGTGGGTTTTTTTTATACTGTGCCTACAGGTATGCTTCTTGTTCATATTATCTAGTAGCCTTTATTCCCCGATAAATATATTGTGTTCTCTGACTCGACATTCATAACTGTTGGCATATGTAAAGGCTATGATCATTGTTGCTTGGAATGGTTCTGGACAGCCAAGTTCAATTTTCAGTTCTGATGTTTTCAAGAAAGTATTGAGCATCTTTATAACTGCTGCAATATTGAAGCTTGGGGGAGGTAATATTAAACAACGTGATAGCATATTATAACCTATTCCTTATTTAGATGGCTTGTAAAAATCATTACTAACTTTGAAATCCTTGATCTTTAAACTTGATTTCTGCTAGATGAATGTTTGCAAACTGTGCCAATACAGCTATTGATGTTGTAATTTCCACTATATTGAGTATCACAAGGACTCATATTCACTTCTTTCCACACTTGATCAACTGAATAGTGCTGAAAATTAATATTTGGAATTTATGTTTATACCAGGAAGCCTCTTAATGAGTGATAATAAACACTTGCTTGAATTCTTGAATTATGCCAGTGATATGGCTGATAATAATTGAATGTAAAACCAAGTAAATCTTTTCTGGAGGAGTTTTGTATGTAATCACATGTTAACCTATGCTTATCATAGCTTTTAAGCACACGAGGCCTATGACCTGAGGGTTTCTCTTGAGGCCAATAAATACCATGACTTCTTTTTTCTTCTGACCTCAGCCTTTCGTATTTTTTTTTTCTTTTTAATATGGAGTAGAATGTTAAAAGGTTTCACAATTGAACCTGAAAAACTGGGAAAAAGGGGAATTGGAGAAGAAAAACAGAAACAAAATATTGCTTTGATATGGTTGCATTTTCTGGAACCATTTCAATGCCCTTGTTTTTGTAATGGGGAAAATGAACTGAAAAATATTTAAGTGATGGATTTCTTCAGGATTCTGCTGTTCCTGTTGGATGGAGCAAGATCATTTATGCTTAAGCTATTCGATTTGATTGTAGAGAAATTGTATTTCCTATTCTTTTTTGTGACATCCATCTGTATACTGCAGCCATCCTCGATGTAATTTTTAGTTGGAAAGCACGGAAGACCATGTCCTTCTATGTCAAGTTACGATACATTTTAAAGGTTGCATCAGCTGCTGCATGGGTGGTTATTCTGCCAGTTACTTATGCTTATACATGGGAAAATCCTCCTGGATTTGCTCAAACTATTAAAAGTTGGTTTGGCAATAGTGCAAGTGCTCCTTCATTGTTCATCATGGCTGTTGTCATCTACTTGGCTCCAAATATACTTGCTGCATTGCTCTTTGTGTTTCCATTCATACGCAGAGTCCTTGAGAGATCAAATTACAAAATTGTAATGCTCATGATGTGGTGGTCGCAGGTATACACCATAAATTTTAGCAGATACATGTCAAATGACAGAAAAATTTGAGAAAGTTAATGCTACTTTTATTTAAATATCTGTCAGCCTCGGCTCTATGTTGGAAGAGGAATGCATGAAAGCGCATTTTCTCTATTCAAGTAAGGAATTGAAAGCAGAACCCTTCGGCTTGTATAACATCGTATAGTCTGTTACCTAATTACTTTTATTTAAATTTCAGGTATACATTGTTCTGGGTACTTCTTATCATAACCAAGTTGGCTTTCAGTTATTATATTGAGGTGCTTACTGTACTCATTTATTGATTTTTATATTATTATCATATTCTAATCTATATATTGAATATGATCTATCAGTTTTGAGGAAAGAATCCTTAGTGCCTGATGAGTTGCCTCTACAGTAGAGGTCCAAGAGTATGTTGCATTTTTGTAACTTTGTTAGGTCAATTACCACAAATTAGATATCCAGATCACGCCGTGTGGTCAAGGGAAAAAATACTTCTTCTGTCCCATAAAGATAGGCTTGCTTTCCCTTTTCGTCCCCCAAATTATAGGTCACTTCCCTTGTTGAGAGTATAGTTGATTTTTTAGTTTTCTAATATGACCCTTTGTTGTGCCTTGTTATCAACAAATATGAACTATTCTTATTTAAACAATTATTTAATGTAGAGGTATATTAGGAAAAATGTAAGAATTTTGACCCAATATCATAGGAGATAATTAATTATTTAGTTTCCGATTTTTTATTCACATTTTAGGAAACATGATTAGGTTATGATTTAATAACTTTTATATCGTTTCTTTATTTAGCTATGATTTTATGAAACCTTATATAAAGGAGGTTATGCGATGTAATTAAAACAACTTTTGATAATGAAATGAATTGATATTTCCTCCCCCGTCTCTCTGTTCTCTCCCTCTCCTCTCTTTCCCCCCTCCTTTCTCTTCTTCTCTCCCTTTCCCCTTCTCCTACAGTTCTCCTATTGCATCCGGCATCAAATTTATATTTCCAACTATATTAATTGCATCTTCTTAATTTGTGTGAAAATGAAAGCAAGCCTTTTTTTTATGGGACGGAGGGGGTCTTATGTTTATTCAACTGTGCTTATGTATTTGACAATCTGATCTGTTTTGTTATTCTAAATGTATAATGATATGGATCAGCTGATGTTTAACTACTAAAGATTTGAATTGCAGATAAAGCCTCTGGTGGGTCCAACAAAAGATATAATGAGTGTTCATATATCAACATACCAATGGCACGAATTTTTCCCCCAAGGTAGTAAGCATGACTGTTTGAAGCTGTACCACTCAAAAATTACCACAAGTTATTGGCATTGATATTGGTTTTCATGACATCATGTGATTTACAGCTAAAAGCAATATTGGTGTTGTGATTGCACTCTGGGCGCCAGTTATTCTTGTATGGATTATGCAATATCTACAATAAAATTTCTCGCGTCTTTCATTTTAGAGGAAGCTTTTATTGACAAGCCTTTTTTGGTTAGGTCTCAACTCACCTTTAAATCTACTATGCCTTTTCAGGTCTATTTCATGGATTCCCAGATCTGGTATGCTATATTCTCAACTTTATTTGGAGGTATATATGGCGCGTTTCGTCGCCTAGGAGAGGTCAGTGGTTCCTATTTGTTTTTTCTTGATCTTGGTGATATTAACTATATGCAGTTTCCGCTTCATTTATTATATAGCTTGAGTGGTATTCTTCACTGTGATTGTGAATCTTTTAATTTTCTTGAAGTAGTTGGTAGGAAGCCAGTACTGTGACTTGGCTTTGAGTAGTAGTCGAGCGAGATAAAAATTAGGCTCTTGTTTGGTAAAACTTTGTCAAACTTCATTTTGAACTATACATTTCAATGGATCCACAATTACTATCCACTTTTTAACCACACATTTCATGGGACCTAACAGCTTACAATCTCCAAAAGGAAGCATACTTGGAGCAAAAGTATTTTTGTATTTACTATCTTCAAAGAGGATGAACTATGGACATTAATTAGAAACCTCTCTGACACTGAGGAGAAGGTTATATTGTTTATAAATAGCGAGGGTATTCTTGAAATGTTTTTAGAACTTGCTTGAATTTCAGTGAGCCTAAGCATTTTTTTTTTAGTTTTACCTGGAAATTGTGTCCATTATTTGTTTTATAACAAGCGTTTGATAGTGACTGAATAGATTCCATACAGGAAATTGTTATTAGATAACTTTTTTATTTTATTACTGAAGAGTACTGATATATCTCTGTCGGGTCTAACTTTGTGTTAATTCCAGATTCGAACTTTAGGAATGCTTAGATCCCGATTTCAATCATTACCTGGTGCTTTTAATGCCTGTTTAATCCCTGTGGAGAAAAGTGAGCCACCAAAAAAGAAAGGAATCAAGGCCACCTTTTCACGCAAGTTTGAATCGGTAGTTTATTTATTAAATCCAACATATTATAACTATAAGAAATATATTAAATAAGATGAAAATGCATGTTACTCTTGGAACTTGATTTTTTTGTGTGAATGTTATTGGTGCAGATCCCATCCAGTAAGGATAAAGAAGCAGCAAGATTTGCTCAGTTGTGGAACAAAATAATTACAAGTTTCCGAGAGGAGGATCTTATTAGCAATAGGTTAATTGTCACTTTTGAGTATTTGAAATCAGTTTCTGTGGATTCCTCTGTTTTGCTTATTTCTCTTACATTGCCATGCATGAATGTTTAGGGAAATGGATCTATTGCTTGTTCCGTATTGGGCTGATCGTGACTTGGAGCTAATTCAGTGGCCTCCATTTTTGCTTGCTAGCAAGGTTTTCATTTTACATTTTAAGTCATAACTATCCTCGTGTTTCAAGAGATTTTGGTTAATTCCATTTACCTGTTGCTCATGCCCCAAGCCTTTATCCATTTTTTTTATGCTCTATATTTTTGAAAAATATTGCAAGAAATTTAGAGATATGAGGATGACAAAATATTAATTCCCTCAGTGTACTTGCTTATTATTTGATACATAAATCTGGTTTTTCTGCATTTGATTTTTTTTTCGTGAACTACACCAATAACTAATTAAGACAAAAGAGATGGGATTTTATTGTGCTATTTCTATTAACTACTGAATGATTGGAATGTCACTTACCTTCAATGGAACATAGTCAACATTTGAGTTGATGAGTGTAACTCATGTGCTGTATGTGATCTTCCAACACACAGATCCCAATTGCAGTGGATATGGCTAAAGACAGTAATGGAAAGGACAGTGAACTGAAAAAGCGGATCAAGTCCGATGATTACATGTATTCTGCTGTTTGCGAGTGCTATGCTTCATTTAGGAACATCATTATATTTTTAGTTCATGGCAAACAAGAGAAGGAGTAAGTTTTGTTACTGTTTGCAAATGAGCACTTCCCTCGTTTGATGGTAACACATGCATATATCTCTTTCTTGAATCACAGCGTTATTGAATACATTTTCTCCGAGGTTGATAAGCATATTGAGGCAGATGATCTATTGAAGGAATACAAACTGAGTGCTCTTCCCAATCTGTATGAAAAATTTGTTAATCTTATAAAATACTTGGTAGGTCTTTTTTCTGCAGCACAGAAAATTGCTGTTTACTTTTGCATCTTTTTTAAACCAAAACATATTGCTCTTGTTGAGCTGGTGATATAAAGATTCCATAATGAAAAGGTTATTTTTTCAGATGAGCAATAAGCAGGAGGACAGAGATCAAGTTGTCATTCTCTTCCAGGACATGCTGGAAGTCGTGACGCAGGATATAATGATGGAGGATCATGTATCTAAGTAATATATTCTTCATCATCCAACCTCGAGTCAACTTTTGAGTTCTGAATGACTATTCTTATTTCAATGATTTTTATGTGAATAGCCTGTTAGATTCAATCCATGGGAGCTCAGGACATGAAGGGATGATCCCTCTTGATCAACAATATCAGTTATTTGCATCTGCTGGAGCCATCAAATTTCCAACTCCTGAATCAGAAGCTTGGAAAGAGAAGGTAAATAAGAAAATTGAAAGTGTTTCTTTGACTAAATATTTCAACCTTCTCTGTATACCTGTTGAAGTTTATGATCATTTCCTTCAACAGATAAAAAGGTTGTATTTTTTGCTGACGGTAAAGGAATCCGCCATGGATGTGCCATCCAACTTAGAAGCTAGAAGGCGAATCTCTTTCTTCTCCAATTCCTTGTTTATGGACATGCCTTCAGCTCCTAAAGTCCGCAATATGCTTTCTTTTTCGTAAGTTCTATTGAGCTCTCTAGCAGAGTCCCATGCTTTTCTGTCAATTTGTATGTGGAAAGAGTAGTTGCGTCAGAATGCAAACTGATAATTTTGTTTAAACAACGTATTAGTGAATTCAAGCACGATCATTCGAATCATTACATTTCTGATCAATGATACATATTGTGAGGCTATTGTGTTCCACTCTTAATTATGCCAATTTTAAGAAGTTTCGGAAATGGATAAATAATAAAATTGTGGAAGACAATTAACTTTACAAGTATAACCATACTCTAACTGCTTGAGCTTTTAGATGAGGCGGTTTAACAAAAATATTCAACTTAAGCCCAATTGGCAATGAGCTCTGAGGTAACTCAAGGTGCATACTATGTTTGGAGGTATCTTAATGCCTTGGAAATATAGTAAAGGTAACAACTAAAGAATTTTGATGAAGTTGAGATGATGATAATTGGACATACAAATCTAGCTAAAAAATGGGTTTTAAGACTTGAGCCATAGGGAGTAATATTATAATAGCCATATTGACTTCAAATTTTGAAACTGAGCCATATTATGGTAACCTTATCAGGTTTTTCTCCTCAAATTTGTTCATGGATTTTGGAACACAAGTTCTACATTTTTTCCTTTGCTATATGCCCCCTTTGAGCTCCATTCTTCAAAACTCATTTTCAACCACATATTCTCGCAATAAAATAACTTTGCACGTAAACCCTAAACTTTTTTTAACATTTTATTCACTTTTTATCTATTTTCAAAAAATGGGGAGCAATCTGAGGCATGATATAGTAATAGATTTTTGCAATGCTCTAATAGTAGGTTACTAAAACATTATTGCTGGTACTGCTCATGTGCTCCCATAAATGCATCCATCTGAAGGGATTATATGTTGTCTTCTTTTTATTCTTTAAATATGGCCTGAAAGATTTCGTATTTTGCAGTGTTTTGACTCCATACTGCACAGAGGAGGTCCTCTTCTCGTTGCCTGAGCTGGAAGTGCCAAATGAAGACGGTGTCTCCATCCAATTTTACTTGCAGAAAATTTTCCCAGGTTTGTTCTTCTGATGTTGTCATGTATTACATAATATTTCTCAATTTCTACCAGACTTACTGATGATAATACAGATGAATGGAACAATTTTCTTGAGCGTGTCAAGTGTAACAGTGAAGAAGAGCTTAGAGAATCTGATGATTTAGAAGAACAACTATGCCTCTGGGCTTCATATAGGGGTCAGACATTGACTAGAACTGGTATTGAGCAATACTTTTCTCCATCCCAATATATTTCTTGGCAATATTTTTTGTTTCTTTTTGCATTCATGAGATTTTGCGAGGTGTGGTAAGAGGGACTGCGATTCCTGAGAATGAAGTAGGGGTGGCAATATGGATTTTCTCATTTTCTTATCGTGTAAGAGGAGCCCACGAAATAGATTGACTGTTCTTGGCACAAATATTATCCATTATTATACTGGGTAACATTGCCCAATCAGATAACCACATATCTTCCTTCCCATTCCTAACCTTAATGGCCTGTTAAGCAACTTTATCATTTTGGGGTAAACAATGTGGATCAAGTTGGCATATCTAAACAATCTGTTAATACTAATAAAAACTTGTTCACATGTAGGGGGTAACTTATGATCCAAAAAGGACATGGTCTGCAATTTTCGTGCTAGAAAAGGATTCACCTATTTTAACATGAAACTAATATGACAGACCAAGCACATTCACATTAATGCTGTCTATTGAGTTAATGGGTCGTATTGGGAACTCTTATCCTGTATTGAGATGTGTTCTAGTTTTAATAAGATTGTTAACTTTCCAATGTTTAGATTTTATGGAGTGACCTTTTCTGATTTATGACAGTGAGGGGCATGATGTATTACCGCAAAGCTCTTGAACTTCAAGCCTTCCTTGATATGGCCAAGGATGATGGTAACGCTCTCTTGCACTCTGGCATCTATGAATATGCGCAGACTTTTTGCAATGCTAGCATTTCAGGCATCTTGTACAAAAAATTGTGATGCTAACCATTATAGTTTGTTTTTTGACCAGATTTAATGGAAGGCTATAAGGCCATCGAGTTGAATGAGGATAAGATGAAGGGAGAGAGGTCGCTGTGGGCACAATGTCAAGCAGTGGCCGATATGAAGTTCACATATGTAGTTTCGTGCCAGTTATATGGGATTCAGAAACGATCTGGCGATTCTCGTGCACAAGATATATTGAGACTTATGGCAACGTAAGAGCCTAACAATGATCATGCTGTCATCTAAATGTTGTTATAACCTATTAATGGATTTCCTTTAACAGATATCCATCTCTTCGAGTAGCTTACATTGATGAAGTTGAAGAACCAAGCAAAGACAGGTCCAAGAAAGTTAATGATAAGGCGTACTATTCCACCCTTGTGAAGGCTGCTTTGCCAAAGTCAAAATCTTCAGAGTCAGGACAGAGTCTAGATGAGGTAAAAGAGAAATAAAATAGATGTCAATTCTCAAAGGTGAAAGAGATAAGTTACTCGGAACAATAATGA
Organism: Fraxinus excelsior; assembly: GCA_019097785.1. NCBI lineage: Eukaryota > Viridiplantae > Streptophyta > Magnoliopsida > Lamiales > Oleaceae > Fraxinus > Fraxinus excelsior. Next base: position 19,835,150 of record CM032626.1, read on the forward strand.
TCTCTATACTGTGGTAAAGGCACAGCAGTTCAGACAATGAATTGAAGAAAAGATAAATCATCGAGGAGACATAAATACACTGTCTTTGTTTTGATTTCGTTGTCTACAACAGATTTAGATTAGTCTGTTATAGCTCTTGTGCTATTGGATCTTTCTATAGGCACCACTACCATGTATAGTAATTTTTTATATATTTGTACACGTTGAAGATTTACCATAAGTTTTGCTTCAGTTTTTCAATTAATTTTGTGGATTCCCAATTGTAGGTTATCTATCATATAAAACTTCCTGGACCTGCTATCTTGGGTGAGGGCAAGCCTGAAAACCAGAATCATGCCATTATCTTCACCCGTGGAGAAGGCTTGCAAACAATAGATATGAATCAGGTGGTGTTGTCAAACTGATTTGACTTTGAAACCTTTCTTTCTGGGTGCTGACATGAAATATCCATCTGTAGGATAACTACATGGAAGAAGCTTTGAAAATGAGAAACTTGCTTCAAGAATTTCTTAAAAAGCATGATGACGTGACATACCCGTCGATACTTGGACTGAGGGAACATATATTTACTGGAAGGTATTCACTTTGTGATATATTGCATGTCCCGGCTCAAATTGTATACACCACTTCATACCCGTGCTATCTGATGCAGTGTTTCATCTCTTGCTTGGTTTATGTCAAATCAAGAGACAAGTTTTGTCACCATTGGTCAGAGACTATTGGCCAATCCTCTGAAGTAAGACTTCTTTTTCCTACCAATTTTGCTGAAATTTATTGCAGTATGTATTGCCTTAATTTATAGAATATTACATAGATATACAAGGAAAAAAAATTAGATGTACAATCAAAATAAATTCCTGAATCTATGCGAGTTATACATGGAAACTATAGCTGTAAATAAACCTCTAATATTTCCACCAACTCCCCTTCCCTTAAACTTTTGTGTGCATGATGTGTCACAATGCAGATGCTAGAGATATTTTCCACTATGCCTTTGTCTGTACTGCAGTTTCCTGTTAGTTTTGGTTGCAATATTATGATATTATGTCATGCACAGAATCTTCTAGTATAGTGTCTCTGATTGGATTAATGACTAGACTAAGCTGCCTCTTAATTTACATCTTAATCGTGGATGTGAACTTCTTTAGGCTTTTGGAGGACAGTCTCGAACCATGTCATTTGGCATCTCCTTATTTTACTATAACTGGTCAAAGTTGAACGTGCATTTTATTCTGAAATTCTTTATAATTGCTATAAAAGTAACATTTGATACAAATTTGTTGGGATGATTTGATGCATCTCAAACGAATTTAAGAAAATAAAATTTAGGATAGAAATTTAAGAAAAGAAAATTGTACTCTCAAAATTCAACTTCTATGATTCAAAATTTTTTTGATGATAAAATACGACAAATGAGCAACATTTTTATGCTACATTTGGTATATAGGAATTAATTGTTAATACATGAATTTAAACACCCATTAAAATTCCTAAACACATAAATAGAAATAAAATCATTTATAATAATTCTAGATTCATGTAGATCAAGATTTATGTAGTCTAGATTAATGTAAATATTAATTAATTGAGAATTAGTAACACAAAATTCATATATGACAAGGACTTTGTAGTATTTATTGCATATCAAAAAACGAATAGTAAGGTATTATTGAAATAATTGAATTATAGTAGGTTTAAAATCGTCAAAAAAATGATTCTCACTTGATGTGATATTTAATATATTATAAGATTAGGTGCTATCTCCACTTGTTGGCATATATTCTTATTTTAATTTGTCTATTCTTGTCCATATTAATTTTTTTCGATGATTTTCTAGATGTCATATTTCTTGAAGCTTTCACTACTTGGACTTTGTAATTGTACTGCAATATAAATTTATTTCTCAAACAAAATTATTATATCCAAAAATTTACTGTTCTGCCAGTGTTGTGCCCAAAATTGCTTTCCAGATGAATTTGTTTTGAATATTTTGCAATTATCCTTGATTTCATTTTCTGGAGGTGATAAAGTTATATATGATGCTTTCCTGATAGATCAAGGAATGAATAAAGTGAAATTGAGTTCTTTCTGCTAAATAAATTTTTCATAAGTACTTGCGCAAGTTTTCCTCGTGGTATATATATCAAGCGTAATGTTACTATGGTTGATTATAATCATAATTGTATGTCCTCATGGATCAAGATGATCGGGCTCACATTGTAGCGTCTGAAGTTTAAGTAAGTCCGTTCCACATATAGGTTGAGATGAACTTTTGCTTCATTTCTAGATTTATCCTTGTTTTTGGGCATGGGCATTTGCTAAAGCTGCACTATTTTTTTTTTTTTTGATCTTGGGAACCTATATACGGCCTTCTTTTCTCAATGGAGTAAACTTCCATTAATTTACTTTCTCTTTGCTCATACAGGGTTCGGTTTCACTATGGTCATCCGGATGTTTTTGATAGACTATTCCACCTTACAAGAGGTGGGGTCAGTAAAGCCTCCAAGGTTATCAACCTCAGCGAAGACATATTTGCCGGTATGCTCATTCTGTGGTTCTATTTCAGCTTTTATAATTTTTCTGCCTGACTGAGAACAGTTTGAATGCTACTCTCTAACGTAACTTCAAATGCAGGCTTTAATTCTACACTTCGTGAAGGCAATGTAACCCATCATGAATATATACAAGTTGGCAAAGGGAGGGATGTTGGTCTTAATCAGATTTCTCTATTTGAGGCAAAAATAGCCAATGGCAATGGAGAACAGACATTGAGTCGTGATTTATATCGACTAGGGCATCGTTTTGATTTCTTCCGAATGTTGTCGTGCTATTTCACGACGACTGGTTTCTACTTCAGTACCTTGGTATGTGATCGCGATCGCACTCTTATAGTTGAATTCTGATTTCGTTTGGTATTTTCACCTCACGTGTTTCTTGTGGCAGATTACTGTGCTCACCGTGTATGTATTTCTTTATGGACGCCTTTATCTTGTCCTTAGTGGTCTTGAAGAAGGGTTAAGTAACCAACGAGCAATTCGAGACAATAAACCTCTCCAAGTTGCTCTTGCTTCTCAGTCTTTTGTACAAATTGGATTTTTGATGGCCCTCCCCATGATGATGGAAATAGGCTTGGAAAAGGGTTTTCGGACAGCATTGAGTGAATTCATACTGATGCAGTTACAATTGGCACCAGTGTTTTTCACTTTTTCTCTTGGAACAAAGACCCATTATTATGGTAGGACATTACTTCATGGTGGTGCAAAATATAGGCCGACTGGTCGTGGATTTGTGGTGTTTCATGCCAAATTTGCTGATAATTATCGCCTCTACTCTCGTAGCCATTTTGTGAAGGGGCTTGAATTGATGATACTGCTTCTTGTTTATCAAATTTTTGGTCAGACCTATAGAGGGGCTGTTGCATATGTCTTAATCACTGTATCAATGTGGTTTATGGTTGGCACCTGGCTTTTTGCTCCCTTTCTCTTCAATCCTTCTGGTTTTGAGTGGCAAAAGATAGTTGATGATTGGACTGATTGGAACAAGTGGATAGGCAACAGAGGAGGTATTGGTGTCCCTTCAGAAAAAAGTTGGGAATCATGGTGGGAAGAGGAACAAGACCATCTACGTCACTGTGGGGCACGTGGTATCATCACTGAAATAATATTAGCACTTCGATTTTTCATTTATCAGTATGGGCTTGTTTATCACTTAAACATCACAAAGAATACCAAAAGCTTTCTGGTATGCTGTGGCTTGTATTTCCTTCATCTTCTTGAACTTATCGTCCTTAAGTAATGTTATATTCGATTCATCTATGCCTGTTGATAAATACCTGCATGGTTTCCAGGTATATGGAATATCGTGGCTGGTGATTGTGCTAGTTCTTTTTGTCATGAAGGTGAGGATGATTCTTCCCTATTCATTTATCATTTTTTTATATAGATTGATCAATAGCACTTCATTTCCTCCTTAACCATAAGTAGATAGATAAGGTAATAATTTGTGTTGGAAATTGAAACTTTTCAGCAATTGATCGGATTATGCATCTATCTTAGAATGGTTAATAACTGAGTTTGAGTAAAATTTCAAAATGAGCTCCTTTCATCTATTTTCTCAGAATGTCTGTCGGCAGGTTCTTGCGAAATTTCTAATTTTTTCTCATCGTTCTCCTTTTATATTTGAAGAATGTGTGGATTGTGTAAAAATGTATCCATTTCGGGATACATTTTGTTAGAGCAAGTACTATGGTAGTTCAGTTATGATTCTGTTTTTTCCTCCTGATATTTTACTACCTTAAGCTTTTCTTGTGTTTTTTCTAACATGTGGTACTCAAATTTATGATTTTATACCTTTTCTATATTTTCTACCCCAGACAATTTCAGTTGGACGAAGGAAATTCAGTGCAAATTATCAACTTGTGTTCCGGCTTATCAAGGGTTTGATCTTTGTCACTTTTGTCTCTATCCTGGTCATTTTGATTGCACTCCCTCACATGACACCGCAGGACATTGTTGTTTGCATACTTGCCTTCATGCCGACTGGTTGGGGTTTACTTCTGGTGAGTGATATGTTTTTATCCTCCCCTTGCACTTTGTAGATATTTGAGTTACTTGGACAAAATCTCTTCCCACTTCAAACATTATATTCTTAACATTTGAGAATTACACCACTAGTTCCATTATATTCTTAACATTTGAGAATTACACCACTAGTTCCAAGATGCCATGATTGCTCCATAAATCAATTTCTTAGTGCTTACCGAATTATGAGATATCTGAACATAGTCCCAACTGTCAAATGCAATGATTCTTTCTATTTATGGAAGGAAAATCGCATTTTAGTTAAGTTCATTTTCCGTGATTTCTGATTGTCTGCTCCTGATTCCTTCCAGATTGCCCAAGCATGTAAGCCTATTGTTCGAAGAGCTGGATTCTGGGGATCTGTACGAACATTAGCTCGTGGCTATGAAATTTTGATGGGTTTGCTTCTATTCACGCCTGTTGCTTTTCTTGCATGGTTTCCTTTCGTTTCAGAATTCCAAACTCGAATGTTGTTCAACCAAGCATTCAGTAGAGGTCTTCAGATTTCCCGTATTCTTGGTGGACAGAGGAAAGACAGATCCTCCCGACACAAGGAGTAGTAGGGCATTGGGGGGGCTGAAATGCCTATTCAGTTATTGGCAAACCACAAGTATTATGGTGATCATATTTATTGATCTTGTAAGATGCTGTAATTATGAAGATGGTGCTGGGGTCATTTTTGGGCCAGTATATATTTAATTTCACATCTGTAAATCGACTTTTAAAAGACTAATTATAAACCATTCACTCATGGAAATTGCATTCAGCTCAAGTGTCTAGGTGCAAATATTATATCAATTGCTTCAGATTGAATGGTTGAGACAAGCTATGCGCTAACTTGTACATATTGGAAAATATTTTCTGGGCTTTTTAGCCGAAGACTTTATAGTTGTGTTGAATTATGTTGTTTAAAAGTTTAAACTATTAGAAGAGCGGTCATGTTTATTTATTTAAATTTAGTTTTTGACGAAGTTGTGGGCTAACATTTATGTAAAATTAATCGTATGCGGCGCAAGAAGGGTGGGTTTGGTTTTGTTTTTATATTAGAACACTCAATAGTTTAGGTGGGATTCCTCTATCATGGGAGGGAACGTAAACCTTACCTCTGGAGGTACAACTAGGAGTAGGGGAGTTGTCAAAATAAAGGTTGTGATTACTTTATAAATTCTTTGCTATCTAAATCTCTTTTCAGGCATGGAACATGAAAAAGGTGTTCTATGAAGGGGAGAGTTTTCACGATGGCCACATCAAACTTGTCATCTATCACGTAAACCTAACTTACTCTGCCACTGTTTGGTAGAGATTAAAATTAGATTTTCAGTATACTTTGATGAAAGTTGTTGAAATGTGTGTTTGCAAAGTTGTGGATTCAATAAAATATGTGGTTAAAATTAATTGTTAAATTTGATTTGAAATTTGAAATGGATAATTATATTATCATTACGAATTTTAATAGTTGTATCATAATTTTAAGTATTTTTCTTATTTACTTAAATAACCTTGAATAAAAACTTTTTATTTACATAATTCTTTTTTTTTTTTTAATTGTTTTACAATAAATATAAACCTAGTTTTTTCTTTATTTTTCCTCAACAGCCGTTCACAATCCTCCACTGCAGGGGATAACTTTCTTGTTCTCTCTTATGTCAATAATATCAATGGGCGGACGCAGACTTTTTATGTTGGGGGGCACAATCAAACTTTCAAAAAGTAACGAAAAAATTAAGTAAGACATGTTTTATTACAATTGTTCTCTACGTGTTCTCATATTTTGATAACGTTTCATAATTATATCATTTTTAATCTTGTCAAATACATCTTTCTGGATATATGCAATCAAACTATCATTCAACCATTGATCTCCAATTCGATTGCGCAAACGATTTTTGACATAAGTCAACGCAGAAAATGATCTCTTGACTGTAGCAGTAGCCACGGGCAGTTAGTCAGTCGGCGACGGGCGGAGAGAGAGAAAGGGCAGGGCTTTGGCCTTTGCGAGAGCAGGAGCGGGAGTTGAGAAGGAGAAGGGAATGAAAATTAATTGCTTGCTTTTTATTTTGTTATATTAATTTTTTTATAAAAAACCCAAAAATCTGGGGGGGGGGCACGTGCCCACCCAGGCCACCCCCAGGTCCGCCGGTGATAATATCTATATATATATTACATAAAACAATTTTTTAAAGACACCATAATCCTTTAAAGAAAACAAGATTCCCAGGTGGATTATTTTCTGCTGAGAGTAGTGGGCTCATGCTTGGAGACACGTGTTTTAAAGAGAACAAAGGAAAACTACCATGTATTCTGACTGAGATTCTCTAATGATTTCACATGTGGTTCGTACTCCACCGGCCGGCTGGATTGGAAGGTGTGAGTGGTTTTAATTGTGCCATTCATGGTGGACGTAGAAGTTTAACATTGTGGGGGTACAATCGAACATGCAAAGAAGTTGGGAGAAATTTTACAATCGAAAATTTATGTCCAAAAAAATCATACCCTATGTAATTTTACATCCGAAAATTTACATGGGATATCATCACCTTTTTGGATGTAAAATTTCGAATTTTTTTGAAAATTTTCTAATAAAATGATGAAAATTACAGTGAGAAATTTGTATAGTAAAAATAATAAATGTTAATGAAATAATTGGATTTTTTTTAAATGTGAGTTATACGTTTTTTTACAGATTCACGTTTAACGCATTTTTAACTAATTTCGATATATGTTTGAACTATTCGATATGTTCATAATATAGTTCTGGAAATAAATCTCGAAATGATATAAGCAATTTGTAGATTCGATTAGCTTACGATCGTTAAAGAATTTTTAAAATTAGTATATTATTGGAATTCAAATTTATTTTGATTGTCCATGTTTAGTGGAGATTAAAATCAATTTTTTAGTAAATTTTGATAAAAATTAAACAGTTATGAATTCCAAGAAATATGTTATTAAAATTAATTGTTAACTTTAATTTAGATTAAAATTAAAATTTCAATCGATATCAAATATGATTTTTTTTAAAAAAAAAAACTCAAAAGTTGGGGGAGGGGAAGGCACATGCCCCCCAGGACTCCCTGGGTCCGCCCATGGTGCCATCCATCTTCCTTCCCGTTGCCAAGTCTATGGATCTGAAAATCTATTGGAAAATTCGGGGAATTCTCTTTGTTCGGTAGCATTTTTCCATTCTTAATTTGAGTGATTAAAGTGAATATATTTGAAGTTTCCTCAAATCTTGTTTGTTTAAACTAGGGGTGGATGGGGGAAGTTGGAGAAGAAGAATGGGCAGAGAAAGATGAGAGAAATGAGGACTAATTTGGGATGGTGGCAGGGCGGACCCATGATTTTGGTTCGGGTGGCGAGACAGAATTACGTAAAAAATGTAAAATTACCTCCTTAGCATTTGGGTCTGGTTGCGCCGTATATCGATTGCCTTATTGTAGGATTAACACTTCCACCAATTGCATACATCTCCCATTTAGTAAAATCATTATTCACCACATGTATATATCCTCGCCTATACCTTGGCATCCTTTGCAGTCTGCACCAGTCCTTCCCCAAAGTGATTGAAAGCTATTGTCACCTACTCAACAACACATACATTCTTAGTAGAAAATCGAAATATGCTCGGGAAACAAAACCAGAAACACACGATTCTAACCTGCATTCTTGAATTAGCCAAGTACTTGTCATTATGTCCTAATAGCATGACCTCGTCGTGGTGAGAAAAGTAGTTGTTAGAAATGGTAATGGTAGTGGAGCCAAGAATGACATCGATCAAGCCATCGGTACAATGTGACAAGGTACAGTGATCAATCGAAATATTCCTGGAACCATAAATGGATATCCCATTGTCGTCTAATTTGCCTCTCCACCCAGCATGACTTAGGCTCGACCTTATGATCAATTGTAAATGTGGACACTATGAATGATCACATTGTTGATATACTGCAAAGTTAAGCAGCCATGGCCGGTTATGTGCACATTTGCATCACGCCCATCAATGGTTTTGTAATTGTTAATTATAAGCTCGTGTTTGAGTTTGATATTGATACATTGACCTCCTGTTTTGCACATCATAAAATTGAAAGAGAATGTAATTGGCAATTAATGAAGAAAATTGAAAACGCAGATGAAGACAAAATGATTTCTTTGACAAATAATTGAAACAAAGATTATGAATTCTGTAAAAATATCAAAACCCATATCAACTCCCGATTTGAAATCTTGTTGAAAAGAGAATGGGATTGTTTTGATTATCGGCAAAACCTAAATGCAGAATATTTCTGCAACCTCTTCTTTTAACATCTGTATTCAACCGAAACTCAAATAGTAAGAATTTCATCAGTACAGGCCACACGATTCCATTAAAACACCATAAAACTTTAACACAAATTATTTATGTTTTATTTCCTATTTTCTTGACCTTATACATATATTTTCTTTCCTTTTCTTTCTCCTTTTTTGGTGTAGTTTACTGATTCCTAAAATGCATAATCTACCCAAAACTAACAGAAATAATGACAAAGAAATGTGAAAAATTGAATACTCGTAAAACATAAATAATACCAAAAAATAAGAATAATAAAGAAGAAAGGTAATACCTTCAATCTAATAATTTAAAATTCTTCTTTATCAACGAAGAACCTATTGAATTTCTCGACCTCCTTTTCCAAAGGCTCTAGAAAATCAATTACTTCATTTGACTAAGTTGCTGATTGAATATTGTAATCTATGAATACTGAACTCAAGGGTTGGGAATTCGAGGGAAGGGAAAATGGAAAGGGAATGGTGGGCTTCTTTGAAAATGTCAAAGTTTGGGCTTCGGTAGTTGGGTCATAGGCGGGTTTTTCTGTTTTTGTGAGGCAAAAATTTAAGTGTCCTGTGGGGGCAGTTACCCCCACTGGGCCTTTAATGGATCCGCCCTTGGATGGAGGGTATATATATATATATATCATGTTACTAAAAACAAAGCGTGAATTACAATCAATGTGGGATCTCTGTTCTAAAAAAATTCACCTCCCAAAAATACAATACGTTACGCAGCCGATGATTAAACGCTATATAGATCTCAAATTACATTTCTACAACCACCAGAATTCTCTGAGGCGATGTTAATTGAAAATTCCAGGTCACGAATCGAAGAATACAGTGAGATTATAGTCACCAAGAAATCAGACAATTCATGAAACAATCACTACGTCAATCATCTTCTAAATCAGTAGATTTGTAGAGATCGGGTATGTTATTCTAAATCAAATAATTGCATGTTCGTGCAGCGTTACAATGTCACAATTAATTGATCAGAATTTGGTGATTCCTATTTGAACAATTGCATTGAGCGATGTCGATGAAGACTTCTGCGACTGACAGTGATTATGTTGTGACTATTAGCATTAATCTGTGACCATGATTGCTTTATAAAAAAATTGAAATCAGTGACCTGCAAGTTAAAAAAAATGTCGTGCTTCAGATCTAGCTTAGATGGAGGTCAGTGACCTGTTTACTCATGTGCTTCGAATTTTCTAATATGTCTGTGACCATTAATGTTCAGGTTGAATTCATAATATATGAATTGCAATTTGAAAAACTGTAACATACTTTTGTTCTAAATTATGTCAGCAAGCTAGTCACACATGTGCTTCGAAATCTGTAATAAGTCAATCACAACTAGCATTAATGTTGTATAGTAAAACTTGTTGCAAAATAATCTTGCAAGTGTACGAGTTCGTTGTATAAGTAATAATTGTGATGAGTGAGTTATTGTCCCATAGGGAATAATGTTTAATTCTAGTGTATCCGATATATCTAAATTCGCAACAATAATAAGACATGATTGATTTGGATTTAACTACGTTCTACAACTATGAAAGTAATAAAAAGGTGGTTTTTAAATCAAATATGGATGAATGTATTGGATTTCCGATTCCACTAATTGACTCTAGAATTCAATTCTCATCTTGTAATAATTAATTCAATCCTTGCATTCGTGACGATCGATAATTTCACTTTTATTTACTATTCTTTTTCAAGATATAATAAATATATGTTGATCACGACACGATTCTATTTCTAGTCCACATTCATAAGATAAATATGCATTAAAACATAGGATTATCATACACGATCGCACACTTCACAAATACTATTCTTAATATTGATTCTTTATGTGTTTCATATACAACGTTCTACCTATCGTGAGTTTTTCAACACTACGAATAAGTAACTTATTGTCCTAATAGTGCGCAAATATTAAAACAATATGAAAAAGCATGTATATAGAATCATAACGCAATAATTAAACTAAAAATCACAAGTCTTGAATTAAAAACTAGAACTCAAATAGTTTCATCATCCATCTATTACAAATAAATTTAGCCTAGTATATTAATACGAAAATTACAAAGACAATAAAATGAAACCATCACCCGAATCATGTAAAATTGAAAAAAAATCTAGAAAAAAAATCTAGAATTTGACTCTTGCCTGCAATAGCTTTGGGGCCAATTGTAATTTGGCTCCTAACTTTCCACAGCTTCCATTTTGGCACCTTTTCTACATTTTCTCCGGTCCGATCTAACTTTTGATCATTTGCATTTTAGTCCTCATCTCCACTTTTGCATCAATTATCTCATTTTCTTGTAATATTTTCTCCACTTTCGTTGTTTTCGTCGATGTGAACCTAAAACATAAAGTAAACCACAAATTTAGCCACAATTTAATCTACAATATCACAAATATACATATTTTGACAAACTAAATAAGCAAAATAAATGCACTTATCAAAATATAAAAATGTGACCTACATATATATAATATGTGACCATGACTAGTAAAGTGTGTCGTGTTTTTGTTGTTTATTAGAATTTTATTATTCACAGATATTATTTAAGTTGGTTTCTTTTGCGGTCACGTTTGTTTGATGAATACATCACAACTATCGTTGGTGTGGATCGATTGTAACTGCGGGTATGTGAAGTTTCTAGATACTGTTATGACAGAGTTTGGGCTGGATTCTACTAAGGTCGCAGTCACAATGAGTTATGAGTTGGTTAGGGATCTGCCTCCGGTCACAATCAAGAATGACAATAATGTGTTGTCATACACGGTGTTGAAGAATATGCATCAGGACCCATCCAAATATCCAATTAAAATTGAGGTCACAACTAAAGAATGCGTCAAACAGCATATCACATTACCAATTTGTGTACAATCTAATGAAAATGAATTCTCGTTACTAGATATGTCAAAAGATATATGTGGATCACTAATACAACCATCATGTCACGATTTCAAACATGTGGTCACGGTTGTATCAGTAGCTAACTATAGGAGTGGTTTTTTGTAACAAGGAGATTTTGAAGCTGAGCTTGTCCTTATATGCAATCCAAAATATGTTTGAATTTGTAGTTGTTCGGTCAGACAAGAAAGATTACCTTGTGAAGTGTAGTCATGACGAGTGTGATTGGATATGCATAGCATCAAAGCTGGCCAGATTATAGATATTTAAAATTATACACATCACAGAAGGTCACACATGTGCTTCGAACATTGTATTAGGTACTCATAGGCAAGTGACAAAGTTAGTTGTGTCATCTTGCATCAAATACAAATTCACATCATCGCGCACCATATATACTCCAAATGATATACGTAATGACATGTTGCATACATATGGAATATCTTTGAACTCTGTGAAGGTTTGGAGATCTCATGAGGAAACTTTGAAAATGATTAGAGGTGACCCGACAGAATCATTTAGTCAGATCCCGAGATTCTTTTCCATATTGCAGCAAACAAATCCTGGGATGGTCATAGGAATACATCTTGATGGTCACAATAGGTTCAAATATTGCTTCATGGCATTCGGTACATTGATTCAGGGATGGGAATATTGTAGGCCTGTTGTTGTGGTCGATGGTACGTATCTAAATGAACATTATGGTGGGACTCTGTTCATGACATGTACACATGATGTAAATAATAGCATATTCATACTTTCTTTTAGGATTGGTGATAATAAGAATGACAAATCTTGGTCGTGGTTTTTTGAAAACTTGAGAAAGGCATATGGGGATAGAGAAGGGTTTTGTTTTATATCGGATCGTCACAATAGTATAAAAAACGCAATTGAAAATGTATATCCTCAAACATGTCATGGGATCTATTCATATCATCTCCTACAAAATTTGAAATCACAGTCTGCACACATGCATATTGGTCACAAACGGTTTGGTAGATCACAAATACGATTATTTTTCATGTAAATCAAACAAAGCAGAGATGATTGTTTATGGGTCTTGAAAAGTAAGGAAGTGTGTGATTTTCACAATTATAATTGTGGTATCATCATAAGGTGGTATAGTAAGTAAATTTTGTGGTGGTGATATAATTATCGTTAAACTATAGAAATATGGTTATATTAAAAAGGCAATAATAACATTTTAGTTACAAAACAAAAATAAACACTTCCCACTTAAAATTTTAAAATCAAGTCACTTTTTTATCTGCTTTCTCAATAGCGACTCTTTCATTTTTCATTTACTTCAACCTTAAACCCTCATAAATTTATCAAACATTCAACAAAAAAATTTCATTTTTATTCAAAACTTTGAATCAGTAAGTATATTTACGTATATATATTTTTTAATCGTTAAATTTTATTTCAACAAATGCTAATATGTAGATAATTTTTTACATTTCATTTAACAGATCTATAATTTTTTTAAACAAAAGGGAGAAAAAATCATCTGCACAATCACATTTGGTATTTTAAGAATCCAGATGGCTTGGCCGTCCCATAACAGATGGCCTAGCTGGGTCATTTTATTTTATTTTTTTAAATTTTTAGTACCCTTATTTATTAATACCTTATGGTTAATCTATTTTTTTAATATTTTGATTCGTACTACAGATATGGGATGAGCATGTCTCACAGTTTGTTACTTTGATGAGTTTCAAAAGAATGAAAATGGTCGATGGGAATGGAAATGGATGAGTGAAGGAGATGGTGTTACTGAAATTGTAATAACATCGAGTACATCGTATGCAAAATTGTACCATGATATACAAAATGTGCCCAACATCAATCCCTCTTAGTACAATGTGGAATTGAGATTTCAATTTCACGAGCATTCAACATTTTGATTCCATCGATAAAAGTTACTTCTGAAATGCAAATGAAGTTGCTAATTGAATTGAACCAAAACCGCAAGTCTTCTCCTATTTTCGTAACTTCATTGATGAAGAATGTCCCCGAGAGAACACGAAGATTTCGATGGAGGGGATCATAATGTGAATGATTTTTTAGGCACAATGGAAAAAACTTGTGATGATGATCTAGCCATATCAATGAGCCAAGCCCAAGCTTTGATTAAAACAGGCCAGAACTTTTTTGGGCTCGAGCCGAGCGATCAAAAGCTCGGCCAAAAAACTGAGGCTCGGCCCGAGCTTTAGCGAGCCGAGTCGGCTCGTGTTTTTTTAAAAAATTCGTTATAAATCTATAATTTTTTATAATGTATTTAAGATTTGTGCAATTTGTACATCTTATAAATAATAATTAAATATTAATGTATAAAAAAATACATCTAAACTTTAAAAAAATAAAAAAATCTCATAGGTTGGCCCGGCTCGAGTCGATGCTCCAAAATGAGGCTCGACCCCACCGAGCCACGAGTCGGCCCGACCCGACCCGGCTCGGCTCAAGCTTTTTCTGGACCAAGCTCGGGCCGCCCAAGCCTTTTTTGACATCGCTAGGATGATGCAGTTATTATTGAAATAGTTGCTACTCATCATGATCTCATTATTACGCACATAATTCACGAGGTAGTTCAAGACAAAGAAGACGAAATGCCATATACAAACAAAGATTTGATTGTTCTATCTAGTCAGAGATATGAGTTGGTGGGAATTCATAGGCTAGACCGAATACACGATCTTCTAATTGTTCGCGTGTGATTCCCGATGATGACAATTTGTATGTTGATCAACTGTTTAACATGAAGAGAGATTTGTAGGAAGCTATGCACCATATTGTAATGAAACATAACTTTAATTTTAAAGTGAATAAACAAGTCTACACGCACAATTATTTGTGTTGACGACACTTTTAGTTGAGATTTGCGAGCAACGAAGATGGATACAAATGAATTCATTGTAATTCGCAAGTATGGATGCGAGTATACTTGTGAAGGGGTATTCGTCGAAATGATCACATGCAAGCCCAATTATGATTTATTGGTCGACAAATAATGCACAAGCTTCAGGACCCATAGACGATTTACAGGCCTATAGACATCATTAACGACGTCCATCAAGAGTAAGAGCTACCAAAGGCTGAAAGGCTAAATAATGTGCATTGGAGGATTTAATGGGCTCGACCAAAGGGAATTATGCTAAATTGGTTAGGTATTGCCATAACAAGGGGAGAACTAATCGTGACTCGACTTTTATTTATTGAGATTGATGGTGAGAATTGTTTCAAGTATTTCTTTATGGTTCTTGGATAATATATTCGAAGATTTCAAGATGCGATGCGACCCTAATTCTAGTCGACGATACAACCCTGCAAGTTAGATATGAAGGGAAGTTTATTATTGCTACATGTCAAGATACCAACCTCCAAATTTACACTCTTTCATTAGGCATAGTCGATGGCAAGAATAATCCAACGATACACTGGTTCGTTACAAAGCTAAATGATCGAAGCAATTGGAGACATCGAGAACCTTGCCTTCGTAACTGACCGGAGGCAGCCTATGATAAATGGTATCGCTGAAGTTTTTTCTAAGGTACATCATACTTATTGCATGTACCATATACAAGGCAATCCAAAGACAAAGAGAGTGGTATCGTTGCATTGTTTATGAGAGCTGCAGAGGCCTATAGTTTCGAAGAATTTAATAAGTTCATGGTCAAAATAGAAAATAAATCACATGATGCATGAGAGTATCTAGCAATGAAGCACGGTACCATTTTCCATGACGTCGATACAACATGATGACGTCAAATAATGCAGAGTCGCTCAATGCATTATTGAAGAAAGATCGAGAGTTATCAATTCTCGTAATGATTGAGCATATTTGTAACAAGCTACAGTAATGGTTTCATGATCGATATGTAGAATCAACTATGTGCACAAGTGTGCTAACCCTAGCTCAAGAAGATAAACCCTTCAAAACTCTGAGGTGATGAGAAATGTAAGTGTAGAACCACTGGATCAATTCTCTTTATTTGTGAGATGCGGACATAATATCGGATATATCGTGGACTTGAGTGATAATATTTGCACGTGTAGACAATTTCAGGTAAAGATGATCTCAACTACAAAGCAGTGTGAGCTCATGATCATTGGGACGTATAGATCCACGATTTTCTCCATCTCAACATGAGCCCTTTTACGTATTATCTCATTTAAGCCGGGAACATGTATTGGTTCAAGCCAACAAAGCTCATGTCATGCTCAATCTAGATGACACTAAAAAAATCCGCAGATCATGATAACTAGGCTAGGAAAGTCAAATGATTTCGGGTGTTCCTAAGCTCAATCGCGCAATAATTCCAAAGCAATATTGACATGCTATAATAGGAAAAAACAAACAAAGATATGAAAATTTAATGAAACAATAACCAATTATGTGAACAACGTAAATAACAACTGATATGCACTTACTTATGTCGACGAGCCACGCTCTACTCTTCTGTACATCTTGAACCATTTCTTTGCGTCGAATATCAGATTCTCCCCTATCATCTAGGCCACTCTGAAAGAATAAAAAGAAAAATGTTAGAAAATGCATAGACGAGTTAGCTTACTTTAGCAAAATTTAATAAAATACTTAACTGGGTCCAATCTTCTTGAACCAGACATTGAATGTCACGAAAGAGGCTGGGTAACATACTGTCTACAAACGTCATCCTCTCCGCGTCCTCCATCACCCCCTCTGACATAATGTCATATCGTCGTCATCCGTGACATCATCCGCCAAGTCAATGGTCATATCTACCACCCTTTCCATCACTGGACCTCTCATTCGTTCGTCCCTCATCTGCCACCGCAACTCTTTCCGTCACTGGGACCTCTCCATCCTTCTTCACCATCGTGGGCATTTCTTCCATCCCGATGACTACCATCCCCTCCATTATTGTGACCTCTATCTCATCCTTTACCATCAGGGGGCACCACCTCCATCCCGAGGAAAATTATCCTCATCCATCACTAGGACCTTCCCTTCCATTCCTTTATCACCAACGACGCAGATCCAAAAAACACATAG
Source organism: Fraxinus excelsior (assembly GCA_019097785.1). Classification (NCBI taxonomy): domain Eukaryota; kingdom Viridiplantae; phylum Streptophyta; class Magnoliopsida; order Lamiales; family Oleaceae; genus Fraxinus; species Fraxinus excelsior. The sequence goes on from CM032626.1 coordinate 19,852,002, forward strand.
AAGGCAACATTCAATGGCCACTATGGATTGTCATACCCTCTGCGGTGGGCACCATTAGTACCTCCGCATACCCTTCGTTCCGAGGAACACCAGTTCCTCTATCAATACCCATTGTCATACACTCACCAGCCTATTACACTGCCTCTTAGCATTCCGACTTCATTATGAAGGTCTTGTAAATTGCAATGTAGCGTTCTAGCATTATTTCATAAGTTTGTTACTTCAGCTCTCAACTCCCATCGCAATTCTTTTATCTCCTCTCGTAGCAGTCTTAACTCCATTCCTAAATCATGTCCCAACTCTCGTCGCGACGCTCCTATCTCCTCTCTGATAAATCTAATCATCAGACGTTCAAACAAATCATTGAAGTAATATCTCTAACTAGATTTAACGGGAGAGGTGTCTGGGTGAGGGAGAAGAAGATCTCATCAGTGGAAGCGATCTCCTCGGTAAGGGATATATCCAGAGTGAAAGCTATCATCGTTCCACCGGTTGGCGCTCTTATACAAATAATCAGGTCAACAATTAATATTTTAATTAAAATATTACAATACGTCAACTAATGCTATTAAATAAACACATCCTATCTCCATCCGGAACAGACTCAGACTATGGATTGTCTTCAGTAGGCGGAATAGATAATCCACGTACGTCCATTTGATCCTCCTTCCCCATCAAAGTTGTTAACTCAGTGTGGACTTCGAGCTGACATATTGATATTTCAACGAGTTAATGGTCATGTATTGAGATGATAAATATACATACAATATAAATCGCAAATGTATAGTACTCACCTGAAGATCGTCCAGGATATATGTCAAGTCTTGGCCAATGGCTATCATGTGCCTGCCAATGAAGCATCCGATGGCAGTTTGTCTCCTTTTTTATCGCCCTCTTCCTGCCTAAGATGGGAATGGCCTCATACACCTATATCTACAACACTTACAATTATTATGTATGTACATTTAGTAAAAAGTCTAACATTCATTAGGTTAAACATTTACTTGTAAAGCCAATAGAAAGCCATATGTGTCATACTTATGCTCGGCCTTCTCCGACTTTGGAGTAGAATGCACCCTTTTGAAGACATGTAGCATATCTGTATAACATCTCCGACCCCATGGATAGCCATGAAGGCATCAATGTTATCAACAACACCCAACGAAAAAAGGTCAATCGACGTCTTACAGTGTCGACACCTCGTTACACTCTCCAGGATAAACACCAATCCTAGCTTTAATTTGTCCAACATGTGATTGCATTTCCTGAATGCTTCTTCTAATCGTGGAGGTGTAACATGCCCTTTATTTCCAAAATATTTATCAAGCAACCTATTATTTGTCGTAATACGGGCTCTTGTTGATTTTTCACCATTACACTTCAAACTCGTAATGAGGGCAAACTCAAGGATTGAGAATCTTGACACATTCCCGTCCCCTAGGGCAAAATACAACCTATCGCCATCGACTAGCTTAAGTAGCCGAAGTAATATCGAATCGACAATCTAACTAGAAAACTACATGTACTTGGATGAATAGAAGGACCATACGAATGACCAGCATAGTATGGCTACACGTTCATCATTGAGCCCCTCTATGACTGTCACATAGTTGGAAAAGCTACAATGCGACATAACTTTCCCCATATGATCTCTCATCCAGCATCGAGATGGTCATCCTACAATAATTTCAAATATTAAAACCATATACAAGATATTATAGAATAAAACATAATATCTTAAGATTCAACCAACCAGATAATATCCTATGTACGTAAGAAATAAATACATTTCATCGCACATTAAAAAGAAAAACAAAAATGAAATTAAAGTAAAAAGTAAATTGTAAAAAAATAATAATTCAAAGTAAAGTTAAATAAAAATTAAAGGAATAAAAGAATTAAAATTAATGAGAAAAAATTAATATAAAAAATTAAGTGAAAAAAGTTAAATTATAAAAAAAGGACAAAAAAAGAATTAACTAATAAAAATAAAATTAAACAAAAAAAGGAAATTGTATAAACAGAACAAAAGCTAAAACGAAATAAAAATTAATGAATTATAAATAAATAAATAAATGAAAATTAAGGAAAAAATTGAGTCATTAGCCAAAAAGTAATTGATGAAAAAGAAATTAAAATTAAGAAAAAATTAAAAAGGAATTGAAAAAAATGTAAGATTTAAAATTAAAAAAAATGAAATATAGTAAAATAAATATTTATCTATAAAAGGGAAAAATTAAAATGAAAAAAAAAAAAAAATTTGGCCTAGAAACTGACTCGGGCATCTGGGTCGTTTAAATATTAAAATCGATGAAACGGTTAGAAATCACCATTTTCAATGAGCTCGACCACAAAAATATCATTTTATCACAAAAATTAATTTCTAATTCAACTTTTCTTCTATTTTAACCATAAATTAACCTCAATACTTGTATTAAACTCATAAATTACAAGATTTAGCCCATGTTTGGTTGCTATTAAAATTTAGATTTTAATGTAAAACAAAGTTAACAATTAATTTCAACAGCATATTTTATATGGGCCACAACTTTCCAACTACACATTCCATCATCTTTTATAGTAATCAACTAAAAATCAGATTTTAATCTCCACCAAACAGCTTTTATGTAAAAATCAAATCTCTAATTAAAATTTTACAACACATTGAAATGCTAAGATTTGAAACAAAAACTAACATTGTAAAGTGTAGAAGATGAATAGTAGGAAGTCCATTCGACTGCAAGGGAGCCGTCGGAATGTGAACTTTTCACTTTTTTCTCTATACTCTCTCCTCTTCAAAGAGTAGTTCGGTCTTTTTAATGTTTTAAGGAATTTTTTTAAACCTTGTATCCATTTTTTTTTTTTTTTTTTTGCATTTAAAATTGGTCAAAGGTGTGGAAAATGGCATGGGTCAACGGGCATCACCCACTAATTCATCTTCCATGAAGAGCCAAGCGCCTTATTATGTTTGGTACATAGTATAACCTTTCTAATTATATTTAACCCACTTTTCAGTTCAAATTCAATTTAAAAGCTAACACTTAATTTTTCAACCACACATTTCATGAAACTCACAATTTTTCAACCACACATTACACTCACTTATATCAAAATCTATTAAAACTCTTATTTTTTTCTAAACCAAATAGGGACCTAATCTTTGCTATCAAAGATGCTATACGGGTCTTCAAGGGAGTGATTGTCACATTTTAGACCACAAAGAATTTGTTAATGAAGCTATAATTGTCTCGTTAATTATTTTACCGGAAGCAAGATTTTATTATTTTCCATGATGCCGAGAAGCTATGTCAATGTAAAGTTGCCAAAAATAAAATAAAATTGATGTCTCTTGATAGGTTGATTGTAATTGGCAATATTCTTGTAGACGGAAATAAAGTTATAAATGAGTTACAATAGTCAAAGAGTCAACTGAGAAGTTGTATAGGTCAATTATGAATCCTTTTGTTCGAGTATGGGATAAGGAGAAAAAGTAGTCAAAATTATGCTAGCCTGCAACCAAGCCAATGCTCAAGCGCTCAAAAAAGTAGTTCGGTCTCGAGCACCCTCCTGTCGCTCGAGTGGCGCACCTGTTACTCGCCTAGCGTTAGGCCTGTAACGGATCAAATATGGACTGGATTTGCCCACATCTTATTTGATTCGATCCAATCCGATCCTATAAAAATAACTTATGGATTTGATTCGATATGATCCGATAATCCAACAGATATTTGATTGTTAAATCCATTTTCGATTTGCTATGTTATCGAATATCCGATTTGATAATCCTATCTGAATTATTTTAGAAAAAGGGAATTCTCAATCTTAATACAATTTTTATTATAATATATATTAATATTATATTGGAATTTGATAAATTTGAAATTATTAATTAAAGATCATAAAGTATAATACAAGTTTTAAAATTGAAAAAAAAATATGTATAATAAATTATGCGGTAACATATAAAATATATTATATTATTATATAAATTGGATCGGGTTATTATCGAATCGGATTGATCTATGTCCATATTTACTCCATTTATTTAATTGATTATCTAATTTGGATCTTGATTTGGTTACAGACCGATACCCTAAATTCATCTCCCTTTAATTTCATTGGATTCGAATCAAAATCTAATATATTGACAGCCCTACCGGTGCTCAAGCAGCGGTGTTATCCGGGAAAACCCTAATTCACGTTTTAAACATTTTTTGAGTCCTAAACAACCCCAAACACCTTCTATTATATATATCCCAACCCATATTTCGTTCATTGGTGTGGTTGATCATTATATTCTTCCCATAATTCGTGTGTTGGAGATTCTACATCAATTCCCTACATTGAGATCAATGAACCACACATTAAAAACGTCAAATTCATATTCTCAAAACTCCAAATCACACAATTTCTAAATATTAGTCTAATATCAGTTAGAGAGTGTTGAAAACTCAGGAAGGTGACCAAAGTTCCGGTAGGTAAAGAACGTGAAAGTTTTTTGTGATCTACATGAGATAGACAATTTAAGAGGATAGGAGCTGATGCAGGAACACATAGTACATGAGGGCCTTAGTAATTATAGGAAGTAGGTCAGAGAGTACTAATCGTTAGTCAAGTGTGGACCATACTGTAAGTCAATTCGGTGATCAAAACATAGAAGAACAAATACAAATACTCTCTCATTCCTCCTTCGAAAGGCATGAAATGTTTCGATGATTACTTGTATCCAAGCCCTGTATATGATGAATACCCCACCCAAAATCATCATTCGCTAGTACACAAATATCGATATTCACGTTTGTTTGCTTGTGTGATTAGTAGTAGTCTTGCTCGGAACAAATAAAAGTTTAAGTTTATGGTGTGATAAGTGTATTTTATACATTTATTTGAAATTATATACTTGCTTATCTATGATTAATTGAACAAATATCTACCTAATTTATATTATCTATGATTAATACCAAATATCTACCCAATTTATATGTAAATATATTAATTGCAAGTAAATTCTCAACTTGGACGCAATTGACTTGAAAAATATGAAATTGGAGTTAATTCGTAGCAATTGATGATCAACTAGATTGCATTTGATCAACTGGAAGCATTAATGGAGTAATAGTGAAATCCAACATTTGAAAAGTATAGGGACTTAATTGAAAGTTTTCAGGACTCGCATTGAATCAATAATGGATGATCAAAGAACGATGAGAACCAAATTATAAAGATGTAGAGATAAAGGACTAAAGTTACAAAGAATAAAGGACCCAAGTTGAATGAAGAAAGAAATCTAGGGACCAAAATGAAAGAATGAAAAACTTGACTGTAGGCACCCAAAAATAGTCCTTAAACCTCTAACACTAATGTAGTAGTGAAAGTAAGGGTCGATCTCACGAAAAGTGTGTAATTCAATATTTTATACTTCGTACAATGATTGGGGGGAGGTTTTGTATGTAAATAATTATAAGTGACTCAATAAATAACAATGAAAATTAAATTAATGAAAATGATCAAAAGACTAACATTGGTCCAAGTCAATATTCACTTTCGAAAATCCACAATTGATCATAGATGCAAGGATAATTCAATTCATATTTTGAATATTCACCGTTGGAATAATTTTCATACTTCTCCTTAATTTTAGTTAGTTAGAAACCAGTGTTCTAATTAACCCTAATTATTAAATAACCTCATACCAGCGCTCAAGATTCAATTTAATAACAGATTTACACAATAGAGAAATCGATGAACTAGATAATACAAACACCAGCGGTTGCATTCAATCTATTTAAACATCCTTCTTAAGATTCAATAACCTTTATCGCAGAAAATCATTAAATCCTAGTGCTTCATAAGTTAAAGGAATCAAACAATTACGGATTTGATATTTAACTTAGCGGTAGATTGCAATGAATAATAAACTAGTAGACCTCCTAGCAATTAAACATAACAATCATGGAAATAAGTGTAGAAAAATATTCAATACTCAAAATATGAATTAAATTAAGAAAAATCATTTATATCTCACAATATGTGGTTCCGAGGCTTCAATTTCATTCGAATAAGTGTAAAAGTTTAGTTACAATTCTTGAATCTAAGAGAGAAATAATGAATAATGGAGTTTGGAAGCGTTATGTACGTTCTGGTTGCGTTATAGGGTTTTAAAATATGTATTTATAGTTGTTTTCATATATAGTTGACTTAAATTCAGAAACCAAAATTCGCATCTTGGAAATGAATCATGCGTACGCATAGTTCAAATATTGCGTACACACAATGCACTAAAAACAATATCAGTAGTTATGTTTTTGCATCTCGCGTGCGCACGTCCTGCAGGCCTGTGCGTACGCACAGTACAAAATTTTCCTGTCGAATAGTGTTCCGTGTTTTGTCCATAACCTTTTCTATCGATATCCGATTGGGGTGATTCAACATGCTTTGAAAAGCTAACGTAAAGGGCTACAACTTTGATTCAAAAACTATCTTCAAATTAGATTTGTTTCCATGTCTAAAATCGGTCCCAATATGAGGCTGAAAATCGATGCAAAACTTTTCAGCTTGAAAGTTGATATGTGATAATGTCTTGGGCTATATTTCATCCATTTGACTCATTTCTTCATCCAATCGACCTCTAATATTCTTGAATCTTCATCACAAGGTTAGAAACAAGTTTATAGTATTTGCTCTTTAGTCCCTGAACTTTCATTTCCTTTGACTTTGGTCCCTTTCACTTATTTCTTCCAAATTATGCCACATCCATAGAATTGCCACCTAAATCAAAATATGAGCGTAATGAGTACATTTTGGCACAAAATAGACATACGAGTGCATAAAATAAGGAGGAAAAAATATGCATTTTACATTCCTATCAAATCGCAAGGGCAATTTAGGCATAAGCAGAGATAAGAATGACAAGAAGTGACAGTACGACCAAGAATAAACAATTATTTCCTTCTCTAGATCAATCTTTCCTTGGAAACCAATTATGTCAATTTTTTTTATAGTAATGCTATTGAAGATTATTGATAGTTGTCCTACATGTTATACAAGTAACAGTTTGTGATTTGATGCATAAGTTAATAAAAAAATATCACATTAATATGTCAAATTATAAATCATCACATATATGTCATGTAAGACGACTATCGATAATCTTCAATACGAATAACACTACTTTTTTTATTTTACCCAGTTCTTGATATATAAACACAATCTTTCATCCATAGTTTAAATGGGAGAAAACAAGGAGGCTATTGTACATTATGCCCCCGTTTGACATCCATTAATTTTTCTTTCTCTTTCTCTTTCTCATTTTTCATTTCAACCACACATTCTCCTTATAAAATAATATTACATACAAATCAAAAACTTTTCATCACTTTTCCACCACACATTCTTACATCAATCACTATTCCAAAAATTCTTTTCTACTCAAAATGGGTTTCAAACAGGGGCTATATTTATATTCCACATATTCTATAAAGAAAAAGAGCATCGGAGATCATGTACTCATATTTGTTGTAAAGAGGCACCTATTCATACCAAATTCATACATTATTGATTGGTGTTAAAGAAGAAGAAGACATTCAAGGAGAGTGATCAAGATCCATTTAAAGAATTCAAGAATTCAAGATTATTTTCATTTCCCACACCTTTACTTTCGGGGTGATGTTGTATCGATTTCAATTTGTATATTTGTAATTATATTATGCTTTGACTAGTTGCCTAGATGCTAGGATATTGTTGGACCATATATCTTGAATTTTTTATTTTAAACTCCAGGTTTTAAAATTTAATATTTATTTGGATTGAATGTTTGTTATGATATTAATGCTTTCGATTAATTGGCCACTAATTGAATTGAAGTGTGATTTTATTGTCATTCGGGAGAAGAAATATGGAAGAGAAGATATCATATAATAGCAATGATTGTGAATTCCTATAAATGTTAGGAATAATTGTGTATGCTTTGCATGATTCAAATAGACGTTCTTGTGATTTAATATATTTTCATATGTTCACATCGTGATACGGATATTGTCAAGTTCATATGAGAGGATTTATCTAATTATACTCGGAAGATGTTATTAGACAAATTAGGAACATTGATATTCAAATCTAAATGAATATTGTAAACTTGTGGAATTTATATTAATATGGAAGAGTATAAGGGGATATGAGGTCCTAGCTAGTGTTTGTTCATGAATCTAGTTTCAAAAACACTTCCTATCATTTAGTTAGATTAGTTATTTAGTTTAGGTTGTTAATATAAATCCATCCCATCTATATATATTGTGTGTTTATATTCGCTTCGAGTTAGGTTTACTTATTTTTCGTGGGATCAGTACTTGAACTCACATCCAATTTATTACTTATTTAAGATCCATACATTCGTAGAATATAAAAATCAACGACAGTATGCATCTCCAATATTTTAAAATTAGTAAATCTCGGCCTAATTTTCACAAATTGCACTGCCCTAATTTATTTTGTAGCTTGCAAAAGAAAACTGAAATGGATTTCTAATGACAAAAGACTGAATCAATAATTAATAATTGCATAAAACTTTGATGATTATTGAGTGCAAAAGAAAAAGTCCAAATCTTTCAACATTTATTGATCTTTGTAGAATGGTAGCTTCATTTGTTTTTACATTTCCACGATTACAATTGTTAACTTAGTCAATCAATGTTAACGTCACATGGGCAAAGAAGTGGGTCTATTCTTACTACCACCCATTTAAAAATTGTGTATGTGACGAGCACATACATGATAGAATATTTAAGTATAAATTTAGATAAGTGTGGTCTTTCTCCAACATAGATGGAAAACTACCTTATTTATTAGTATACTTACACTCAAATTATAAAGCTCAGATGTTAACAGCCAACTTACATATTTATAATTAATATCTACGCCATCTAATTTGAAAAAATACTCATTTTGAGGCAATTATGCATATGAAGGCAAAGTGTAGTTAACGGTCGGGGCCAAGAAAATGAGTCAAGTTGACAATCAAGGAGGAGCACAATGAATGCTTTGTTAAACAAAATCAAATTATACGATATCTGACTTTTTCACTAAAAAGTGACACATCATGTCACTTTCAACTGTAAATTTCCACATCTAACACAATAAAAAATAAAACTAATAGCTAAATGTTAGTTTAGAAGTTCTCATAATCACATTGTAACCTTAGCAAAAATGTGTTTTATTAGAAAAACTCAAATTAAAAAGTTGTATTAGAAAACGCGACTTTCCATGAAGAACCTAAATTCTTATCGAACAGGACAAAATATCATTCCCTCAACTTCGTTCTATGTGCATTCCTCAGGGACAATTTCATTCATTTTAAAATCTACATATTGGTTGTCTTTTCTTATTTGCCACCAAGATAGATGAAAAAAAATTCATTTTATCCATATATGCAAAATAACACAGTCATATACATTAGCCCCTATTTGGTTTTGTTAAAAATAAATTTTTAGTAAGTTTCGAGAAAATGTTGATTAATATATGATTGAAAAGTTGATAAAAGATATGGATCCCATCAAATTTTTGGTTGAAAATAAATTTGAAAAAATAAGTTTAAGAAATGGTGGGTGGGGGATTACATATCGTGTGACTTTATAATTAAAAATTGACATGCAATGTCATTTTTAAATGCTCAACTTTTAATTCATATTCTACACAAAATAGAGAGTAAGATCAGTTAAAAAGTTATTTTATAAGCAAATTGCAAACGTAAGCAAAAATGGTCTTCAAAGAAAGCTAAATTACAACATGTGTGGCCATTTATTTAGAAAGTGTCATAGCATGCCACTCTCCGGTGTAAGACAAATATCACAAAAGGCCGGGCATTTTAACTAAAATGACAAAGAATGCCACTATAAAGTAACATAACATGTCATTTTTTTAACTAAATGAAACAAACATGTCGTTAAACGATACATAACCATTATCAACAAAACAATACAAAACAAAACAAAAAAACATAAAACAAAAAAGAGAGAGGGTAAGAGTTAAAATCATATCTAAACATGAACAAAAATCTCAGAAATAAAAAAATAATTGCTATCACGAGAGTTCTAAATTGAATAGTAAGTCATATGGTTTTATTTAGCTATCTATATCCATCATTCTTATATATCTATCTACTTTTTTTTTAAAAAAAAAAAAAAATTATATTATGTTTTTAACATTATGTATATTTACTTAAATAGACAAGAATAAAATGAAATAAAATATATTACGCTAAATTCATTAACTAACATTTATCATCATTGAATGTTTTTTGATCTTTTATATTTTTAGACCCTAAACCCTAAAATATTCTTATTCTTGAAGAAAATGATTTCAGATGCATTTTCCTATTTTTAGAGAGAGAAAAAAAAAGATGAAAATTGAATATTTGGATAGCCGTTTTAGGTTAAAATGTCATAATCCGAATGTCCTTATATAATTAAGTGCTATACATTGAATAAGTATAGTTGAACTGTTATTTACAAAACGAAATCTGGTCACTATCCATTTTATTTACAAAACCGAAACAAAAGTTTAATGCAAAAAATGAGCAAAATCATGAGTATATTTATATAAAAGTGGTGTGAATATAGAAATGTTTACATGAATGAATTTAGAATGTATTTAATAAGAATAATGTTGGAATGGAAATGAATTTAGAATGGAATAGATATATAAAAATCGTTGCTCCCTTTATTTATAATTAAAAAAAAAAAAAAAAACAAAGAATCAATAATTAATTAATTTCATAAAATTTTGATAATTATTGAGTACATCCAACAATGATTATTGAGTGCACAAGAAAAAGTCCAAATCTTTCAACATTAATTGATCTTTGTAGAATATAGCTTCATTAGTCACTTAGGCAGGCTACATTTCCACGATTACAATTGCTAACTTAGTCAAAGATATTAATGTTATGTGCATAGAGAACGAAAATAAGTTGAAACAAATAAAAATATAATCGAAGTTTTAGATGAAATGAGTTTATTTGATCGTATAAATTTAGATAAATAATTACGTAGACTTTCACAAAATAGATGTTGACAGCCAACTAATTGCATGCTTATATTTGATTTTTCTGCGCCATCTAATTTGACAAAACCCTAGTTTGATCTGGTTAAGAAGAGTATACATAAAAAGAATTTTCTATGCATGCAAACTCCTTTTCTGCCCACCCCACCCCACCCCACGCACTCCCTATCCCTGCATATTAACTTGCTGCTATTTTCCTATATATATAGCTGTAATGTAATCAAACCTATCAATTCTTATATTTTTTCAATCTAAGAAGTAATATTTTCTAAAAATGTCTGTGCTACCGTTAATAGTAGCAACTACTATTTTCTTGATAGCTTCAGAGTGTAATGGTCAGTTGACCAATACATTTTATGGTACTTCATGCCCAAATGTGTCCATTGTCATTCGTGATATATTGGAACAGGCTCAACAAAATGATGTTCGAATTGGTGCCAAGCTCAATCGCCTTCATTTTCACGATTGCTTTGTCGATGTAATTTTCTTCCCATTATGCCATGTCATGTTGCATTCCCCCACCCCCTCTCAACCCTGCACGGTTTAGAAAGTTGAATCTGTTAGAGGCGACACATAAAAGTTTCGCCTTTCAAGGTGTAAGTGAAAATCCAAATTCATTTTTTGATTTAATGCACAATTTTTCATAAATGGATGATGGCGAGACTTGAACTCATAGTTTAAGAGAGCATATATTTTATGGGAGGGTTGAGGGTGGTCATGAATATTGCATTTGATTGTGCATGCATAAGTATTGCTCAACTACTTGATTTTAAAGTTGAGATCTGAAGACATATTTATGCAGTCGAACTCAACTGATATATTTGATACAAAAAAATATGTAACTTCTTATGTCTACTTTGAGCAGGGCTGCGATGGCTCAATTTTGCTAGATAATGCAGATGGCATACAGAGCGAAAAAGACGCTGCTCCCAACAGTAATTCAGCTGCTGGATTCGATGTTGTTGATGACATAAAAACAGCATTGGAGAACGTTTGTCCTGGTGTCGTCTCATGTGCAGATATTTTAGCCCTCGCTTCTCAAATTTCAGTAACCCTGGTATCACAATTTGCTTTAATCTTATCCACTACAGCGTACCAAGTATGCCCATAATTTTTTCATTGTCACAGGGAGGAGGTCCATCATGGGAAGTTCCTCTAGGCAGAAGGGATAGCAGAACAGCAAACAGAGCAGGGGCCAATAGTGACCTTCCTGGCCCTTTCGAGAGCCTTAGTAACGTCAAATCCAAGTTCAGCAATAAGGGTCTTGATTCCACTGATTTAGTTGCTTTGTCAGGTATCACAGACTGAGGGGGCATATCCTCTACTCAGATTTTATGGCATAATACTCGATTATGTTAACTAATTATTGTTAATCTTCAGGTGCTCATACTTTTGGAAGAGCCAAATGCAGTTCTTTCAGCCCCCGGCTTTACAATTTCAGCAACACGGGGAACCCTGACCCGAGCATGGACTCTACTTACCGGGATACATTACGTCAAACTTGTCCTCAAGGTGGAAACGCAGATACCTTAGCTAATCTTGATCCTTCGAGTCCCAATGATTTTGACAACGACTACTTCACGAACCTCCAGAGCAACAGGGGACTTCTTCAGACGGATCAAGAATTGTTCTCAACAAGTGGAGCTGATACCGTTGCTATTGTCAACCGATTTGGCAATAGCCAGAGTGAATTTTTCGATGCTTTTGTTCAGTCCATGATAAAGATGGGAAATATAAGTCCACTGACAGGAAACAATGGAGAAATCAGGGCTGATTGCAAACGCGTTAATTAGACGAGAACTTGATATAGAAATCAAGTTCCATATGCATTTAAAATAGGAAAATTTTAATTCAATAAAACTGTTATTCGATCTTGTCTTTAATTGATTCTGTTGCAAAAAATGTCAGTAAAACATGAAGAGCAAAACAAAGTATTAATTCAGGTGAAGTTCTCTCAAAAATGATGTCAAATTTCTACCGAGATAGCCAGAAGTTCCAACAAACTGTGGAGAGATGTTCGCAACAAACTTAAATGAACATTCTCGTTAAAAATTGAGACATCAGTAGTCGAAACAATTATTTATTCTACTTCTGCCGTTAAATTATTTGTAAACAGAAAGGGAGAAATAATTTGTACTCATTTTCCTGACTAAAGGATAGATAATCCGGCTACAATGACATCCCTGATTGGTAGGACGAAACTGTTGGAAATGGTGCCAACTTTGACCAGAAGTGGGTCAACTTTGACCACAATTTTAAGTGGGACCCGATGTTCGATTTATCGAAATTAATGTTTAATTAAATTCTACGTTCTGAGTAGATGAATGTAGAATATTTAATTATGAAAAACTATTTCAATATAAATGAGAAATTATGGTTGAAAGTTGGACAATAAATAAGAGGAATAAATGGGAAAGAATTGGAAAATCATTCCAATCCCACATAGGTTACAAACACAACTTTGAACCACTTAATAAACTTCAAGTTTGGAAATGGGGTTGGGCCCCAAGGGGCACCAATAGTCTTTGAAAGGGGGAAGTCTTAGATAATGTCTAGACTAATCAAAGGCCACACGCGCGCGCCCCGCCGTCCGACTGGCCGGCACGAGCTTGGGCTTGGGCCCGTGTCAATATTAATTTTTTGGGTAAAATTTATTTAAATTGTATTCGAATTCAATTAATTCCCTCCCTTAACAGTTTATTAACCAACCTCGGGCTTAGTCTAAAGAGAGTACCTCCGATTCTGGTTCGTTGTCTTGTAGTCGAAGTGTCGCTTCTGCAAGTGTGATTGTTATTCTTGCTGTTTATTCATTTTATTCTTACTGTTTATGCATTTCATTCTTATTTTATACAATTGCAAGTCATATTCTGGAAATTTATTTACTGCAACAAGTTTTTTCCAACAATCTTAAGACGTTTTTATTTTTAATAAATACTATTTCCAGAACTGTACTTGCTTATTTAAAGTACGATACTATTCTGCAGAATTTTATTTGTAAATTCTGATTTGTTGATCTTCTGTTTTGAAACCAGAAATGGCTAACACTTCTGGGACGAATGTAATTCCCCCTACTATGGCTGTGACCCCTACTGTGGCTATGACCCCTACTGTGACGCCAACTATGGCTACAGTTACGTTAACTGTGGATGGTCCGTCTGCTTCAACTCATATTCTTCTTAGAGAGAAACCTGAAAAATTTAATGGGGTCGATTTTAAGAAATGGCAGCAGAAGATGCTGTTCTATCTCACCACTCTGAAACTGACAAAGTTTCTCACTGAGGATCATCCTTCTGTTCAACAAGGAGAAAATAATCGAGCTTCGATTATTGCTTTGGACGCATGGAAACATTCTGATTTCTTATGCAAAATTATGTACTGAATGGACTGAATGATTCGCTATATGGTATATATAGCGTAATGAAAAGTGCAAAAAAAAAAAAAAAAACTATGAGAATCTTTAGAGAAAAAATATAAAACTAAAGATGCTGGATCTAAAAAATTTCTTGTCGGTAAATTTTTGAATTATAAAATGATTGACTCTAAATCTGTTATTTTCCAAGTTCAAGATTTGCAGTTACTTCTCCACGATTTACATGATGAAAAAATGACTATAAATGAGTCATTTCAAGTAGCAGCAGTAATTGAAAAACTTCCGCCCTCATGGAGATATTTCAAAAATTACCTCAAACACAAACGCAAGGAAATGAACATGGAGGAGCTGATTGTGGGTTTGAGGATCGAAGAAGATACTAAGAAATCTGAAAGAATGAACGGGGGACCAAGCATGGAAGCTAAGGCAAGCATGGCTGGATCAATTTCAAAGAAAAACATGAAAAGGAAGCACTCAAGATTTGCTCCGGAGAAAAATGAAAACAATCAGAAGAACAAGAAGTTCAAAAGGGACTACTTCAACTGTGGCAAACCTAGACATCGTGCAAGTGACTGTCGCAAGCCTAAAAATCAAATTGACTGTGCACATAATGTTTAAACTGAAAATCTGACTGAAGGTGTTCAAGAAATGCACCTATCTGCTGTAATATCCGAATGAAATAGTGTTGGAAATCCCAGGGAATGGTGGGTGGATACTGGTGCCACTCGCCACATTGTGCTGACAAGAACGTGTTTTCTGATTACAAAATTATCGATGGAGAACAACTGTTCATGGAAAATTCCTCAAGCTCAAAGGTTGAAGGATAAGGAAAGGTGACCTTGAAGATGACATCTGGTAAGGAACTCATCCTCAACAATGTGTTGCATGTGCCAGACATTCGGAAAAATCTTGTTTCTGGTTCTCTTCTTAGCAAGAATGGGTTTAAGTTAGTATTTGTGTCTGACAAATTTGTACTAACTAAAAATGGGATGTACGTTAGAAAGGGTTACATGACTGATGGGATGTTCAAGATGAACGTCCTTACTATTGTACCTAAATTGAACAAGATGAATGGAATTTCTACTTCTGCGTATATTTTTTATTCTTCTTGTTTATGACATAAAAGATTAGGACATGCAAACTTTAAATATGTGCGCAAATTAATGAACTTAAATTTGCTACCTTCTTTAAGTTTCGATCATAATCACAAATGTGAAAATTGTGTTGAGGCTAAGTTAGCCAAAAGACAATTTCCTTCAGTTGATAGAAATACTTTACCTTTAGAATTAATTCACAGCGATATATATGACTTGAAATTCGTACAAACTAAAGGTGGGAAAAAGTATTTCATTACTTTAATTGACGATTGCACTCGGTACTGTTATGTTTATTTTAAGAAGCAAAGATAAGGCTTTGGAAATGTTTAAACATTATAAGAACGAAGTTGAAAAACTACTTAGCAAAACAATAAAAATTGTTCGAAGTGATAGATGTGGAGAATATGGAGCGCCGTTTGAAGAATATTGTTCTCAACAAGGCATCATTCATCAAACAACGGCTCCTTACTCACCTCAATCTAATAGAATTATGGAATGAAAGAACCGCACGCTTAAAGAAATGATGAATACTATGTTGATTAGTTCTGGTCTACCACAGAATTTGTGGGGGGAGGCTGTCCTCTCGGTAAATCACATTCTTAACAAAATACCACACAAAGTAAATAATGAAACACCTTACGAGTTATGGAAATGTCATAAATCTTCATATAAATACTTGAAAGTGTGGGGGTGTTTGGCAAAGGTAGAAGTGCCAAAACCTAAACAAATAAAAATAAGACAAAAAACTGTAGATTGCATATTTATTGGATATGCTCATAACAGTAGTGCATATCGCTTCCTTGTACATAAATTCGAGATTCCGGATATACATGAAGACACAATAATTGAATCAAGAAATGCAAGTTTCTTCGAAAATGTCTTTTCTCGTAAAGACAAAAGTGATGTAAGTTCAACTCAGACGTAGTGAAAGGGCTAGAAAGTCTACGTTCTTCGGCTCAGAATTTCTAACGTACATGATCGAACATGAACCAAAGACATTCAGTGAAGCAATGTCAACACCAGAGGCTCCTTTTTGGAAAGAAGCTATCAATAGTGAAATTGAATCGATAATGCAAAATCATACTTGGGAGTTGGTTGATCTCCCACCTGGAAATAAACCTCTAGGTTGCAAGTGGATTTTCAAGAAAAAGTTAAAATCGAATGGATTTATTGATAAATACAAGGCTCCTTTGGTAGCAAAAGGATATAGACAAAAGGAATGTCTTGATTTCTTTGATACTTACTCACCAGTAACGAGGATTACTTCGAAAAGAATCCTTATTACAATTGCTGTGATACATAATCTCGAAATTCATCAAATGGATGTTAAAGTAGCTTTTCTAAATGGTGAGTTGGAAGAAGAAATATACATGGATCAACCTGAAGGATTTCTCGCTCATGGACAAGAGAAAATGTTTGCAAACTCGTTAAATCTTTATATGGATTAAAACAGGCGCCAAAGTAGTGGCACCAAAAGTTTGACAAAACTATGTTGTCAACTGGTTTTAACATTAACGAGTGTGATAAATGTATGTATAATAAGAGTACACCGACAACATATGTCTTAGTATGTTTATATGTGGATGATGTGCTAATTCTAGGTAGCAATCATGATATCATTGTGTCTACTAAGAAATGCTAACAAAACATTCTGACATGAAGGACATGGGTGTAGCAGATGTAATTCTTGGAATTAAAATTTCTAAAACATCAGATGACCTTGTCTTTTCACAATCTCATTACGTTGAGTTTATGCTAAAGAAATTTGGAGTTTTTGATGAAAGTTTAGTCAAAATTGCAGTAGACATGAGTCTACACTTAGCAAAAAATTGAGGTGAACCTGTACATCAATTAAGATATTCTCAGGTTATTGGGAGTCTGATGTATTTAATGAGCTGCACGCATCCTGACATTGTGTCGCAGTTAATAAACTGAGTAGGTTCACATGTAATCCAAGTAATGATCACTAGAAGACATTGAATGAGGTACTTCGATATTTAAAACATACCTTAAAATTTGGATTACATTATATGAGATATCCAGCAATATTAGAAGGATACTGTGATGCAAATTGGATATCTGATATGAAAGATTCTAAATCCACAAGTGGTTATATATTTACACTTGGTGGTGCGGCCGTGTCTTGGAAATCCTCAAAACAAACTTGCATAGCTCGATCAACAATGGAATCGGAGTTTATAGCTTTAGATAAAGCTAGAGAAGAAGCAGAATGGCTTCGTAACCTCTTAGAGGATATTCTTTGTTGGCCTAAGCCGGTACCTGCAATTAGTATTCACTGTGACAATCAGTCAGCTATTGCAAGGGTACAAAATTACATGTATAATGGTAAGTCTAGACACAATAAAGCTGTTGATCTCAAATGGTATTATTTCCATTGATTATGTGAAATAAAAGGAAAATCTCGCGGATTTGCTTACAAAAGGCATATCAAGAGATCAAACATATTATCTATCAAATGGAATGGGATTAAAGCCGAACATGCACGAATCTTAATGATGGTAACCCAATCTTGTTGACTAGAGATCCTAAGATCTTGGTTCAATGGGACAACTAAGTTATTAAGACTCGGTTAAGCACTTAACCATCCATTTATAAAAGTGCTGTCTGCAGAAGGTAAAATGTTAAGTTGTAACTTTTAATGATTCCTATAGCTTGGATAAACCAAGTGGAGTACAATAGAATACTCTTAATAGGAGATTACCTATATAAGAGTGAAGTGGGGCCGCTTCTATGAGAATTTGGGGCTTAAAATTCTCTAAAGCACTTACGAATCCAAGAATTGTTCAGGGCCAAAATGAACACAACTATGAGAACCTAAGAATTGTATAGAAAGATTATTGTGTGGATACTGTTGCCTTGGTTTACACCAACGGCTGAATAGTTCAAGACATCAGTTCACTGATTAGCCAAGTAAACTCGATAGTATTCCACTAAGGTAGGTTCAAAGCCAAAAGCTACCTCTCGTGATGCAATAAGTCTTTCGCATGTACTCTCTATTCGCGTCTGCATTGCATAGTCATGATAATTTCCATTCATGTGGGGGATTGTTGGAAATGGTGCCAACTTTGACCAGAAATGGGTCAACTTTGACCACAATTTTAAGTGGGGCCCGATATTTGATTTATCGAGTAGATGAGTGAATATTTAATTGTGAAAAACCATTTCAGTATGAATGAGAAATTATGGTTGAAAGTTGGACAATAAAGAAGAGAAATAAATGGAAAAGAATTGGAAAACTGTTCCAATCTCATATAGGTTGCAAACACAACCTTGAACTACTTAATAAAATTCAAGTTTGGAAATGGGTTTGAGCCCCAAGGGGTACCAATAGTTTTTGAAATGGGGGAGTCTTAGACAATATCTAGACTAATCCAAGGTCGCGCGCGCGAGCCGCCGCCGCCGTTCGACCGGCCGGCCGGCTCGGCTCCGCACGAGCACGAGGTCGGGTCGGGTCGTGGGTCGTGGGCCTGGGCTTGGGCCGGGCCCATGTCAATATTAATTTTTTGGGTAAAATCTATTTAAATTGTATCTGAATTCAATTAATTCCTTTCCCTTATAGTTTATTAATCGACCATCAGTTTTTTAAAATGGTGTGAAGTGGGTGTGAGTGGGGAGTTGAGAGTTGTATGGAAACTGCTCAACCGTCCACTCTCTCCTCTATGTAAATGGTTCTCGGGCTTTCATTTCATACACAGAAAATCACGAATTCATTCTACATACATATTTCCTTTCTACATAGTTTAAAGAGAGTACCTTTGATTCTGGTTCGTTGTCTTGCAGTCAAAGTGCTGCTTCTGCAAGTATGATCGTTGTATCTTGGGAGACGCTTTACCACATATCGTAAGCACCGTGTGACGGGGTAAATACGTCTTAAGGACAGAGAGCCTAATTCTCGCCTCGATCATTCTTATTCCGAATTCTGGAATTCTTTATGCATTCTGTTCTTGCTGTTTATTCATTTTATTCTTACTGTTTATGCATTTCGTTCTTATTTTATACAATTGCAAGTCATATTCTAGAAATTTATTTACTGCAACAAGTTTTTTCGTGGAGAGATGTTCGTAACAAACTTAAATGAGCATTCTTGTTAAAAATTGAGACATCAGTAGTCGAAACAATTATTTATTCTATTTCTGCCGTTAAATTATTTGTAAACAGAAAGGGAGAAATAATTTGTACTCATTTTCCTGACTAAAGGATAGATAATCCGGCTACAATGACATCCCTGATTGGTAGGACGAAACCATAACTACTTGAAGCACCTTTCTTTGAAGTATCGTGCGAAAATGAGTACTGTGTTTTCACAATGCAGATGGGCAAATCGGAAAATCCTTGCTTGCTATACATCTCAACACTACTTTGAATGTCAAACACTTTACGTGTTCCCGGTACTCAAAACCACTGGCTCCATAGATTAAGAATTGGGATTCCATCTTAAAATAAGAGGAGTAGCTCAAGTCCTTATATGTTAGTCTATGGTTTGAAAATTATTCAATGTGTGATTTATCCTTTTAACATGTCCCGCAAGGTGATGGACTATATGAGCTGACCAATTTGAAAATTCGCGTGTTCATTTTTTATCAAATTGCTTGTTGGAGTTTAATGTGTTTTGGTACCATATTGAAACTTGGGACTTCATATTAAAATGTTATTGATTTTAATAAAGTAATAATCCAAACCTTTATATGTCATCTGTATTTCGAAAATTATTCGATTTGAGATGATTGGCTTAACACCATATCCCTCTACTTATATTCAAGGGATAGAAGAGTTTCAATGGCCGTCATATTTCCAAATGCTTTTGAACCACAAAATCAGAATATAGATATTTCAGTCATCAGTGCAAGAGTCTACAAGTAAATGGCGGATTATGAGCCTTTAGGTATAATTGCTCTAATTTTTCTAATCCGTATAAATCTATGTTAGAAATAGGTCCCCAAATTTTATATTGAACTTGCATAGTCCCTGAACTTTGAGTCTTGAACCCCGTTAACCCCAAAAAATTGAATTTCATCCAAAATTATTAACATACCTGCTACCTGGAAAACGAATAGATGATTTGGCATATCATTTAACGTTACCTTAACACCTAATTCGTCAACAAAGATAAGTCTAGCTATTTTTTTAATGAAAAAATACTTTTTTAATGTACTCGTAGTGTAAAAGCTCTACAGAAAAAAGATGTGATTGTATATTTGTTGGCCTATTAGATGTTAAAGTAATGTAAAATGGAATACCACGTCATCAATTCATTATCCAGGCTAAAAGTCCGTTAGTAATTTTTGACAGAGTTCACATTTTGAACTAATATGGTTCATGATTTAAAGTTAAGAAAATATTGAAGTTTAATTAAATTAGCATTTTCTAGTCAACAATAATGGCTAATTTTTCAATTTTAATCCGATTTTAATCTCTATTAAACACACTCATAGTTTTGTTTGTTTTTTTATTACACTTAAACTTATGCTTTGGCGTCAAGGATATCTCTAGAATTGAATGTACGGTCAAGATCATGTCCAGCCCTTGCAATCAAATTTGACATTACTGGCTTCAATAACATCCTAATACTCTCAATGATGAGTTGGGAGGTGAACATGCAGATGATTTGTCTAGAGCTAATAATAGGATCGGGGGTCCTAATCGTGGCACTCCTATGCTTGCTCATCGATCACAACGTATCGAACTAACTATTAAAAATAACACGTAAATATACATTTATTTTCAATTGATTTTATATATTTAGAAACATACTTATTGGTGTTTTGTAATATTTATTATGTTTGATACTGTGCATTGGTGTTTGTGTAAACATAGTGGAAATGTCTATTTGTTGGAGGAGAGCTTTGCTAAATGTTAAAAAGAAGTGAAAATAATTATTATGTGATGGTGAAAAATAATGATATATTTATGGTTTGTTTGTTTGTTTTAACAGCCAATATATATACACACTTGGTGAGATATTTCAACCTCAAATCACAAGGATTAATGTTGAGAGAAACAAAGAGAAGAAGCTATCATATCTCACACTCGCAATGTTTTCCATTAGAATTGCTAATTTTAGAAGAATTTATACAAATGTAGACTCATTTTTCATGTTCTCGTCATATCTTATTTCGATTGTTTGACCAATCAATGTGCTTTATATTGCCCTCTTCCTTTTATAAGTTGTTTTTTTTCCTTTGATTTAGAATATAGCAACTTGTGGTTAAAGATGATAACGTTTATTAGATTTGTGTTTAAAGATGTCGTGTTTCTTATATGGTTATGTAACTCATTGATTTTTTTTTTCTAATCATGTTTTTTATATTATTTTATACAGTTTTGGTGAAACTTTCGTACCATGTGACATCACCGCAACCATGAAAGCATATTTTGATGGTCCATACCCCATATTTTGCTCGATGCTACAACCCATAAGAGATGGTTTATGGATCGATTTATGGTAATTATATTTATTATATTTGTAATTTTTTTATATTCATTAAGTCTATAAATTTATTTTTTATTTATATGTAAGGATAAATATGTATGGTCGACCGCGAATACTATCAATGTGTATGACACATGGAAGGTCACAACAAATGATAGATATATAAAGATATGATGAATGATACTTGCGAGAAAGCAAAGTGTACAAGTTAGTCTGATAATGTTGACTGGAGAGGACATGGTCCATGTTGGATAATGGCAGAGCATTGGGATAGTCTTGTAAATTATTGGAATACCGAGAAATAGAAAGAAATGCGAAGGTTGATAAGGAAAATCGTCTTGCACAAGGACACGATGGTGACATGTAAAAGCATACTGCAGATTCAGTCTCCTTTGTGATGACTAAGAAGAGATTGGTATTTTTTTCATATTATTTCTATTTTGTATTTAAAGTTCATGTATATTTTTATCTGATTGGGATTAATGAGTTGCATATTTTGGGAGAAGGATATGGATCGTCCAATGTCCAAATTAGAGTTTTTAGTATGTTCACAGGAAGAATCATGGACTTGGTGATTTTGTTGACAAAAAATCTAAGTGTGTTCATGTAAGTACAATTAGAGTTTATGTACTTCATAGTTTGCTCATATAGTTTGTAAGAATTATTTTTTATTTTTCACAGGATACTTATAAGGCTTCAATCGTGTCCAAGTATAGTACAATTAGGGATGATCAATCTGAGTTCGATCCTGATTCATGGATTGATGTTGTCAACGGTCCATCTAAGGGTCGTGTTTATGGATTTTGTCCTAAACAACCTGCTTTCACATGTTCTTGGTAAACATAATTCACCTAAAAGTTCAATACTTACATGTGATGAAGAGGTGAATAATTTGAAGTTAGAGTTAGCTATTGCACGAAATACAATAGATGAGAACAACGAAAGGATTAATGATATCACTGTACGTCTTGAGCGAATTGAAAGAAATCACAAGGTCAAGATGCGAGAAACGGTGCAAAGCATGCTTAGGGGACTAAATATTCCTAATTTTCATTTTCCTTCTAGCTCAGGATCACAAAATGATGATGTGTAAGACACGATGTTTGAAATTTGGAATTTTGGTGTAATAATTTATAATTTATTAAAGATTTCATGTGTTTTGACGATTTTGATTATTTAGTACATTTTGAAATTAATGATTATTAATTAGTGGGTTATATTGATTTTTAATTATTTTTAGTACAAAATAATAAATTAAGATTCACCATCGGATTTTCCTCTTGTATTGAAGCTGAATTAGAAAATAATTTAAGCAACGGATATTTTGTTGGAAAAATATGATATTTTTACCTACAAATATTCCATTGGTAATATCTATTTTACCAATTATGACTATGTTTTTACCAACGGAATTTCCGTTGGTAATGAAGACTTTTCTCACCAACGGTATATCCATTGGTAATTACAAAATTTTTAGCAATGAAAATACCATTGACAATAAAAGACTTTTATCAATAGTATTTCTGTTGAAAATGAAAGATATTTACCAACGGAAATTCAGTTGGTAAAAGTAATACATTATTAGGCACCCTCAAATTAACAACGGATTTTTAGTTGGCCTTTTTCCATTGGTGAAGATTATTAGCGACGGGTATCGTGGCTTCAAGTATGGAAAATCTGTGCCTAAAACCATGTGTTTTTGTAGTATAATTAAGGTTCAATATATGTCCTTTTAGATATCTCACATTATAACATTTTCTGTGCCCTCAAGGCCTTGAATTTTTTGAGACACAAACCAAAGAACCATTGAGACTCGTCAAAAGAGCATTCAAAATTACAACATACTATTTATCTATAATCTATTAAATATCACATCAAGTGAGAATAATTTTTTGGATGACTCTTAACACTAATATAATTCAATTATTTTAATAATACTTTATTTTCATTTTTCAATATATATTTAATTTATTTAACCATTTAGTTACCATCAATATACATGCACATTTGACAAATTCATTACACATCTGTGCTTTCATTAATGTATTAATTTCCTATTATTAATTCTCAATTAATTAATATCTATCTTCATTTATGCATTTCAATGTTATTAATTCTAATTATAAGTTAATCAAAATTTCACATTCAAGAATGCATTTCATTATTTACGTTCATATATGCTAATTAAAATTCATTTTTACTTAATTGAAAATTAAATAAATGATTTAATACTCATTGTCACGTATATATTCCCTAGTGAATGCATGCTCGAACGTTTTATCCCTAATTATTACAAAAGTATTTGGTAAACATTGAAAGAAATGAGAAGTTGATATATGGACTTAATGTAGTAAACGATTCCAGTGCATAAAACGAAAATTTTGAAACCCTAATTATTACAAAAAAGACCTAAAAGTTTGAAACCCTTAATTATCTCCACTACTACCCACCTCCTCCAGTGGCTGGTGGTGTGCCCTGGAGGTGGCGTTCGAGAAAATAATTAGGGCTTCGTATCTTTTATTGCAAAAATAAAAGTAATAGTCGTTAAAGTCAAAGAGATGATTGGCCCATCATTAGCTAGCTTGTTTCCAAAGTAGTAATGTAATTGGGAAGTCTAATTCTAGAAGTTGAAGACTCGGAGAAATCATATTTATCTTCGTAATGACTTGTCAATGCAAACCTCTACGAAGACTCTTAGCTCCTATTTTGTACCAATTAAAATTTAGATTTTAATTTAAATCAAAGTTAATAATTAATTTTAACAATATATTTTATGGATTCCATAACTTTTCAACCACCCATTTCATCAACATGAGAACTACCTTATTAGTAGACATACACAAATTATAAAGCTCAAGTGTTAGCCAACTTGCATGTATCTACTTAAAAATGTGCACCATCTAATTTGACCAAAACTCTTGGTGGAAAAGACGTCTTAGACTCCCCATTTTTTAGGAGAATATATTTTGTATCAATGATTTTTTTTAAAAGAATATATGACTAAAAGTAGGGAAAAAAAATTGAATGTACAAGCAAAATTATTTTATTGGGAGGATGTGTGATTAAAAATGAGTTTGAAAAAAAAAAATTATAATAGAGCTCAAACAGGGACTTATTATTAGCAATTAGTTTTCACTTTGGTTGGGGACAATAAGTAGGAACTTTTGGACTTTTTTATCATTAGTGAGTTGCATATGATGAAGGATGCTTAAAGATATATAGTTCCGATTTGGTTTAATTAAAAAATTGATTAAAATCTAATTCCAAGTCACCAATTGACTTTAACTACATATTTCGTAAGATCCACAACTTTTTAACCAAACATTTCGTCAATTTTATCAAAATGTACTAAAAATCTGAGTTTTATTAAAGTAAACATGACCCTAAAAGTTTTGCATAGAATTATTATTATATTTTTTTTTTATCATTAGTCAATCACGTAGTGTCAATGGTTAAGTAAATATTTCTGCAGTATTCTAATGATTAGATTTTGATTATGTGATTATTATATTTTTCATTATCATTTTTTAATTTAGAATTTCTAACGCATACAACACAAGGTTTATTGTGTTAGCAATGGGGATTACATAACAAGATACTAAAAAAATAAAAAAATTCTATCGTTATTTATTAATTAATGTAATAATTAAATTGCAATTTATTTATTGGCTACGAAAATAAATCCATTTTGAACGAGTTTGATTACATTTTGTTAGGAATCAATTACCTCTAATCAAGTGATGACTTGTTCAACGAACATCTTCTCTCTTTATCAGCTTTTACTAATTCTTTGGACATTGAAAAAAATAGACTTTTCTTATATTTAACAAGATTTGATCCGTTATAAAAAGAGAAGATAAAATAAAAGTCAGGATTTGTGTGTTGTAATAAGAATTAAAATCTTATATTTATAGAGAAGGATTGGGGATACAATTGTAATAATTTTTAGGACTGTAGTGTATACTTGTCATTCACTAATAAACTTACCATTTACAATGCTCCCACTTGAATGACACATTATAAAATATATGTCTCATTAAAATCTTGTTTGATAAAAACTCAATAGGACAAAAAAAATCAAACGAAGGAAAAGAGTATAGTTATGAATCAAAACCCACATGAATCTCAAATCTTCGTTGGTGACCCATATTAGTATGTTGTAATGGTGAAATAGGAACTTGGACAACACAACTAAAAATCCGTATGTGAGAAATATTAGGTTCATAATCAAATGCAAGTTTTAAAAGTGAATATTGATAATAAGAAATTGGTTTTATACTAACCAATTATGCAGCATGTAATATGACATGATCCCAAACAGAAGTTGGAAGTTTTGTTTTCACAAGTAATAGTCTAGTAATAAGTTGTAGACATTTAGCCCCTGTTTGGCTCCCATTATTTGTAATTTTAATGGTTGGAATATTATTTTTTTGAAAATGTAAAAGAAGAATATTTTTTTTTTAGATTATGTGTAATATTATTTTATTGGAGAATGTGTGATAGATAATAATAATAATAGAGAGAAACATGAATTATAATTTTAATGGGGACCAAACGGGGGCTTAATAAACGACTCCACTAAACCATTTTGTGTATGAGCACGCGCAACCGAATGTTCAATAACAATCCCAATTGACATAAATAATCATCAAATACTTGTGATCTAAATTCACTAGTATTGTCAAGATGAATAGTCTTGTAGTCGTAAATGGCGCTCGTAATTTTACGATTTGAGCAAGTAGTCTAATAAAAGCTACATTTATAGTGGAAAGTATGTAAACATGTGATTATCTAGTTGAAGAATCAATTAATACCATAAAATAACGAAATGATCCACATTGTGGGTGTATTGACACACATTATTTTCAAGAAAGTTGAAAATTCAATATTGACATTTGTAACTTGCCTTGCAAACAAGCTACACATGGGTAATCAATAGGTAAAAGAATCTTTTGATTCTTGTCCATGTGAGTTGTTTATTATTCGACGCATTACTATAACTCCTGAATGTCCAAGTCGATGATGCGAAAGTATAAAACTTTTTGGGTCAACAAACTTCTTGTTCGTGACAATATTTGATTCAACCATTTTTATAAATGTATAATACATACCAGATGGGAGTCCGTTGGCTAGATATAAAATAAGTTATGCAAAGATATTCAACATTATTTTCTTATATCATCCAGAGATCTTTAAAACTAAGAATTTTTTTTTCCGAATTTGCTTGAATAAAGTGTATCATCAATATATAATTTTGTGTTATTCGATACACCCGATATCGTATTAATATTATTTTCTGCTAATTTTAAGTCCAAAAATATATTTTTTTTGTCCTAAAACAAATATGTGTAGTTGCACCATCAATCAAGCAGGTATCTTAGCAATACATCAAGAATATATAACAAAACAGATATATTTAAAAAATTTAATTTACATTTTAAAATGTAAAATAATTCAATACTATGAAATTAACAATGCATAATAAAGTTTCAATTTTTTTGCAAAAAGTATAAAAAAAAATCGAATTGAATTCTTAAAATAAAGAGAAGTATTAGAAAGTAAACTAATCTATATCTTTCATTACACCACCCTCAATAAAATGATCGATTTCACATTTGGATTAGCAAAGAAATCAGACACATCCAAATGAGTCACATCAATTGGACCATCATAATAAATAAAATTTATCTCCACTTTTTCATTTTCCTTGATTGATTTTTAGTAGTGATCCACAAGATATTTTGTCATACGACAGATACGTGCCCAATGCCCTTTTATTCCAAATCTAAGGCAACTTTTTTTGTACTCCTTTTTGGATGTGATACCTTCATTTACTTTGTGGACTTTGAAATTGTTGATGTGTTGCTAATAACTTTGTAGATTGTTTCATCCATGATTTATTCTACGTGCACGTTCGCGTTCGAGTTCATGTCCTGTCCAAATCCACGTCCGCATCTTAATATTACATTTGCTTTAGGCAATGCAATACTATTTACTTCAAGCAATGGTACGAAACTGATGGACGTAACCAATGATTTTTTATCGGTAATTCATTATTTTGTTCAGCCACAATATTTTGAACAGTTCAGAATTGTACTCACTAATAGTTTTGAAGTCTTGTAAACGAAGGACTATAGTCATCTGATGATCAAATTTTTCAATTATTTTTTTCTAAAGAACTTATGGAACTTTCTCAGTAAGATATTCAATTTTCAACCCATCATAAAAATAACAACGAATGAACATAAGTACTTTTGCACAATCCTACAGATATTCTTTTTTCCTTCTTTTATTGTCTCTCACAAACCTTTTGAGATAATATGGATATCAGCATCGAGTACCCATGATAGACCCATGATAGATAGTTTTTGTAATATATATCAAGTGTAGCAAACTCAAGTTTTGTGATGTTTGCTATTTGATTAACTACACTATAAAGCGAAAGAAAATAAAATTAGTTTTGAGAAATATGATTAAATATCATAAAATAGTTAATCAATTAGTCGATATCATGACATAAGTTACATGTTTTCCTTCGGAGGATAAATACTAATTTAAAATAATATGTTCTTCGAAACATTTCCTACTTTGGGAGTATATTAATTGTATTTTACTATTGTTTCTTCAAGAGCTATATGTCAATATTCTTATGGAATACTGAAATTTATATATAATTCATGCTCTTCAGGAGGAAGTAATATTTGTTGACGTTGAGAATTAGATAAATAACTTTCAAGCCAACTTAAAGGAAAAAGAAAAACACAAATTTGATTAATGAATCATGAAATAATTACAAACGGTAATACAATGGTTCCCTTTTTCATATTCCAGAAGATATTTGAAATATGAAAAATATAAGAGAGTTTATAATATGTTTAATCACCATTTTCTCCTTTTTATAGGAGAAAATATGCATTTATACTGCACTTCCTGTCTTGTCACCTGCAAATTCGAGCTCAAGAAGTACACTTGCTGGTGCAATCAGATTGGTTATTGAGGTCGGCCTATCAGATAATAATGAGTTAATTTTGTAGGTGGTCCCCAATAATTAATGAATTACTTAGGGAATGAAGCTAAGCTCTTTGATTGGAAGATTATGTGGACGCTGAAGTAAGACATTTTCATGTACATTTCACTGATTGATGGTTCATATATTCTGTCAGTGATCCTCAATCATTACGTTCCCATTGACCTCGAAAAACCACACAAGCTTCCTGTATAAGCCAAATTATTGTCGAGCTAACCTTGTCTAACCGAGCTCACATTAACATATACTTATCAAGTACAAAACATCCGATCTAATCGACCTCGGAAATCGGATGTTAACAGTTACCCCCAGGTCAGTGCTGACCTAAGTGAGGGACTGACCTTTAAAAAGTAATGGGCACGATTTCCAATTTCTGTAATAATTATAGCAATAAATGATTTGAGCATGTGTCACATCGTAACTTGCGCATGAGCTGTAGGGCACGTGGGTTCCTTCTTCTAGAAGTTTTGATTCCAATCGTTTATTTATTTATTTTATTTGAACGGTTCAGATCTTTGCCCTTGACATTCCTTCCCTTTTAAATGACTTTTCCTCTTTTCATTCTTCACTTTTGCATATCAAATTTCAAGATTTTTGCTCTCTAGAAAAATTTCTTCCCATTTATTTTTCTAAGTGAGGTCGACTTCGTTCAGGTATTCCTTTTCATCAAGAATACCTTTCATTATCTCTACACGTTATATATTTTCTCTAAATTTTATATGAGTTCGGACAAATCTCGAGTACAATCCTGGGTAATCAACAGGAAAAAACTGTATCATCTTCGTCCACTGCATCTTTTAGTCCCTCTTCTGCTAGCTCAGACTATTTGGAAGTGTTAACTCTCGTTCCTATAACTTGTGTTTATCCACAGCCATCCAATTCCCCTAGTGTTTGTTCATTAATCTAGTTCAGAAACACTTCCTACAATTTAGTTAGACTCATTATTTAGTTTAGGTTGTTAATATAAATCCATCCCATCTATCTATTGTGTGTTTATATTCGCTTCGAGTTAGGTTTACTTATTTTTCGTGGGATCAATACTTGAACTCACGTCCAGTTTATTACTTACTTAAGATCCCTACATTTGTGGGATATAAATATCAACGACAGCATGCAACTCCAATATTTTCAAATTAGTAAATCTCAGCCTAATTTTCACAAATTGCACTGCCCTAATTTATTTTGTAGCTTGCAAAGGAAAACTGAAATGGATTTCTAATTGCAAAAGACAGAGAATCAATCATTAATAATTTCATAAAATTTTGATGATTATTGAGTGCATAAGAAAGGTCCAAATCTTTCAACATTTATTGATCTTTGTAGAATGGTAGCTTCATTTGTTAGTTCGGCTACATTTCCAAGATTACAATTGCTAACTTAGTCAATCAATGTCAACGTTACATGGGCAAATAATTAATATTGAATACTAAATTTAAATAAATAAAAATATGTGATCAAATTAGAAGAAATGCACCATTATCAAATAATAGCAAAAGAAGTGGGCCTATTCTTGCTACCGGCCATTTAAAAATCGTGTATGTGACAAGCATATATATATATGATTGAGTATTTTGAGTATAAATTTAGGTAAGTGTTGTCTTTCTCCAACATAGATGGAAAACATGTATATGATAGAGTATTTTTTACCCAGTTCTTGATATATAAATACGATCTTTCATCCACAATATTATAAATTTTTTACCCAGTCTATTCTTACTACCACCCATTTAAAAATTGTGTATGTGACGAGCACATACATGATAGAGTATTTAAGTATAAATTTAGATAAATAAAAGTGGTCTTTCTCCAACATAGATGGAAAACTACATTATTTATTAGTATACTTACACTCAAATTATAAAGCTCAGATGTTAACAGCCAACTTACATATTTATAATTAATATCTACGCCATCTAATTTGAAAAAATACTCATTTTGAGGCAATTATGCATATGAAGGCAAAGTGTAGTTAACGGTCGGGGCCAAGAAAATGAGTCAAGTTGACAATCAAGGAGGAGCACAATGAATGCTTTGTTAAACAAAATCAAATTATACGATATCTGACTTTTTCACTAAAAAGTGACACATCATGTCACTTTCAACTGTAAATTTCCACATCTAACACAATAAAAAATAAAACTAATAGCTAAATGTTAGTTTAGAAGTTCTTATAATCACATTGTAACCTTAACAAAAATGTGTTTTATTAGAAAAACTCAAATTAAAAAGTTGTGACCTTTTATTAGAAAATGCGACTTTCCAATGAAGAACCTAAATTCTTATCGAACAGGACAAAATGTCATTCCCTCAACTTCGTTCTATGTGCATTCCTCAGGGACAATTTCATTCATTTTAAAATCTACATATTGGTTGTCTTTTCACCAAGATAGATGAAAAAAAAAATTCATTAGCCCCTATTTGGTTTTGTTAAAAATAAATTTTGAGTAAGTTTCGAGAAAATGTTGATTAATATATGATTGAAAAGTTGATAAAAGATATGGATCCCATCAAATTTTTGGTTGAAAATAAATTTGAAAAAATAAGTTTAAGAAATGGTGGGTGGGGGATTACATATCGTGTGACTTTATAATTAAAAATTGACATGCAATGTCACTTTTAAATGCTCAACTTTTAATTTATATTCTATACAAAAATAGAGAGTAAGATTTAAATATTAGTAAAAAGATTCTTTTATAAGCAAATTGTGAAAGTAAGCAAAAATGTTCTTCAAAGAAAGCTAGATTACAACATGTGTGGCCTTTTATTTAAAAAGTTTCATAGCATGCCACTCTCTAATGTAAGACAAATATCACGAAAGGCAGGATTTTTTTAACTAAAATGACAAAGAATGCCACTATAAAGTAACATAACATGTCACTTTTTAACTAAATGAAACAAACATGTCATTCAACGATACATAACAAATATCAAAAAAATAAAATAAAATTGCTAAGAGTTAAAATCATATCTAGACATGCACAAAAATCTCAGACGTCAAAAAATAATTGCTATTGAATTACTGAATAATTCGAAACAAAAATGACTTACAACCCTAAGCATTTAATGAATAATTATGCAAAAATAATCAAGAACCTCAATAACATCAAATTCATAATTATTTTAGGAATAATTTGAATTATAATTCCAAAAAATTTCATAATAAAATCAAAATAAGAGTATGTTACCAGAAAAAAGGGAACTTCCAATGCTCCTTGTAAAACTAAACTGAAATTAGAGACAGAATTAATACCAAATCTAAAACATGAACTTTCATTGCGATATAAAGACGTAGAGTTCCGATTTTTGCAGATTTGAAGAAGAAACAGAGTGTAATTTCACCACAATAAACAATTTTACTTTGAATCTGAATTAGATGGAAAGGAATTTGGGAGAGTTTTACAATTTTTGTATTGTTCAGTTTTTAAGGTGCTTTCACGAGAGTTATAAATTGAATAGTAAGTCATATGGTTTTATTTAGCGAGCGGCTATCTATATCCATCATTCTTATATATCTATCTACCTTTAAAAAAAAAAACTTTTGATCTTTTATATTTTTAGACTTTAATTTAATTAAACCCTAATATTCTTTTTCTTGAAGAAAATTATTTCAGATGCATTTTTCGCTGTTTTCTTCTCATATTTCGTTTTGGACTTGATTTTTGGCATTTCACTTTATCAACAACTCTATCAAGAAGATTTGGACGTCCTCTACATGTTTTCTATAAATATTAGGCTTTTATATACAATTTGATAAGTGTGAGAAAATAGATTACTAGAATTATATGATCTATTGTAATTTTTCTATTCTCTATTATTTTTGAGTCAATAAAATATCTTAATTCTTTTGTCATATTCTTGTCTTTATTATTCTTTGTTTGATCATATACTTCATTAATATTTTCCATATAACTTCAACATCTCAATTCGTTAACTTTTTTCACAACAAGTGGTATCAGAGTTATTCTAGTATCTTGTTTGTTTTATAACAAAAATCATATCTAAACATGAACAAAAATTAATCTCAGAAATAAAAAATAATAATTGCTATTGAATTACTGAATAATTCGAAACAAAAATGACTTAAATCCCTAAGCATTTAATGAATAAGTATGCAAAAATAATCAAGAACCTCAATAACATCAAATTCATAATTATTTTATGGATACTTTGAATTAAAATTTCGAAAAATTTCATAATAAAAGCTTCAAAATAAGAGTGTGATGCCAGAAAAAAACTGAACTTCCAATGCTCCTTGTAAAACGAAACTGGAATTAGAGACAGAATTAATAACAAATCTAAAACATGAACTTTCATTGCGATATAAAGACGTAGAGTTCGGATTTTTGCAGATTTTAAGAAGAAACAATAGACAATTTTTGAATTAGATGGAAAGGAATTTTTGAGAGTTTTACAATTTTTGTATTGTTCAGGATTTTAGCTTTCACGAGAGTTCTAAATTGAATAGTAAGTCATATGGTTTTATTTAGCGATCGGCTATCTATATATAGGTTTTTCTTTTTTAACATTATGTAAATTTACTTAAATAGACAAGAATAAAATGAAATAAAATATATTACGCTAAATTCATCAACTACCATTTATCATCATTAAATGTTTTTAGATCTTTTATATTTTTAGACTTTAATTTAACTAAACCCTAATCAATATGGAAGAGAGAGAGAGAGAGAAAAAAAAGAAGATGAAAATTGAATATTTGGATAGCCTTTTTAGGTTAAAATGTCATAATCCGAATGTCCTTATATAATTAAGTGCTACACAATGGGAATTAGTATAGTTGAATTGTTATTTAGAAAACGAAATCTGGTCACTATCCATTTTATTTACAAAACAGAAACAAAAGTTTAATGCAAAAAATGAGCAAAATCATGAGTAGATTTATATAAAAGTGGTGTGAATATATAAATGTTTACATGAATGAATTTAGATTAATGTATTTAATAAGAATAATGTTGGAATAGAAATGAATTTAGAATGGAATAGATATATAAAAATCGTTGCCTCCTTTATTTATAATAATAAAAAAAAAAAAACAAAGAATCAATAATTAATTAATTTCATAAAATTTTGATAATTGTTGAGTACATCCAACAATGATTATTGAGTGCACAAGAAAAAGTCCAAATCTTTCAACATTAATTGATCTTTGTAGAATATAGCTTCATTAGTCACTTAGGCAGGCTACATTTCCACGATTACAAATGTTAACTTGGTCAAAAATATTAATGTGATGTGCGTAGATAACGAAAATAAATTAAAATAAATATAAATATAATCGAATTTTTAGATGAAACGAGGCTTTGTAGGGTACTTGATAAATAATTTGGTAGACTTTCACAAAATACTACAAGCTCAAATAGATGTTAACAGCCAACTAATTGCATTTAATTTTTCTGCGACATCTAATTGATCTGGTTAAGAAGAGTATACATAAAAAGAATTTTCTATGCATGCAAACTCCTTTTCTCCCCACCCCAAGCCCTCCCTATCCCTGCATGTTAACTTGCTGCTATTTTCCTATATATATAGCTGTAATGTAATCAAACCTATCAATTCTTATATTTTTTCAATCTAAGAAGTAATATTTTCTAAAAATGTCTGTGCTACCGTTAATAGTAGCAACTACTATTTTCTTGATAGCTTCAGAGTGTAATGGTCAGTTGACCAATACATTTTATGGTACTTCATGCCCAAATGTGTCCATTGTCATTCGTGATATATTGGAACAGGCTCAACAAAATGATGTTCGAATTGGTGCCAAGCTCAATCGCCTTCATTTTCACGATTGCTTTGTCGATGTAATTTTCTTCCCATTATGCCATGTCATGTTGCATTCCCCCACCCCCTCTCAACCCTGCACGGTTTAGAAAGTTGAATCTGTTAGAGGCGACACATAAAAGTTTCGCCTTTCAAGGTGTAAGTGAAAATCCAAATTCATTTTTTGATTTAATGCACAATTTTTCATAAATGGATGATGGCGAGACTTGAACTCATAGTTTAAGAGAGCATATATTTTATGGGAGGGTTGAGGGTGGTCATGAATATTGCATTTGATTGTGCATGCATAAGTATTGCTCAACTACTTGATTTTAAAGTTGAGATCTGAAGACATATTTATGCAGTCGAACTCAACTGATATATTTGATACAAAAAAATATGTAACTTCTTATGTCTACTTTGAGCAGGGCTGCGATGGCTCAATTTTGCTAGATAATGCAGATGGCATACAGAGCGAAAAAGACGCTGCTCCCAACAGTAATTCAGCTGCTGGATTCGATGTTGTTGATGACATAAAAACAGCATTGGAGAACGTTTGTCCTGGTGTCGTCTCATGTGCAGATATTTTAGCCCTCGCTTCTCAAATTTCAGTAACCCTGGTATCACAATTTGCTTTAATCTTATCCACTACAGCGTACCAAGTATGCCCATAATTTTTTCATTGTCACAGGGAGGAGGTCCATCATGGGA
Source organism: Fraxinus excelsior (assembly GCA_019097785.1). Lineage (NCBI taxonomy): Eukaryota > Viridiplantae > Streptophyta > Magnoliopsida > Lamiales > Oleaceae > Fraxinus > Fraxinus excelsior. The sequence goes on from CM032626.1 coordinate 19,887,488, forward strand.
AGTTCCTCTAGGCAGAAGGGATAGCAGAACAGCAAACAGAGCAGGGGCCAATAGTGACCTTCCTGGCCCTTTCGAGAGCCTTAGTAACGTCAAATCCAAGTTCAGCAATAAGGGTCTTGATTCCACTGATTTAGTTGCTTTGTCAGGTATCACAGACTGAGGGGGCATATCCTCTACTCAGATTTTATGGCATAATACTCGATTATGTTAACTAATTATTGTTAATCTTCAGGTGCTCATACTTTCGGAAGAGCAAAATGCAGTTCTTTCAGCCCCCGGCTTTACAATTTCGGCAACACGGGGAACCCTGACCCGAGCATGGACTCTGCTTACCGGGACACATTACGTCAAACTTGTCCTCAAGGTGGAAACTCAGATACCTTAGCTAATCTTGATCCTTCAAGTCCCAATGATTTTGACAACGACTACTTCACGAACCTCCAGAGCAACAGGGGACTTCTTCAGACGGATCAAGAATTGTTCTCAACAAGTGGAGCTGATACCGTTGCTATTGTCAACCGATTTGGCAATAGCCAGAGTGAATTTTTCGATGCTTTTGTTCAGTCCATGATAAAGATGGGAAATATAAGTCCACTGACAGGAAACAATGGAGAAGTCAGGGCTGATTGCAAACGCGTTAATTAGACGAGAACTTGATATAGAAATCAAGTTCCATATGCATTTAAAATAGGAAAATTTTAATTCAATAAAACTGTTATTCGATCTTGTCTTTAATTGATTCTGTTGCAAAAAATGTCAGTAAAACATGAAGAGCAAAACAAAGTATTAATTCAGGTGAAGTTCTCTCAAAAATGATGTCAAATTTCTACCGAGATAGCCAGAAGTTCCAACAAACTGTGGAGAGATGTTCGCAACAAACTTAAATGAGCATTCTCGTTAAAAATTGAGACATCAGCAGTCGAAACAATTATTTATTCTACTTCTGCAGTTAAATTATTTGTAAACAGAAAGGGAGAAATAATTTGTACTCATTTTCCTGACTAAAGGATAGATAATCCGGCTACAATGACATCCCTGATTGGTAGGACGAAACCATAACTACTTGAAGTACCTTTCTTTGAAGTATCGTGAGAAAATGAATACTGTGTTTTCACCATGCAGATTGGCAAATTGGAAAATCCTTGCTTGCTATACATCTCAACACCACTTTGAATGTCAAACACTTTACGTGTTCCGGATACTCAAAACCACTGGCTCCATAGATTAAGAATTGAGGTTCCATCTTAAAATATTAACCTTATTAAAATGTGAACTTTATTAAGAGGAGTAGCTCGACTCCTTATATGTTAGTCTATAGTTCAATAATCATTCGATGTGTGATTTATCCTTTTAACATACCCCGCAAGGTGATGGACCGTATGAGCAGACCAATTTGAAAATTCGCATGTTCATTTTTTAGTTTTAATCGAATCAAATTGCTTGTTGGAGTTTAATGTGTTTTGGTACCATATTGAAACTTGGGACTTCATATTAAAATGTTATTGAGTTTATTAAAAGTAATAATCCAAACCCTTATATGTCATCTGTATTTCAAAAATTATTCGATTTGAGATGATTGGCTTAACACCATATGCCTCTACTTATATTCAAGGGATAGAAGAGTTTCAATGGCTGTCTTATTTCCAAATGCTTTTGAACCACAAAATCAGAATATAGATATTTCAGTCATCAGTGCAAGAGTCTACAAGTAAATGGCGGATTATGAGCCTTTAGGTATAATTGCTCTAATTTTTCTAATCCGTATAAATCTATGTTAGAAATAGGTCCCCAAATTTTATATTGAACTTGCATAGTCCCTGAACTTTGAGTCTTGAACCCTGTTAGCCCCAAAAAAAAAAATGAATTTCATCCAAAATTATTAACATGCCTCCTACCTGGAAAATGAATAGATGATTTGGCATATCATTTAACGTTACTTTAACACCTAATTCGTCAACAAAGATAAGTCTCGCTATTTTTTTAATGAAAAAATACTTTTTTAATGTACTCGTAGTGTAAAAGCTCTACAAAAAAAAGATGTGATTGTATATTTGTTGGCCTATTAGATGTTAGAGTAATGTAAAATGGAATACCACGTCATCAATTCATTATCCAGGCTAAAAGTCCGTTAGTAATTTTTGACAGAGTTCACATTTTGAACTAACATGGTTCATGATTTAAAGTTAAGAAAATATTGAAGTTTAATTAAATTAGCATTTTCTAGTCAACAATAATGGCTAATTTTTCAATTTTAATCCGATTTTAATCTCTATTAAACACACTCATAGTTTTGTTTGTTTTTTTATTACACTTAAACTTATGCTTTGGCGTCAAGGATATCTCTAGAATTGAATGTACGGTCAAGATCATGTCCAGCCCTTGCAATCAAATTTGACATTACTGGCTTCAATAACATCCTAATACTCTCAATGATGAGTTGGGAGGTGAACATGCAGATGATTTGTCTAGAGCTAATAATAGGATCGGGGGTCCTAATCGTGGCACTCCTATGCTTGCTCATCGATCACAACGTATCGAACTAACTATTAAAAATAACACGTAAATATACATTTATTTTCAATTGATTTTATATATTTAGAAACATACTTATTGGTGTTTTGTAATATTTATTATGTTTGATACTGTGCATTGGTGTTTGTGTAAACATAGTGGAAATGTCTATTTGTTGGAGGAGAGCTTTGCTAAATGTTAAAAAGAAGTGAAACTAATTATTATGTGATGGTGAAAATAATGATATATTTATTGTTTGTTTGTTTGTTTTAACAGCCAATATATATACACACATGGTGAGATATTTCGACCTCAAATCACAAGGATTAATGTTGAGAAAAACAAAGAGAAGAAGCTATCATATCTCACACTCGCAATGTTTTCCATTAGAATTGCTAATTTTAGAAGAATTTATACAAATGTAGACTCATTTTTCACATTCTCGTCATATCTGATTTCGATTGTTTGACAAATCAATTGCTTTATATTGCCCTCTTCCTTTCATAAGTTGTATTTTTATTTTTTTCTTTGATTTAGAATATAGCAACTTGTGGTTAAAGATGATAACATTTATTAGATTTGCGTTGAAAGATGTGTTTCTTATATGGTTATGTAACTCATCAATTTTTTTCTAATCATGTTTTTTATATTTTTTATACAATTTTGGTGAAACTTTCATACCACGTGATATCACCGCAACCATGAAAGCATATTTTGATGGTCCATACCCCATATTTTGCTTGATGCCACAACCCATAAGAGATGGTTTATGGGATCAATTTATGGTAATTATATTTATTATATTTGTAAATTTTTTATATTCATTAAGTCTATAAATTGATTTTTTATTTGTAAATATGTATGGTCGACCACGAATACTATCAATGTGTATGACACATGGAAGGTCACGGCAAATGATAGATATATAAAGATATGATGAATGATACTTGCGAGAAAGCAAAGTGTACAAGTTAGTCTGATAATGTTGACTGGAGAGGACATGGCCCATGTTGGGTAAGGGCAGAGCATTGGGATAGTCTTATAAATTATTGGAATACCGAGAAATAGAAAGAAATGCGAAGGTTGATAAGGAAAATCGTCTTGCACAAGGACACGATGGTGACATGAAAAAGCATACTGTCGGTTCAGTCTCCTTTGTGATTACTAAGAAGAGATTGGTATTTTTTTTCATTTCTATTTTGTATTTAAAGTTCATGTATATTTTTATCTGATTGGGATTAATGAGTTGCATATTTCGGGAGAAGGATATGGATTGTCCAATGTCCAAATTAGAGTTTTTTAGTATGTTCACAGGAAGAATCATGGACTTGGTGATTTTGTTGACAAAAAATCTAAGTGAGTTCATGTACTTCATAGTTTGCTCATATAGTTTGTAAGAATTATTTTTTATTTTTCACAGGATACTTATAAGGCTTCAATCGAGTCCAAGTATAGTACAATTAGGGATGATCAACTTGAGTTCGGTCCTGATTCATGGATTGATGTTGTCAACGGTCCATCTAAGGGTCGTGTTTATGGATTTTGTTCTAAACAACCTGCTTTCACATGTTCTTGGTAAACATAATTCACCTAAAAGTTCAATACTTACATGTGATGAAGAGGTGAATAATTTGAAGTTAGAGTTAGCTATTGCACGAAATACAATAGATGAGAACAACGAAATGATTAATGATATGACTGTACGTCTTGAGCGAATTGAAAGAAATCACAAGGTCAAGATGCGAGAAACGGTGCAAAGCATGCTTAGGGGACTAAATATTCCTAATTTTCAATTTCCTTCTAGCTCAGGATCACGAAATGATGATGTGTATGACATGATATTTGAAATTTGGAATTTTGGTGTAATAATTTATAATTTATTAAAGATTTCATGTGTTTTGACGATTTTGATTATTTAGTACATTTTGAAATTAATGATTATCAATTAGTGGGTCGTATTGATTTTTAATTATTTTTAGTACAAAATAATAAATTAAGATTCACCAATGGATTTTCCTCTGGTATTGAAACTCAATTAGAAAATAATTTTAGCAACGGATATTTTGTTGGAAAAATATGATATTTTTACCAACAAATATTTCATTGGTAATATCTATTTTACCAATTATGACTATGTTTTTACCAACGGAATTTCCGTTGGTAATGAAGACTTTTCACCAACGGAATATCCATTGGTAATTACAAAATTTTTAGCAACGGAAATACCATTGACAATAAAAGACTTTTACCAATAGTATTTCTGTTGAAAATGAAAGATATTTACCAATGAAAATTCAGTTGGTAAAAGTAATACATTATTAGGCACCAGCAAATTAACAACAGATTTTTAGTTGGCCTTTTTCCATTGGTGAAGATTATTAGCGACGGGTATCGTGGCTTCAAGTATGGAAAATCTGTGCCTAAAACCATGTGTTTTTGTAGTATAATTAAGGTTCAATATATGTCATTTTATATATCTCACATTATAACATTTTTTGTGCCCTCAAGGCCTTGAATTTTTTGAGACACAAACCAAAGAACCATTGAGACTCGTCAAAAGAGCATTCAAAATTACAACATACTATTTATCTATAATCTATTAAATATCACATCAAGTGAGAATAATTTTTTGGATGACTCTTAACACTAATATAATTCAATTATTTTAATAATACTTTATTTTCATTTTTCAATATATATTTAATTTATTTAACCATTTAGTTACCATCAATATACATGCACATTTGACAAATTCATTACACATCTGTGCTTTCATTAATGTATTAATTTCCTATTATTAATTCTCAATTAATTAATATCTATCTTCATTTATGCATTTCAATGTTATTAATTCTAATTATAAGTTAATCAAAATTTCACATTCAAGAATGCATTTCATTATTTACGTTCATATATGCTAATTAAAATTCATTTTTACTTAATTGAAAATTAAATAAATGATTTAATACTCATTATTACGTATATATCCCCTAGTATTAATTCTAAATTAATTAAAATTCACGCATATTCAAATATTATTTTTATAATGCTTATAATTTTTTTTATTATAACATGCAACACACGCTTAACGTTGACTAATTATTTTCAACTGTTACAATAATCATCGACTATGACAAGTCAAAAAATTTGAAAAATCCTTTTTGTAATGTATTAGTTTGGACAATGTCAAGGGCAATATTGGGATTGTGGCCGACTAATGATCTCTAATGACAATGTACATATGATGAGTGAATGCATGCTCGAACATTTTATCCCAAGGTAAAAGTATTTGGTAAACATAGAAAGAAATGAGAAGTTGATATATGGACTTAATGCAGTAAACGATTCCAGTGCATAAAATGAAAATTTTGAAACCCTAATTATTACAAAAAAGACCTAAAAGTTTGAAACCCCTAATTATCTCCACTACTACCCACCTCCTCCAGTGGGTGGTGGTGTGCCCTGGAGGTGGCGGTTCGAGAAAATAATTAGGGCTTCGTATCTTTTATTGCAAAAATAAAAGTAATAGTCGTTAAAGTCAAAGAGATGATTGGCCCATCATTAGCTAGCTTGTTTCCAAAGTAGTAATGTAATTGGGAAGTCTAATTCTAGAAGTTGAAGACTCGGAGAAATCATATTTATCTTCGTAATGACTTGTCAATGCAAACCCCTACGAAGACTCTTAGCTCCTGTTTGGTACCAATTAAAATTTAGATTTTAATTTTAATTAAAGTTAATAATTAATTTTAACAATATATTTTATGGATTTAATTTTCAACTACACATTTCATCAACATGAAAGCTACCTTATTAGTAGACTTACACAAATTATAAAGCTCACGTGTTAGCCAACTTGCATGTATCTACTTAAAAATGTGCACCATCTAATTTGACCAAAACTCTTGTTGGAAAAGATGTCTTAAGACTCCCCATTTTTGAGGAGAATATATTTTGTATCAAATTTTTTTTTTTTTAAAGAATATATGACTAAAAGTAGGGGAAAATTGAATTTACAAGCAAAATTATTTTATTGGGAGGATGTGTGATTAAAAATGAGTTTGAAAAAAAAAATTATAATGGAGCCCAAACAGGGACTTATTATTAGTAATTAGTTTTCACATTGGTTGGGGACAATAACTAGGAACTTTTGAACTTTTTTATCATTAGTAAATTGCGTATGATGAAGGATGCTTAGAGATATATAGTCTCTATTTGGTTTAATTAAAAAAATTGATTAAAATCTAATTCCAAGTCACCAATTGATTTTAACTACATATTTCGTAGGATCCACAACTTTTTAACCAAACATTTCATCAATTTTATCAAAATTTACTAAAAATTTGAGTTTTATTAAAGTAAACATGACCCTAAAAGTTTTGCATAGAATTATTAATTATATATATATTTTTTAATCATTAGTCAATCGCGTAGTGTCACTGTGTCAAAGGTTAAGTAAATATTTCTGCTGTATTCTAATGATTAGATTTTGATTATGTAATTATTATATTTTTCATTATCATTTTTTAATTTAGAATTTCTAACGCATACAACACAACACAAGGTTTATTGTCTTAGCAATGGGGATTTCAGAACAAGATATTAAAAAAAAATTCTATCATTATTTATTAATTAATGTAATAATTAAATTGCAATTTACTTAGTGGCTACGAAAATAAATACATTTTGAACGAGTTTGATTACATTTTGCTAGGAATCAATTACCTCTAATCAAGTGATGACTTGCTCAACGAACATCTTCTCTCTTTATTAGCTTTTACTAATTCTTTGGACATTGATAAAAATAGACTTTTCTTATATTTAACAAGATTTGATTTGTTATAAAAAGAGATAAAAAGAGAAGATAAAATAAAAATCAATGGACTTATGTGTATTATAATGAGAATCAAAGTTTTATATTTAAAAAGAAGGATTGGAGATACAATTGTAATAATTTCTAGGACTATAGTGTATACTTGTCATTCACTAATAAACTTACTATTTACAATACTCCTTCTTGAATGACACATTACAAAATATATGTCTCATTAAAATCTTGTTAATTGATAAAAAAAATCAATAGGACCAAAAAAAAAAGAGTATAGTTATGAATCAAAATCCACATGAATCTCAAATCTTCGTTGGATGCCCATTTTAATATGTTGTGACGGTGAAGTAAGGACTTGGACAGCACAACTAAAAATTCGTATGTGAGAAATATTAAGTTCATAATCAAATGCAAGTTTTAAAAATGAATATCGATAATAAGAAATTGGTTTTATATTAACCAATTATTCAACATGTAATGACATGATTCCAAACAGAAGTTGAGAGTTTTGTTTTCACAAGTAATACTCTAGTAATAAATTGTAGACGTTTGGCCCCTATTATTTGTAATTATAATGGTTGGAATAATATTTTTTTGAAAATGTGTGGTTAAAAGAAGAAATTTTTTTTAGATTATGTGTAATATTATTTTATTGGAGAATGTGTGGTTGATAATAATAATAATAATAATAATAATAATAATAATAATAATAATAATAAAGAAAAAAATGAATTATAATTTTAATGGGAACGAAGCGAGGGCTTAATAAACGACTCCACTAAACCATTTTGTGTATGGACATGCGCAACCAAATGTTCAATAACAATCACAACTAACATAAAATAATATCAAATACTTGTGATCTAAATTCACTAGTATTGTCAAGATGAATAGTCTTGTAGTCGTAAATGGCGCTCGTAATTTTACGATTTGAGCAAGTAGTCTAATAAAAGCTACATTTATAGTGGAAAGTATGTAAACATGTGATTATCTAGTTGAAGAATCAATTAATACCATAAAATAACGAAATGATCCACATTGTGGGTGTATTGACACACATTATTTTCAAGAAAGTTGAAAATTCAATATTGACATTTGTAACTTGCCTTGCAAACAAGCTACACATGGGTAATCAATAGGTAAAAGAATATTTTGGTTCTTGTCCATGTAAGTTGTTTATTATTCGACGCATTACTATAACTCATGAATGTCCAAGTCGATCATGCGAAAGTATAAAACTTTTTGGGTCAACGAACTTCTTGTTCGAGATAATATTTTATTCAACCATTTTTATATATGTATAATACATACCAAATAGGAGTGCGTTGGGTAGATATAAAATAAGTTATGCAAAGACATTCAACATTATTTTCTTGTATCGTCTCAATGTGATATTCATTGCAACGGATATTTTTAAAACTAAGAAAATTTCTTATGAATTTGCTTGAATAAAGTGTATCATCAATATATAATTTTATATTATTTGATAAAATAATACAAGCTCTTCTAAAGATTTCAACGATATTAACGTAAACATGACCCTAAAAGTTTTGCATAGAATTATTAATTATATATATATTTTTTATCATTAGTCAATCACGTAGTGTCACTGTGTCAAAGGTTAAGTAAATATTTCTGTTGTATTCTAATGATTAGATTTTGATTATGTGATTATTATATTTTTCATTATCATTTTTTAATTTAGAATTTCTAACGCATACAACACAACACAAGGTTTACTGTGTTAGCAATGGGGATTTCATAGCAAGATATTTTTTAAAAAAATTCTATCATTATTTATTAATTAATGTAATAATTAAATTGCAATTTACTTAGTGGCTACGAAAATAAATACATTTTGAACGAGTTTGATTACATTAGAGTAAGGCTCCAAAAACCAAAGTTATATCCTAGTTATTTCCCTTTTTTGTTTGGGCCTTTTGTTTTGTTTGTTTTTTTTTTTTTTTTCATTCTTCGTGTTTTTTATGTTCCTAGTTTGTTTTCAGCCTCCAATCCGTAAAATAAAAAAAAAAAAAAAAAAAAAAAAAAGTTTCAAAAAAACTTTTTTGTGTGCTAATCTAGCATCCAAATAAGATTCTATTTTTTTTTTCTAGTATCTAATTGAATTTTCGAGCAATTAAACATAACAATCATGAAAATAAATGTAAAAGAATATTCAATACTCAAAAATATGAATTAAATTAAGAAAAATCATTTAGATCTCACAATATGTGGTTCTGAGACTTCAATCTCCTTCGACCAAGTGTAAAAGTTTAGTTACAATTCATGAATTTAAGAAAGAAATAATGAAGAATTGAGTTTGGAGGCATTCTGTACGTTCTGGTCGCGTTTAAGGGTTTTAGAATATGTATTTATAATTGTTTTCATATGTAGTTGACTTAAATTCGGAAACCAAAATTCGAGTCCTTGAAATGAACCATGCGTACACATTGTTCAAATATTGCGTACGCATAATGCACTAAAAATAATCTCAATAGTTATGTTTTTGCATCTCGCGTACGCACGTCCTGCAGGCAGGACGGGCGTACAGTACAAAATTTTCCTATCGAACAATTTTCAGTGTTTTGGCCACACCCTTCTCTATCGATGTCCGATTGAGGTGACTCATGATGCGTTGGAAAGATAACTCAAAGGGCTATAACTTTTATTCAGAAACTATCTTTAAATTCGATTGTTTTTCATGTCCAAAATTGGTCCCAATATGAGGCTGAAAATCGATGCAAAACTTTTCAACTTGAAAGTTGATATGTGATAATATCTTGACTATATTTCATCAATTTGACTCATTTTTTTTTTATCCAATTGACATCTAATGCTCTTGAATCTTCATCACAAGGTTAGAAACAAGTTTATAGTATTTTCTCTGTAGTCCCTGAACTTTCATTTCCTTTCACTTTGGTCCCTTTCACCTATTTCTTCCAAATTACGCCACATCCATACAATTACCACCTAAATCAAAATATGAGCGTAATGAATACATTTTGGCACAAAATAGACATATGAGCGCATAAAATAAGGAGGGAAAAATATGCATTTTACATTCATATCAAATCGCAAGGGCAATTTAGGCATAAGCAGAGACAAGAATGACATGAAGTGACAGTACGGCCAAGAATAAACAATTATTTCCTTCTTTAAATCAATCTTTCCTTGGAAACCAATTATGGCAATTTTTTATTTTTTTATTTTATAGTAATGCTATTGAAGATTATCGATAGTTGTCCTACGTGTTATACAAGTAACAGTTTGTGATTTGATACATAAGTTAATAAAAAACTATCACATTAATATATCAAATCATAAATCATCACATATATGTCACGTAAGATGATTATCGATAATCTTTAATACGAATAACACTACTTTTTTTTATTTTACCCAGTTCTTGATATATAAACACAATATTTCATCCACAGTTTAAATGGGAGAAAACAAGGAGGCTATTGTACATTATATTTATATTCCAAATATTCTATAAAGAAAAAGAGCATCGGAGATCATGTATTCATATTCGTTGTAAAGAGGCACCTATTCATACCAAATTCATACATTATTGATTGGCATTTAAGAAGAAGAGGACATTCAAGGAGAGTGATCAAGATCCATTTAAAGAATTCAAGATTTTGAGATTATTTTCATTTCCCACACCTTTACTTTCGGGGTGATGTTGTATCGATTTCAATTTGTATATTTGTAATTATATTATGCTTTGACTAGTTGCCTAGACGCTAGGATATTGTTGGACCATATATTTTGAATTTTTTATACTAAACTCCAGGTTTTAAAATTTAATATTTATTTGGAGTGAATGTTTGTTATGATCTTAATGCTTTCGATTAATTGGCCACTAATTGAATTGAAGTGTGATTTTATTTTCATTCGGGAGAAGAAATATGGAAGAGAAGATATCATATAATAGCAATGATTGTTAAATTCCTATAAATGTTAGGAATAACTGTGTATGCTTTGCATGGTTCAAATAGACGTTCATATGAGAGGAATTTAACATATTTTCATATGTTCACATCGTGATACAGATATTATCAAGTTCATATGAGAGGATTTATCTAATTATACTCGGAAGATGTTATTAGACAAATTAGGAACATTGATATTCAAATCTAAATGAATATTGTAAACTTGTGGAATTTATATTAATATGGAAGAGTATAAGGGGATATGAGGTCCTAGCTAGTGTTTGTTCATGAATCTAGTTTCAAAAACACTTCCTATCATTTAGTTAGATTAGTTATTTAGTTTAGGTTGTTAATATAAATCCATCCCATCTATATATATTGTGGGTTTATATTCGCTTCGAGTTAGGTTTACTTATTTTTCGTGGGATCAATACTTGAACTCACATCCAGTTTATTACTTATTTAAGATCCATACATTCGTAGAATATAAAAATCAACGACAGTATGCATCTCCAATATTTTAAAATTAGTAAATCTCGGCCTAATTTTCACAAATTGCACTGCCCTAATTTATTTTGTAGCTTGCAAAAGAAAACTGAAATGGATTTCTAATGACAAAAGACCGAATCAATAATTAAAAATTTCATAAAATTTTGATGATTATTGAGTGCAAAAGAAAAAGTCCAAATCTTTCAACATTTATTGATCTTTGTAGAAGGGTAGCTTCATTTGTTTTTACATTTCCACGATTACAATTGCTTAGTCAATCAAAGTTAACGTCACATGGGCAAAGAAGTGGGTCTATTCTTACTACCACCCATTTAAAAATTGTGCATGTGACGAGCACATACATGATAGAGTATTTAAGTATAAATTTAGATAAGTGTGGTCTTTCTCCAACATAGATGGAAAACTACCTTATTTATTAGTATACTGACACTCAAATTATAAAGCTCAGATGTTAACAGCCAACCTGCATGTTTATAATTAATATCTAAGCCATCTGATTTGAAAAAATACTCATTTTGAGGCAATTATGCATATGAAGGTAAAGTGTAGTTAGAGGTCGGGGGGCCAAGAAAATGAGTCAAGTTGACAATCAAGGAGGAGCACAATGAATGCTTTTTTAAACAAAATCAAATTATACGACATGTGACTTTTTCACTAAAAAGTAACTAATAGCTAAATGTTAGTTTAGAAGTTCTCATAATCACATTGTAACGTTAGCAAAAATGTGTTTTATTAGAAAAACTCAAATTAAAAAGTTGTGACCTTTTATTAGAAAATGCGACTTTCCAATGAAGAACCTAAATTCTTATCGAACAGGACAAAATGTCATTCCCTCAACTTCGTTCTATGTGCATTCCTCAGGGACAATTTCATTCATTTTAAAATCTACATATTGGTTGTCTTTTCACCAAGATAGATGAAAAAAAAAATTCATTAGCCCCTATTTGGTTTTGTTAAAAATAAATTTTGAGTAAGTTTCGAGAAAATGTTGATTAATATATGATTGAAAAGTTGATAAAAGATATGGATCCATCAAATTTGTTGTTGAAAATAAATTTGAAAAAATAAGTTAAATGGTAGATGGAGGATTACATATCAACTTTATAATTAAAAATTGACATGCAATGTCATTTTTAAATGCTCAACTTTTAATTAGCATGCCACTCTCTAGTGTAAGACAAATATCACAAAAGGCCGGACATTTTAACTAAAATGACAAAGAATGTCACTATAAAGTAACATAACATGTCATTTTTTAACTAAATGAAACAAACATGTCCTTAAACGATACATAACAATTATCAAAAAACAAAAAACAAAAAGAGTCTCAGAAATGAAAAAAATAATTGCTATTGAATTACTGAATAATTCGAAACAAAAATGACTTAAAACCCTAAGCATTTAATGAATAATTATGCAAAAATAATCTAGAACCTCAATAACATGAAATTCATAATTATTTTAGGAATAATTTGAATTAAAATTCTGAAAAATTTCATAATAAAAAGCTTCAAAATAAGAGTATGTTACCAGAAAAAAAAATGAACTTTCATTGCGATATAAAGACGTATAGTTCGGATTTATGCAGATTTTAAGAAGAAACAGAGTGTAATTTCATCACAATAAACAATTTTACTCGGGAATTTATCATCATTAAATGTTTTTTTGATCTTTTATATTTTTAGACTTTAATTTAACTAAACCCTAATATTTGAAGAAAATGATTTCAGATGCATTTTCCATCAACTTACTATCATGCGCTTTGTGGTCGCTATAACCATTGGAGTATATTGATGGAGAACTTCTTAGGATCCAAAGAATATTCACAAGTTGTCTTCGACGGAATTGCATAACCAATATCTAGCATGGCAGTGACAGATGTGCAGAGAACGGAGATAGAAGGGTTGAAAAGAATTACTTGTTCCAAGCCATTGATCACTCAATCTTTGAAGCCATTCTTCGCTTTATTTTGTTTTATTGTTTAATTGAAAAACTTAGTTAGGGGTTGTTTGATCGTTTGAGTCGTTAGGGCTTTTTGTAGGATTTTTAATATTAAAAAAAAAAAAGAGTCAAGGCTTCATGGTAACTCAGTTGTTTTTTGAATAAAAAAATTAGAATTTTGAATTTTCCAATTCTTTTCATCTAATCTCGGTATTTTCTGGAATCAACGGTTTATTCATGAATCAACAATATAATTGATTCTTAGATTTGCTATATTCATCGATTTCATGGTATGCATCACATATCATCATGGCCCCCCCTTAATGGGCAGTCTATCCGTCTCTCATCCTCAAACCAAGAAGGAATATTAATCTATCAGGCCTAACTCTTCCATTACATTGGGAGCCACCACCTTAACTCGTCACGATAACCGCCTTCAGAGCCAACCACAGATTTTTTCGATCATTGTCCGAATGAGTATTAGAGAGAAGAAGAAGAAGAAAAAAAAAAAAAGATGAAAATTGAATATTTGGATAGCCTTTTTAGGTTAAGATGTCATAATCCGAATGTCCTTGTATAATTAAGTGCTATACATTGGGAATTAGTATAGTTGAACTGTTATTTACAAAACGAAATCTGGTCACTGTCCATTTTAGCTCCTTAACAAAACTTGTCTTTGACAAGAAAACAAAAACAAAAAGCTTTTGGGTTCGAGTTTTCGTCATGTTTCATGCAAAAAAAATGAGCAAATCATGAGTAGATTTATACCGAGATATGTATATAAAAGCAGCGTGTATAGATATGTATATAAAAGCGGTGTGTAAGGATAATGTTGGAATATAATGTGAATGAATATAATACTTTTTTAAAATTTTAATAGAAATGAATTTAGAATGAGAAATAGTGGCTTCCTTTATTTATAATTAAAAAAACCAGAGAATCAATAATTAATTAATTTCATAGAATTTTGGTAATTATTGAGTACATAAGAAATGGTCAATAATGACTATTGAGTGCATAAGGAATCTTTCAACATTAATTGATCTTTGTAGAATATAGCTTCATTAGTCACTTAGGCATGCTACATTTCCACGATTACAAATGTTAACTTGGTCAAAAATATTAATGTGATGTGCGTAGAGAACGAAAACAAATTAAAATAAATATAAATATAATCGAATTTTTAGATGAAACGAGGCTTTGTAGGGTACTTGATAAATAATTTGGTAGACTTTCACAAAATACTACAAGCTCAAATAGATGTTAACAGCCAACTAATTGCATTTAATTTTTCTGCGACATCTAATTGATCTGGTTAAGAAGAGTATACGTAAAAAGAATTTTCTATGCATGCAAACTCCTTTTCTCCCCACCCCACCCCTCCCTATCCCTGCATATTAACTTGCTGCTATTTTTCTATATATATAGCTGTAATGTAATCACACAAGTATAATCAAACCCTACCATTTCTTATATTTTTTCAATCTAAGAAGTAATATTTTGTAGAAATGTCAGTGCTACCATTAATAGTTGTAGCTGCTCTTTTCTTGATAGCTTCACAGTGTAATGGTCAGTTGACCAATACATTTTACAAAACTTCATGCCCAAAAGTGTCTGTTGTCGTTCGTAATATATTGAAAAAGGCTCAAAAAAATGATGTTCGAATCGGCGCCAAGCTCGTTCGCCTTCATTTCCACGATTGCTTTGTCGATGTAATTTTCTTCCCATCCTGCAGTCGTGTCATGTTGCATTCTCCCACTCCCTCTCAACCTCATATGTTTTAGAAAGTTGAATCTATTGGAGGCGACTCATTTAAGTTTTGCCTTTCAAGGTGTAAGCGAAAATCCAAATTCATTTTTTGATTTAATGCACTTTTTTTTATGAATGAACGGTGACAAGACTTGAACTCATAGTTTAAGACAACATATATCTTATGGGAGGGTTGAGGGTGGTAATGAATGTTGCATTTGATTGTGCATGCATAAGTATTGCTCCACTACTTGATTTCAAAGTTGAGATCTGAAGAAATTTTTATGCAGTCAAACTTAACTAATATAATTGATAGGAAAAAAAAAAAAATGTAACTTCGTATATCTACTTTGAGCAGGGCTGCGATGGCTCAATTTTGCTAGATAATGCAGATGGCATACAGAGCGAAAAAGACGCTGCTCCCAACAATAATTCAGTCGCTGGATTCGATGTTGTTGATGACATAAAAACAGCATTGGAGAAAGTTTGTCCTGGTGTTGTCTCATGTTCAGATATTTTAGCCCTCGCTTCTCAAATTTCAGTAACCCTGGTATTACAAATTGCTTTAATCTTATCCACTACAGCGTCCCAAGTATGCCCATAATTTTTTCCATTGTCACAGGGAGGAGGTCCATCATGGGAAGTTCCTCTAGGCAGAAGGGATAGCAGAACAGCAAACCGAACAGGGGCCAACAGTGATCTTCCTGGCTTTAACGAGAGCCTTATTAACGTCAAATCCAAGTTCAGCGATAAGGGTCTTGATTCCACTGATTTAGTTGCTTTATCAGGTATCACAGACTGAGGGGGCATATCCTCTAATCAGATTTTATGGCATAATACTCGATTATGTTAACTAATTATAGTTAATCTTCAGGTGGTCATACTTTTGGAAGAGCCAAATGCAGTTCTTTCAGCTTCCGGCTTTACAATTTCAACAACACGGGGAACCCTGACCCTAGCATGGACTCTGCTTACCGGGATACCTTACGTCAAACTTGTCCTCAAGGTGGAAACGCAGATACCTTAGCTAATCTTGATCCTTCGAGTCCCAATGATTTTGACAACGACTACTTCACGAACCTCCAGAGCAACAGGGGACTTCTTCAGACGGATCAAGAATTGTTCTCAACAAGTGGAGCTGATACCGTTGCTATTGTCAACCGATTTGGCAATAGCCAGAGTGAATTTTTCGATGCTTTTGTTCAGTCCATGATAAAGATGGGAAATATAAGTCCACTGACAGGAAACAATGGAGAAATCAGGGCTGATTGCAAACGCGTTAATTAGACGAGAACTCGATATAGAAATCAAGTTCCATATGCATTTAAGAAAGGCAAATTTTCATTCAATAAAACTGTTATTCGATCTTGTCTTTAATTGATTCTGTTGTAAAAAATGTCAGTAAAACATGAAGAGCAAAACAAATATTAATTCAGGTGAAGTTCTCTCAAAAATGATGTCAAATTTCTACCAAGATAGCCAGAAGTTCCAACAAACTGTGGAGAGATGTTCGCAACAAACTTAAATGAGCATTCTCGTTAAAAATTGAGACATCAGTAGTCGAAACAATTATTTATTCTATTTCTGCCGTTAAATTATTTGTAAACAGAAAGGGAGAAATAATTTGTACTCATTTTCCTGACTAAAGGATAGATAATCCGGCTACAATGACATCCCTGATTGGTAGGACGAAACCATAACTACTTGAAGCACCTTTCTTTGAAGTATCGTGCGAAAATGAGTACTGTGTTTTCACAATGCAGATGGGCAAATCGGAAAATCCTTGCTTGCTATACATCTCAACACTACTTTGAATGTCAAACACTTTACGTGTTCCCGGTACTCAAAACCACTGGCTCCATAGATTAAGAATTGGGATTCCATCTTAAAATAAGAGGAGTAGCTCAAGTCCTTATATGTTAGTCTATGGTTTGAAAATTATTCAATGTGTGATTTATCCTTTTAACATGTCCCGCAAGGTGATGGACTATATGAGCTGACCAATTTGAAAATTCGCGTGTTCATTTTTTATCAAATTGCTTGTTGGAGTTTAATGTGTTTTGGTACCATATTGAAACTTGGAACTTCATATTAAAATGTTATTGATTTTAATAAAGTAATAATCCAAACCCTTATATGTCATCTGTATTTCAAAAATTATTCGATTTGAGATGATTGGCTTAACACCATATGCCTCTACTTATATTCAAGGGATAGAAGAGTTTCAATGGCTGTCATATTTCCAAATGCTTTTGAACCACAAATTCAGAATATAGATATTTCAGTCAACAGTGCAAGAGTCTGCAAGTAAATGGCGGATTATGAGCCTTTAGGTATAACTGCTCTAATTTTTCTAATCCGTATAAATCTATGTTAGAAATAGGTCCCCAAATTTTATATTGAACTTGCATAGTCCCTGAACTTTGAGTCTTGAACCCTGTTAGCCCCAAAAAAAAATGAATTTCATCCAAAATTATTAACATGCCTCCTACCTGGAAAATGAATAGATGATTTGGCATATCATTTAACGTTACTTTAACACCTAATTCGTCAACAAAGATAAGTCTCGCTATTTTTTTAATGAAAAAATACTTTTTTAATGTACTCGTAGTGTAAAAGCTCTACAAAAAAAAGATGTGATTGTATATTTGTTGGCCTATTAGATGTTAGAGTAATGTAAAATGGAATACCACGTCATCAATTCATTATCCAGGCTAAAAGTCTGTTAGTAATTTTTGACAGAGTTCACATTTTGAACTAATATGGTTCATGATTTAAAGTTAAGAAAATATTGAAGTTTAATTAAATTAGCATTTTCTAGTCAACAATAATGGCTAATTTTTCAATTTTAATCCGATTTTAATCTCTATTAAACACACTCATAGTTTTGTTTGTTTTTTTATTACACTTAAACTTATGCTTTGGCGTCAAGGATATCTCTAGAATTGAATGTACGGTCAAGATCATGTCCAGCCCTTGCAATCAAATTTGACATTACTGGCTTCAATAACATCCTAATACTCTCAATGATGAGTTGGGAGGTGAACATGCAGATGATTTGTCTAGAGCTAATAATAGGATCGGGGGTCCTAATCGTGGCACTCCTATGCTTGCTCATCGATCACAACGTATCGAACTAACTATTAAAAATAACACGTAAATATACATTTATTTTCAATTGATTTTATATATTTAGAAACATACTTATTGGTGTTTTGTAATATTTATTATGTTTGATACTGTGCATTGGTGTTTGTGTAAACATAGTGGAAATGTCTATTTGTTGGAGGAGAGCTTTGCTAAATGTTAAAAAGAAGTGAAACTAATTATTATGTGATGGTGAAAATAATGATATATTTATTGTTTGTTTGTTTGTTTTAACAGCCAATATATATACACACATGGTGAGATATTTCGACCTCAAATCACAAGGATTAATGTTGAGTGATCATGCTAAACCCAATCTCGACCTCACACACAAGGCTTCCTGGCCTACTATTGAGGTTGGGCTATTAGTGAAGATCGGGCCAAAATGAAATCAACCCAAATGGCCCGACCTTGTCCCATTATTTTTGGGCCATGATTGAGGTCGGGTCCAAATGAGGTCGAGCCTTGTCAAGTAGTGCAGCG
The DNA here is from genome assembly GCA_019097785.1 of Fraxinus excelsior. Taxonomy (NCBI): domain Eukaryota; kingdom Viridiplantae; phylum Streptophyta; class Magnoliopsida; order Lamiales; family Oleaceae; genus Fraxinus; species Fraxinus excelsior. The sequence goes on from CM032626.1 coordinate 19,906,592, forward strand.
CTCTCCTCATCACAGATACTCCAGGACTTCCATTCCAATTAAAACACTAACCTCTCAGTTACCATATATTTCACATTAACTCAAATAACACAGTCCTTACCCAACAAAAACACATCCAATAAGGGAGGTTGAGTTCTTCCAGGTTTCCACCTCCACCATCTATAAATACGCAATCTAGCCTCATCATTCAGGTACGCCTTTTTCATAAGCATTCAGTATAAATTCTCTTAAATACTTAACTGACTTAAGCATCGGATGAACGAAGAGGACACATCTCGACGCATTTATTTCAGGTACTGAAGATTTGATCACGCGGAGCTCTTCCATTTGGTTCGGGTTGACCCAGGTACGAATTTTGGTAGCATCATTGGCGCCGTCTGTGGAAAACGCTACCAGAAGCCATGGTTAACACACGTTCAGAACAACTTCCAGCAAGCTCATCCGCTCCAAACCAACCCCTTGCTACGGACATTCCGAACCCGCAGAAGGTTACGTCAAGAGAACCACCGTATCCGCTCACAACAATCACACTAGCCGCATTCGAAGAACTTCGCCAGCAAGTGGCCACACTAACTCAGTTGCTACAAGAGAGAAGCGCACCTCCAGTACCATCCCCGCAAAGTGGCAATATGGCCAATGCTAAGGCTCCAGGTCCTAGCAACTACGAGGCCGGAACATCGGCCATATCCCAAGAACCCATTGAGCTGAGATCGGTCGCGATGGATCCAGCAGACCTGGCAAGGATTATTCAAGAAAGAATCGCAGCTGGGATGCTTCAGAAGTCTTAGGCAGTAGCAGGATTCGCCCTAACACACCATTCACTCCCTAAGTCTTACCCTATCCCCTACCGGATTGTATCAAATACCCTCGAGTGAAGGAATATGATGGGAGGACAGACTCCATCAACCACCTTAATATATACACCGACGTTATGAACTTACAGGTTGCACCCGATGCTATAATGTGTAAAGCCTTTCCTCAGACACTCACTAACGCCTCAAGGGATTGGTTTTCCACGCTACAGCCCAACTCCATAGCCTCATTCTCAGATTTGGCTGACAAGTTCTCTGTCTTCTTTGCCAGTAGCAAGTGCATTAGGAAGACAGCCGTATCACTCATGCAGATGCGTCAAGGACCCAATATTGTGACTTTCATAAGGACCATGGCCATACGACAGAAGGCTGATTTGCCCTCAAGAGAGAGATTGAGTCCCTCATCAGGAAGGGTTTTCTAGGTATATATGTAAGTCGAGACAAGCACCCCCAAAACAGTCAGAACAAGGGCAAGCCACCTAGTGACAAAAATGATCGACAACCGACTGCAGGTACTATTAACATCATTATTGGAGGAACGACCTCAGGAGGAGACTCTAACAATGGACGTAAGCAGTATGTAAGACAATACCCCTTGGTCTCACACATGGATCTGGGCAGTATGGAAGACATAACATTCAGGGCAAGGGATTTGGAAGGCATATCTTTTCCACATGATCACGCGCTGGTTATATCGGCATTTATCACAAACTTTGAGGTAAAGAGGATCTTGGTAGACAATGGTAGTGCAACAAATGTGTTGTCACATGAGGCTTTCGGAAAGATGGGTATCTCGACAGAGCAGCTCAAACCGATCAAGACGCCTCTTCAGGGGTTTGGGGAAGGTATTGTCATTCCAGAAGGTGTTGTTAGCTTACCCCTCTCCTATGGGTCAGAAGGAAAATAGGCAATAGAGATCACAACCTTTCAGGTAGTTCGCACACCCATGGCCTGCAACGCCATACTTGGCAGACCACTACTGAATGGCATCAAGGCAATTGTCTCAACATTCCACCTTGCAATAAAGTTCCCTACAAGCAAAGGGGTTGGAGTAGTTCGCGGAAGCCCATCGGTAGCTAGACAGTGTTATGTCACCAGTGTTAGGAAAATCAAGTCGAATGTCATACAGGTATTGGAAGCGAAGCTCAAGCTCGACCACCGGACGATGCTTACACCAGTTGAAAAAATGGATGAGGTTGAGCTCGAGCCTAGCAGAAAAGTTACCACTGGTCGAGGTCTTGACGGCACAACCAAGGATGAACTTATCGGATGCTTAGCTCGCAACGTTGACTTATTTGCTTGGAGCGTAGAGGACATGCCTGGGATAGGCCCCACGATTGCAGTACACAAACTCAATATAAACTCAAGTGCAAGATCGATAAAGCAGAGAAGGAGACAATTTACACCAGAACGAATGGAGGTTATACGAGAAGAAATTGAAAAACTCCTTAAGGCCAACTTTATTCGAGAGATCCAATACCCTGATTGGTTGGCCAATGTGGTCCTAGTCAAGAAGGCTAACGAGAAGTGACGGGTCTGCATCGACTTCACAGATTTAAACATAGCATACCGCAATGACAGCTACCTCCTGCCCCGAATTGACAATCTTGTGGACAGTACCTCGGGGCACAAGTTATACAGCTTCTTAGATGCTTTTTCTGGATACCATCAGATTCTAATGTCGGAGGAAGATCAGGAGAAGACCTCATTTATGGTGGACTCAGCCATCTACTATTACAAGGTCATGTCATTCGGGTTAAAAAAATGCAGGAGCTACATATCAAAGACTCGTCAATAAAGTCTTTGCCAACATGATCAGAAAGAACATTGAAGCATACGTTGACGACATGGTTGTCAAGAGTAGGGAGGTAGACTGTCATGGTACTGACCTAGAAGAGGTGTTTGCTACACTACGAAAGTACATGATGAAGCTAAACCATACGAAGTGTGCACTTGGGGTGTCATCCAGCAAGTTCTTGGGATTCATGATTATCCATAGAGGAATAGAGGTCAATCCTGACAAGATAGAGGCCTTAGTTTCAATAGAAGCACCAAGGTGTAAGAGGGATATTCAGAAGTTAACATGTCGAGTTGCAACGCTAAACGGGTTTGTGTCTCGTGCAGCAGAAAAATGTTTCCCATTCTTCAAAATCCTAAGAGGTAACCAAAGCTTTGAATGGAATGAAGAGTGCAAGACAACTTTTCAAGAGCTGAAGAAAGCTTTAGCGACCCCACCAGTCCTCATTAAACCAGAACCTAGTAATACGTTGCTACTGTACTTGGCTATCTCTGAAAGTGCAGTAAGTGCGATTCTAGTAAAAGAAGTCGGTAAGGTCCAACAACATATATACTACATAAGGAAAGTACTCCTAGATGCAGAAATTCGATACACATTAGCTGAACAACTTGCTCTTGCTTTGGTTGTGGCTGCCCGAAAACTCCTTCAGTACTTTCAGTCCCATCCCATTGTTGTCCTCACTAACCAGCCACTAAGACACATACTTCAGAAGCCGGATGTTTCGGGGAGATTACTTAAATGGGTGATCGAACTAGGAGAGTTTAAGCCACGACCAGCGATCAAGGCCCAAGCATTGGTAGAATTCATTACAGAGCTTACCCCTAGAACTCAAAGGCCACAAATTGGTAACCCGAGCATGACCTCAGAGGTTTGGAAAATATATGTTGATGGAGCATTGAATAGTTCGGGGTCGGGTGCCGGAGTTATCATCATTGGCCCGATAGGAATAACTGAAATTCAATGTGCGCTCAGGTTTGAATTTAAAGCCACCAATAACGAAGCGGAATATGAGGCCGTCATCCTAGCATTAGAGTTGGCACACAACCTCGGAATAGAGAACGTTAATGTATTCAATGACTCCCAACTGGTGGTCGGCCAGACCGAGGGCACCTTTGAAAGGAAAGATGAAAAGATGAGCCTATATTGTTTGAAGACGCATGACCTCCAAAGGAAGTTCAAGAGCTGTGAGATTATAAAGATTGCAAGAGCTGATAACTCGAAAGGCGCGATGCCCTGTATAGATTCATGTTTATGGGAACGGATGGACTTGACAGAACGGTGCACTTGAAGATAGTAACAGAGCCCAGTATCAACCCGAGACCCAGTATCACAGATATTGATGATGGCCCCTCTTGGATGGACTCGATAATAGAGTATTTGAACAACAGAAGCCTACCATTTGACCCCCGGGAGGCAAGAAGCATTAAGACTAGCGCAGCGAGGCATTGTATTATCAGAGGTATTTTGTTTCGTCGAAGTCTTACTTTACCCTACTTAAGGTGTCTGAAGCCCTCCGAATCTCTTCAAGCCTTAGCAAAGGTTCACGAAGGCGTATGCAGCAATCATCAAGGGGCTCGTGCACTGGCGTACAAACTCATAACGTACGGGTATTACTGGCCTAACATGAAGCAAGACGCCTCAGACTACGTCAAAAGGTGTGACAAGTGTCAAATGTTCGGTAACGTCATACATATCCCCATCGAAAAGCTAACATCAATCCCCTGCGCTACGCCCTTTGAGCAATGGAGATTCAACATCCTCGGGCCTTTTCCTTTGGCAAAGGGTCAGCTGAAGTTCATTATTGTGACGGTTGAATACTTTACAAATAGAGGCCGAGCCGTTGGCAACCATCTCAGAGCCAAAATTTAGATCGTTCATATGGAAGACCATTATTTGCGGGTTCAGGATACCTAAGGTATTGATAACGGATAACGGGAGATAATTTGATAACGTGAAATTCAGAAGCTTTTGCAACAACCTCAGGATCGACCACTGCCTGAAATCAGTCTCACACCCCCAAAGCAACGGCCTCACTGAAGTAACCAACGGGATCATACTACAGGACCTCAAGACCAGGATTGGGGATGCTAAGGAAAGTTGGCCAGAAGAACTCTCCGCCATCCTATGGACGTACAGGACTTCTCACAAGACTGCAACCGGTGAAACCCCATTCATGTTAGCTTTTCGTGTAGAAGCTACAGTGCCAATCGAAGTTGGCCTTCCAACACAAAGGATGATTGAGCCATGTATCGCAGGGCAAACAACCGAACATCTTGACCTACTTGAGAAAGTAAGGGAGCAAGCTTCTATAAGGGCCGCAAGCTATCAGAATAGAACAGCCAAGCATTTCAACAGTAGGGTCAAGACAAGGAGATTTAGAGTTGGAGATCTGGTGCTTCGGAAAGTTGCAGCCACTGGTCACCCACCAGGCAAGTTAGGGGCCGCATGGGAAGGGCCTTACGAAGTCATACGAAAAGTACGAGAATGAGCATACAGTTTGAGGGACACCTTTGGGAAGCCGCTTCCAAGGCCATAGAATGCAAACAACCTAAAAATCTACTACAAGTAGCTAGCCGCGAAGAGCCTAAGTTGTTTTAAGTTTTTCAGTTACATTTTTTTATGACCTGTGCGCCCCAGCATTTTTAACTACTAGATATGGTCTATTTGCCGTGTAGCATTTGTTATTGTAGAATACTCAAGTCCATTACGACAACAAGTTGTCCCAACAATACTTGCTACTAGGCCCTACCTCGACCTGAAACATTTCATGGATTATCTGTATTGACAACAGACGAAGGTCGAGCCCAAGAAAAGGTATCACTTGAGCTACTTGGCCAAAAATAGGCCAAGTAACACGCTCGAGCTCATGAAACAACATGACTCGAGCTACTTGGCAAAAATAGGCCAAGTGACACGACTCAAGCTCATTACAACATGTCTCAAGCTATTTGGCCAAAAATAGATAGGCCAAGTAACACGCTCGAGCTCACGAAACAACATGTCTCGAGCTACTTGGCTAAAAATAGGCTAAGTAATACGACTTGAGCTCATTACAACATCATGTCTAGAGCTACTTGGCCAAAAATAGGCCAAGTAACACGTTCAAGCTAATGAAACCATATGACTCTAGCTATTTGGCCAAAAACAGGCCAAGTAATACAACTCGAGCTCATTACGCCATCATGTCTCGAGCTACTTGGCCAAAAATAGGCAAAGTAACACACTCGAGCTCATGAAACAACATGACTCGAGCTACTTGGCCAAAATAGGCCAAGTGACACGACTCGAACTCATTACAACAACATATCTCGAGCTATTTGGCCAAAAATAGGTCAAGTAACACGCTCGAGCTCATGAAACAACATGTCTCGAGCTACTTGGCCAAAAATAGGCCAAGTAATACGACTCGAGCTCATTACGCCGTTATGTCTCGAGCTACTTGGCCAAAAATAGGCCAAGTAACACGCTAGAGCTCATGAAACCACACGACTCGAGCTATTTGGCTTAAAACAGGCCAAGTAATACAACTCGAGCTCATTACGCCATCATGTCTCGAGCTACTTGGCCAAAAATAGGCCAAGTAACACACTCGAGCTCATGAAACAACATAACTCGAGCTACTTGGCCAAAATAGGCCAAGTAACATGACTTGAGCTCATTACAACAACATGTCTCGAGCTACTTGGCCAAAATAGGCCAAGTAACACGACTTGAGCTCATTACAACAACATGTCTTGAGCTATTTGGCCAAAAATAGACCAAGTAACATGCTCGAACTCATGAAACAACATATCTCGAGCTACTTAGCCAAAAATAGGCTAAGTAATACGACTCGAGCTCATTACGACATCATGTCTCGAGCTACTTGGCCGAAAATAGGCCAACTAACACACTCGAGCTCATGAAACCACATGACTCGAGCTATTTGGCCAAAAACAGGCCAAGTAACGACTCGAGCTCATTACGCCATCATGTCTCGAGCTACTTGGCCAAAATAGGCCAAGTAACATGACTCGAGCTCATTACAACAACATGTCTCAAACAGTTTGGCCAAAAATAGGACAAGTAAGACGAGCAGCTCATTGCAACATCACGACTCAAGCTACTTGGCCAAAAATAGGCCAAGTAACACGACTCGAGCTCATTATGACATCATGTCTCTAGCTACTTGGCTAAAAATCAACCAAGTAACATGCACGAGCTCATTTTAGCAAAAAATACTCGACCTGATGGTCATCAGGTCATCGAGCTTATTCAAACATTAAATTGATTACGCGACAAGTTCGAGCAAAGTCAAGATTCTATTAATATTCAAACATTAAATCGATTACACAACAAGTTTGAGCAAAGTCAAGATTCTATTAATAACAAAAAATAACAAGACCCCGACTCGAGCCATTTGAGAAAATACAAAAATTACAGATCGAGCTACGTAGCCTAATCTAGAGATCAACAGTATTTTCGGGATCAGGAGTTTCAGCGTCTTCTTCATCCTCGTCCTCGTCGTCGGCCTCAACCTCAGAAAAAGATAATTCGAGCTCATTTGCCAGCTCGTTCACCGACTTCAGGTCCTCGACAAGCGACTTTAAATCTTCAGGTAGTTTGGTCTCAGGCTATAATAGTAGGAGCCTGAACCATACTGACCGAGCAGAGTCTTCTGCTCATCAGACTTCTTGAAGTCTTCCACTGCTCGAGCTCGGGCTTCGACCAGCTGATTTTCGAACTCTTTCTTCGCATGAAGAAGCTCAAGTTTCGCCTCACCAACTTGATCCCGAGCTTTTCTTATTTCAATCCAAACAAGGTCACTCTCAACCTCGAGCTCGCGGATCCTCTTTTCTTTTTCTTCATTCAGCGCCTCGAGCTCTGCCATCCTACTCGAGGCTCCAAGACTTCTTAGGAATAAACCCCGAGCCATACTCAAGGCCTATACAAAAAAAAAGACATAGTTCAAAGCTCGAAGTAATTAACATGCAGAATTCAACTCGATGGATAATACCTTCAGGATTATAAGCTCGAGTGCTCTTACACCCTCACCAGGCTCGACTTAATCTCGATACTTGTTTACCAGGTTTGAGATTAAAGGAGATCGTGCATGCTCCTCAAGGGCTGAGCTCGGTAGAGGAGCCTCATCTTCAAGATCGACAATCTCTGGTATGGCACGAGGAGTAAGCGCCTGAGGTCGGGGTGATTGATATAGGTGGGCTGGACTCTTCGACGACTGGCCAGCCCCATTAGGCATCTTGCTTAGGTTAAGGTCCCGAGCCCTTTTCTTTCCCTTCGATTGAACCATCGCCTCGGGCCTTTAACCTTTTGCTGGACATTGGAAAGTAGAGCAGATGGATCAAACGACATCTCCATGTTCGCAAAAATAAACAAGGCATTAGCTTGACCAAAGGTCGGGACACTTCAACTAAAAATAAAGAGTTTAGACTCATACCCTCAATTCTCCTCACGTTGGCGAGGTTGAGGGTGTCATCCTCGAGCAAGAAGTCAACTTTGGCTGCAAGGGGATCGTGGTTGACTACCCTTAACATATCCCTCTCTAAAACCTTGAAGTATACTTGCCCTTTGTTAAACCTATCCTTATCAGGTATGGACCACATAGGGCTAAAAGGGTGATCGGGGTTTTGTGGCCTAACAAAAAAATACCTCTCCTTCCAACCCTGAAGGGAACTCAGGGTTTGTGGCATTTTAAACCCCCATTTCGCTGATAAATATACAAAATAGTTATACCCCGGGGAGAATTTAAGATCAAACACCATCCTTGGAAGGTCGACTTGGGGTTCAATGTTAAGGCATCGACACAGTATGAAAAAATACACTAACAGCCTCCACTCGTTCGGTGCTAATTGCCTCGGCATATAAGGTATGAAGTTAAAAAATGAATGAAGAAGGGATGTAGGGGCCACCTGAGCCCGGCCTTAAGGGCATCCCTAAAAAATGTCATATTTCCCTTCCAAGCGTTCATCACCGTCTCCCCAGACTCCGAGGTCCTAATATATCACAGGGGCATAACCCCGAACTCTCTAGCTACCTTAATCACAATGTGTTCTTTATACTTGGATGATAGTGATAAGTGCGGGTTTTCACACTTATTCGGACCATTAAATTTAGATATTTGTGAGTTTTCATTGGCAATTTAATACTTAATTTAGTTATTTTTATTGTGTAGGTGAAAACCCGAGTTTGAATGATGATTAGAAGGAATTTATGCGAGTAATGAGCAAAAAGGACCAAAGATGCAAAAATTTCAAAGTTTGGGGACCAAAATTATCACTTTTTGATAGTTCGAGGACCGGACGTGCAATATCTTGAAAATTTGCTCCAAAATCGGCAATAACAGTGTTTTGGCAGAGTGTGTGACGTCGGGACGCCACTGTAGCATTTTTGGGCATTTTCGGGCATTTTCAAAATGCTAGGGACCGATTTTAGTATCTATTACAAAGTTGGGGACTTGGACTGCAATTATTCCTTAGGTTTTGAATTAAAACACACATTCAGCCCATATTTTGAAGGACCAGCAGAGCAGAAACGTCCAGGAGAGAAAAAAGCGTCCAGCATCCCAGAAATTACTTCCTCTTCATTTTCTTATTTCATTTTCTCTTTCATTCTCTTTTCCTTTAATTTCTTTTTGGTATTCTTGGACAAGTCTTGGAGCTTGGCAATGGTGGATAGCTTGGAGAAGAAGACCCATTGATATTCTATTTATCAATAAGTTTTTTTCTATTCCCTAATTTATTTTCCATTAATGAGTTTTAAGAATTTGGTTGTTATTTGTGAGTATTCAATGGATAACTAAATATATTTGTGATTGGGGGTGATTCCAAGCCGAGTTATGATTTTTAATTAAATTGTGCATTATAGTTCTCTTGATTAATGTGTTTAATCCATTGATTTAAATGTTGATTTTGTTATACTTGATTGTTTAGGTGTACAACTAAGTGATTGAGTTGTTTCAATGAATGCTATTTTGGAATTTATAGTACGTAATCGCTATTTATTCTAAAACCTTGTGGCAATTACATTCCAACGGATTATGAGGAATTTTCTATTGAATGTATGTGGATTAACACTTAAGTAAGTAAACCGAGCTTGTGAGTTTGCCCTTAATTCAATTAATCTCTTTTGTCGTAATGCTTTTGTTAAATTAAATCTAGAGAACTTGTTCTAGGTTGTTTAATGAATAGGGTTGAGTAAAGGGCTTGTTTTATTCAATTAATATGTAAGAAGAGATTGAGATAATTGAGCTTGTAATTATTCTCGAATTGTTGTTAATCTAGAGAACGAAAATCTATTGTGGTAATTGATATGAAAATCATTCTCGTGGTAACGAAGCACCCCCCAATCACATTTTCACATCTTTGATTTAAAAAAAACTACTTTGTTTATTTCATAATTCAAGTCTTTTCCGTTTTGAATTTATTGCTTTCGTTAGTTTAACAAACCAAAAATCCCCCTCATTTAATTAATGTCGTATTTTACTTTTGATTTTATTTTCTAGTTTGCAATTGATTAAATTGAAACAATCCTCTGCGGGAATGACCCTTACTTGCCATATTACTATTTAAGACGACACATTTAAGTTAAGTAAGGAATATTATTTGATACGTCTTTTGGACGGTATCATTTTGGCGGCGTTGCCGGGGATTGTTCTATCAATTTGTTAATTGCAATATTTTCTTTTTGTTACTAGTTTCCTTATTTTTGTCATTTTCTTATTATTTAGGTTGTGAATGAGCAAAAATCCTACTACACACTACAACTTAAGATCAAGAAAAGAGGTCGACACATCGGAAAGTGGAGAAGATATTTCTCCAACTGAACTTCTAAGGCAATTGAGCATTGATTCATCAAGTGAGTCCGAGCACATAGAATCCGAAATGGCGGATGCAAATCAAACATTAAAGGAACTTGCCGCTCCAACTTTTGTTCAACAACCACTATGCATTCAATGTCCTCAACTAGAGGTGGGGTTTGAACTAAAGTCTGGAATGATTCATCTACTTCCCACATTTCATGGATTTGCAGGAGAGGACCCCAACAAACATTTGAAAGAGTTTCATGTGGTTTGCTCAAGCATGAAACCGACGGGTGTATCGGAAGAGCAAGTAAAATTGCGGGCATTTCCTTTCTCTCTTGCAGATACTGCTAAGGAGTGGCTTTATTATTTGCCTTACGGTCTTATTACCACATGGAATGGAATGCAAAAACTATTTTTGGAGAAATACTTCCCAGCTTCAAAGGCTACAAACATCAGGAAAGAAATCTGTAGCATTCGACAATTTCAAGGGGAAAATCTGTATGAGTATTGGGAGAGATTCAAAAGACTTTGCTCTAGTTGCCCAAACCACCAAATTAGTGAGCAATTACTTCTACAATACTTCTATGAAGGATTACTCCCGATGGAGAGAAGTATGATCGATGCAGCTAGTGGAGGAGCTTTAATGGATAAAACACCAGCAGTTGCTAGAGACTTGATAGCCAACATGGCTGCCAACTCACAACAATTTGGTAGTAGGGAAGAGGCACCGATTAAACAAGTAAGTGAGATAGGAGCAACATCTCAAATTGAACGAGAATTGGTCGGTCTCACTTCTCTTGTACAACAAATGGCACTTGGGACAATTCAACAAGCAAAAGTGTGCGGGATTTGTTCTATTGTGGGACATCCTACTGATGCATGCCCAACACTACAAGAAGGAGCCTCAGAGCAAGCAAATGCAGTTGGGGGATTTCCAATGCAACAGAGAAATAGATATGATCCATATTCTAACACCTATAATCCCGGATTGAGAGATCATCCTAATCTCAGTTATGGAGGAAATCATTTCATAGCCCCACAACTACAGTTTAATCATCCACCGGGTTTTAATCAACAAAGGCAACCACAATACTCTCAACCTCGTCAACAAACTCCACCACCAAGTTCAAATATGTCTCTTGAAGATATGGTCAAATCCTTAGCTTCTAGCACAATGCAATTTCAACAAGAGACAAAGACCTCAATCAAGAATTTGGAGACCCAAATGAGTCAATTAGCCAACACGGTGGGTAAATTGGAGGCTCAAGGATCAGGAAAACTCCCTTCTCAAACAATCAACCCAAGAGAAAATGCTAGTGCCGTGACATTGAGAAGTGGAAAGATTTTAGAAGAGGCACCAAGGAAGATGAAAGATCATGTTGAGGAGTCAACGCAAGAAAAGAACTTAGCATGTGAGAAAGATGAAACTACGACCCCAACATCGGGATCTAAGGTAAATTCTAAAAATTCTATTCCAACTAATGTTCCCTCCCCTCCATTTCCTAGTAGGTTTGCAAAGTCAAAAAGGGATGAACATGAGAAGGAAATATTGGAGACTTTTCGAAAAGTTCAAGTGAACATACCACTTTTGGATGCCATTTATCAAGTGCCACGGTATGCAAAGTTCCTCAAAGAATTGTGCACTAACAAGCGTAAATTAAAAGGTAATGAAGTGGTAAGCGTTGGAGAAAATGTCTCGGCGATTCTGCAAAGGAAACTTCCACCAAAATGTAAGGATCCGGGAAGTTTTACTATTCCTTGCATTATTGGTAACACTAGGTTTGAGAAAGCAATGCTAGATTTAGGAGCATCTATTAATGTCATGCCATATTCTATTTACGCTTCTTTAAATTTAGGATCACTTAAAGAAACCGGTGTTATTATTCAACTTGCTGATAGATCTAATGCATTTCCAAAAGGTGTGTTGGAGGATGTTTTGGTGCAGGTAAATCAATTGATTTTTCCAGCAAATTTCTATGTTCTTGACATGCAAGATGAATCAACGTCTTTGTCATCACCATTGCTCTTGGGAAGACCATTCATGAGGACGGCACGTACAAAGATAGATGTACATGATGGTACTTTGACATTGGAGTTTGATGGTGAGGTTATTCGCTTCAATATCTTTGAAGCAATGAGGTACCCTAGTGATGTACATTCTTGTTTTTCAATTGATATAATGGATTCATTAGTACAAAAAACTTTTGAACTATCAAATGAAGATGCATTGGATACCACTTTGATTAAAAGCATTGATGTTAACGATCTCACCGGATTGAGTAAAAAACTACAATTGTGTGAGGATCTTCTAGAAACCGTGGCATCACTTGAGTCACTACCGAGCATTCCACCAAGGTATAATCTCTCCTATATTACTCTTCCAATATCTAAAGAGAAACTTTTACCTTCGGTGATGCAGGCCCCCACTTTAGAACTCAAGCCTCTCCCCGAGCATTTGAAGTATGTATATTTGGGAGAGGGCGAAACACTACCGGTGATCATTGCAAAGAATCTCACAACACTTCAAGAAGATAGGCTTATCCGTGTGCTCAAGGAACACAAAATAGCTATTGGTTGGACCATAGCTGATATCAAGGGGATAAGCCCTTCCATGTGCATGCATATGATATTGCTCGAAGATAGATCAAAGACATCAAGAGAACCACAACGTCGCTTGAATCCTCCAATGATGGAGGTTGTGAAGAAAGAAATTTTGAAATTGCTAGACGTTGGTATTATCTTTCCCATTTCAGATAGCAAATGGGTAAGCCCGATCCAAGTTGTTCCAAAAAAGTCGGGAATCACAGTGGTGACAAATGAAGAGAATGAGCTTGTACCAACTCGGGTCCAAACGGGTTGGAGGGTTTGTATTGATTATAGAAAACTTAATTGTGCAACCCGAAAAGATCATTTTCCTTTACCTTTCATTGATCAAATGTTAGAAAGATTGGCAGGTCACTCTCATTATTGTTTTCTTGATGGTTATTCAGGTTATAACCAAATTGTGATTGCTCCAGAGGACCAAGAAAAGACAACATTCACTTGCCCATTTGGAACATTTGCTTACCGTCGCATGCCATTCGGTCTTTGCAATGCTCCCGCAACCTTTCAAAGATGCATGATAAGTATATTCTCTGATTATATTGAAAGCATCATAGAGGTATTCATGGATGATTTTAGTGTTTATGGTAATACTTTTGATAGTTGCTTGAGAAATCTCACACTTGTGCTTAAGAGATGTATGGATTCTAACCTAGTACTTAATTGGGAAAAATGTCATTTTATGGTTGATCAAGGCATAGTGCTAGGCCATGTCATTTCATCTAAGGGGATAGAGGTTGATAAATCTAAAATTGATTTAATTCGCTCTTTACTCCCTCCAACAAGTGTGAGGGAGATTCGTTCTTTTCTTGGACATGCAGGATTCTATCGAAGGTTTATCAAGGATTTTTCAAAGAATGCAAGACCATTATGCCGGCTATTGCAAAAGGAGGTTCCATTTCACTTTGATGAAGATTGTAAAAAGGCATTTGAAAGTTTAAAGGAACTCTTAACATCGGCACCCATCATTCAACCACCAGATTGGAGTAGGCCATTTGAGTTGATGTGTGACGCAAGTGATTTTGCATTGGGAGCAGTTTTAGGGCAACGAGTTGGGAAGACACCGCATGTGATTTATTATGCATCAAGAACTTTGAATGATGCCCAACTCAATTACTCTACAACTGAAAAAGAGCTTTTAGCAGTTATTTTTGCCTTAGAAAAATTTCGTTCATATCTTATTGGCACTAAAGTAATTGTCTTTTCTGATCATGCAGCTCTTAGGTACTTACTTGACAAGAAAGATGCAAAACCAAGGCTCATTACATGGATACTCCTCTTACAAGAGTTTGACATTGAAATTAAAGATAAAAATGGGAGTGAAAATTTTGTAGCCGACCACCTTAGCCATCTTATCCACGAGAGAGAAACTCTTCCATTGCAAGAGAGCTTCCCTGATGAACAATTGCTTCATGTCACGGATGCATCTCCTTGGTTTGCGGATATAGTGAACTACTTGGTCACTAAGAGAATTCCAAATAACTTGTCCACTTCTCAAAGGCAAAAACTCAAGACAATGGCCAAGTATTTTGTGTGGGATGAGCCATACTTATGGAAGCATTGTCCGGATCAATTGATAAGAAGGTGCGTACCTGAAAATGAATTTCATTCAATACTATCATTTTGTCATTCCTATGCATGTGGTGGACATTTTGGCGCTAAGAGGACGGCTCTCAAGGTGCTTGAGAGTGGATTTTATTGGCCCACCTTATTCAAAGATGCATTCCTCTTTTGCAAATCTAGTGATAGATGTCAAAGAGTTGGTACGTTGGGAGCCCGAAATCAAATGCCACAAACACCTATTCTTTTTGTTGAAATTTTTGATGTTTGGGGCATTGATTTCATGGGACCTTTTCCTTCATCTTATAGTAATCTTTACATCATGCTTGCCGTTGATTATGTGTCAAAATGGGTGGAAGCAAGAGCCACTCGAACTAATGATTCTAAAGTGGTTGTAGATTTTGTCAAGTCCAACATTTTTGCAAGGTTTGGGACACCAAGAGCTATTATTAGTGATGGGGGACTTCATTTTTGCAACCGCTCTTTTTGGGCCCTATTGAAGAAATACAACATCACACATAAAGTGTCTACACCTTACCACCCGCAAACTTGTGGGCAAGTCGAAGTGTCAAATCGGGAGATCAAATCCATCATCGAAAAAACTGTGAATCCAAATAGAAAGGATTGGAGTCTCCGCCTCAACGATGCACTTTGGGCTTATCGGACGGCATACAAAACACCGATTGGCATGTCTCCTTTTCGGTTAGTTTATGGAAAGCCTTGTCATCTCCCGGTTGAACTTGAACACAAGGCATTTTGGGCAGTCAAACAATGCAACATGGACCTAGGTGTAGCGGGTGATCAAAGAAAGCTTCAACTTAATGAACTTGAGGAAATTCGAAATGATGCATATGAAAGTTCACGAATTTACAAGGAAAAGACAAAGGCATACCATGATAAAATGATTTCAAGAAAAACTTTTGTTGTTGGACAAAAAGTTCTTCTCTTCCACTCGCGCCTTAAGTTATTTCCAGGTAAATTACGTTCTCGATGGATCGGGCCTTTTGTTGTTACTAATGTTTTTCCTCATGGTGCAGTAGAAATCAAAAGTCTACAAACTGAAAAAGAGTTTAAGGTGAATGGGCATCGATTAAAGCCATATTTTGAACCATTTGTGCCTCAAAACATTGAGGAAATACGATTGGAGGATCGGATTGAAGAAGCATGAGCATGAACAAAGTCTAGCTATAGACTCTAAAGAAGCGCTGGATGGGAGGCAACCCATTATTCTTTATCCAATTATTTCTTTAACACTTCCTTTTGTTTTTGAGTAGTTTTTTGTTGTCCCCATATGACAGATTCTCGAGCATCGCGCCAAAGCATTGAGCATTAATAGTCAACAATGGTCCCCTACCATCCTCACAGCCATCACCGTCAAAACCAACTTAGGGGAGTACTTGAACCTCTTGCTCTTTCTATTTCTTGCTTTTACATTGAGGACAATGTACAATTTAAGTTTGGGGGTGTGTGGTACGTGGTATGTACTAAATTTGTGCTCGCTAAAAACTCAAATTTCGGGTTAAATTTTTGCTTTTGTGCTTGTTTGTGTGGTTTGATAGCTTTGCCATTGTGTTTTGAGTTGTTGCATTGCATTGATTTATGAATTGTGAGCATGAATGCTAAGTGTTGTTTATTTTCATCCTCTTATTCCATGATTGATTCTTTATTGAGCACTTGTGTCATGAGATTCATTACACGCACTTGTTGGTGGCACATGAGGTTGTTAAGTGAACTTAAATGACCATGCAGTTAACAATTCTTCAATCACTCTACCAATGAAAGGATAAGTTTGAGGTGGTCGAGCCGGTGAATGATATTATCTAGAAGTGTGTTGATTCCATGCATGTAAAAAAAAATTTGTGTGGAGTGTTTTTTTTGGCCAAGTATAAGCTGGGTAATGACCATATGTTAGGGATCTAAGCCCCATTTTGTTTTGTTGTGCTCAAAAGAATAATTTTGCACTTGTTGAATCTTGGTCCTCACTTCGTAGCCTTTTTGACTCGAGTTATTAAGTCCGTTGGGGTATCTTGAAACCCGGTACTCTTTGGTCTAAACAACCGGGGAGCTATCGACCTAAAGCTTGCTACAAGGGTCAAGAAGAAAGTTTAAGGGAGTGAGGTAAAACATGAGATTTAAAAAAAAAAAAGTGAATTGATTATGTGCAAAAAAAAAATTGAATTGGATTATGTGCAATTGTATTTGGTTATTGGGCTTAGATAACTAGTGGGTTTGAATTACTTGGTATAAGCTTGAATGTCGAAGCACTCATCTAGTGGAGAATCATCACATGACTAAATGTTGAGATTGCCGGTTAGACCCAATCGAACAAGAGCGGAAAAAAAAAAGAATGAGTGATTTGAGGGAAACCTTAAATTGTTGACACCTTGGGCTAGAGTGAAAATATCAAGTTTGGGGGAGTGTGCGTCCCACGAGTGAGAAAGGAAAATTTGACCATTGAGGGCCGGAAAATCACCAACTTGTGTATTGCGATGAATTGGAATGACTACACACACACACACGAGTCAAGCATGGTGTAAGTTAAAAAGTGTTCGTTGTATCATTTTTGTAAACATTTCATAAGTTATTAGCATAATGTAAGAATTGAAGCAAAATGGCAAGATATCTAACCTTTGCAGTGTTTGTTATTATAATATTATCGTTTGGTTTTAACTTGTGTGTGCATGCTTGTTTGTATAGCTTTGTTCGAGGACTAACAAAGGTTTAAGTTTGGGGGTGTGATAAGTGCGGGTTTTCACACTTATTCGGACCATTAAATTTAGATATTTGTGAGTTTTCATTGGCAATTTAATACTTAATTTAGTTATTTTTATTGTGTAGGTGAAAACCCGAGTTTGAATGATGATTAGAAGGAATTTATGCGAGTAATGAGCAAAAAGGACCAAAGATGCAAAAATTTCAAAGTTTGGGGACCAAAATTATCACTTTTTGATAGTTGGAGGACCGGACGTGCAATATCTTGAAAATTTGCTCCAAAATCGGCACTAACAGTGTTTTGGCAGAGTGTGTGATGTCGGGACGCCACTGTAGCATTTTTGGGCATTTTCGGGCATTTTCAAAATGCTAGGGACCGATTTTAGTATCTATTACAAAGTTGGGGACTTGGACTGCAATTATTCCTTAGGTTTTGAATTAAAACACACATTCAGCCCATATTTTGAAGGACCAGCAGAGCAGAAACGTCCAGGAGAGAAAAAAGCGTCCAGCATCCCAGAAATTACTTCCTCTTCATTTTCTTATTTCATTTTCTCTTTCATTCTCTTTTCCTTTAATTTCTTTTTGGTATTCTTGGACAAGTCTTGGAGCTTGGCAATGGTGGATAGCTTGGAGAAGAAGACCCATTGATATTCTATTTATCAATAAGTTTTTTTCTATTCCCTAATTTATTTTCCATTAATGAGTTTTAAGAATTTGGTTGTTATTTGTGAGTATTCAATGGATAACTAAATATATTTGTGATTGGGGGTGATTCCAAGCCGAGTTATGATTTTTAATTAAATTGTGCATTATAGTTCTCTTGATTGATGTGTTTAATCCATTGATTTATATGTTTATGTTGTTTTTCTTGATTGTTTGGGTGTACAACTAAATGATTGAGTCGATTCAATGAATGCTATTTTGGGATTTATAGTACGTAATCGCTATTTATTCTAAAACCTTGTGGCAATTACATTTCAATGAATTATGAGGAATTTTCTATTGATTGTATGTGGATTAACACTTAAGTAAGTAAACCGAGCTTGTGAGTTTGCCCTTAATTCAATTCATCTCTTTTGTATTAATGCTTTTGTTAAATTAAATCTAGAGAGCTTATTCTAGGTTGTTTAATGAATAGGGTTGAGTAAAGAGCTTGTTTTATTCAACTAATATGTAAGAAGAGATTGAGATAATTGAGTTTGTAATTATTCTCGAATTGTTGTTAATCTAGAGAACGAAAATCTATTGTGGTAATTGATATGAAAATCATTCTCGTGGTAATGAATCACCTCCCCAATCACATCTACTCATCTTTGACTAAAAACTACTTTGTTTATTTCATAATTCAAGTCTTTTCCGTTTTGAATTTATTGCTTTCGTTAGTTTAACAAACCAAAAATCCCCCTCATTTAATTAATGTCGCATTTTACTTTTGATTTTATTTTCTAGTTTGCAATTGATTAAATTGAAACAATCATCTGCGGGAATGACCCTTACTTGCCATATTACTATTTAAGACGACACATTTAAGTTAAGTAAGGAATATTATTTGATACGTCCTTTTGAAGGTATCATTTTGGCGTCGTGTCGCCGGGGATTGTTCTATCAATTTGTTAATTGCAATATTTTCTTTTTGTCACTAGTTTCCTTATTTTTGTCATTTTCTTGTTATTTAGGTTGTGAATGAGCAAAAATCCTACTACACACTACAACTTAAGATCAAGAAAAGAGGTCGACGCATCGGAAAGTGGAGAAGATATTTCTCCAACTGAACTTCTAAGGCAATTGAGCATTGAATCATCAAGTGAGTCCGAGCACATAGAAACCGAAATGGCGGATGCAAATCAAACATTAAAGGAACTTGCCGCTCCAACTTTTGTTCAACAACCACTATGCATTCAATGTCCTCAACTAGAGGTGGGATTTGAACTAAAGTCTGGAATGATTCATCTACTCCCCACATTTCATGGATTTGCAGGAGAGGACCCCAACAAACATTTGAAAGAGTTTCATGTGGTTTGCTCAAGCATGAAACCGACGGGTGTATCGGAAGAGCAAGTAAAATTGCGGGCATTTCCTTTCTCTCTTGTAGATACTGCTAAGGAGTGGCTTTATTATTTGCCTTCCGGTCTTATTACCACATGGAATGGAATGCAAAAAACTATTTTTGGAGAAATACTTCCCAACTTCAAAGGCTACAAACATCAGGAAAGAAATCTGTAGCATTCGACAATTTCAAGGGGAAAATCTCTATGAGTATTGGGAGAGATTCAAAAGACTTTGCTCTAGTTGCCCAAACCACCAAATTAGTGAGCAATTACTTCTACAATACTTCTATGAAGGATTACTCCCGATGGAGAGAAGTATGATCGATGCAGCTAGTGGAGGAGCTTTAATGGATAAAACACCAGCAGTTGCTAGAGACTTGATAGCCAACATGGCTGCCAACTCACAACAATTTGGTAGTAGGGAAGAGGCACCGATTAAACAAGTAAGTGAGATAGGAGCAACATCTCAAATTGAACGACAATTGGCCGGTCTCACTTCTCTTGTACAACAAATGGCACTTGGGAAACAAGCAAAAGTGTGCGGGATTTGTTCTATTGTGGGACATCCTACTGATGCATGCCCAACACTACAAGAAGGAGCCTCAGAGCAAGCAAATGCAGTTGGGGGATTTCCAATGCAACAGAGAAATAGATATGATCCATATTCTAACACCTATAATCCCGGATTGAGAGATCATCCTAATCTCAGTTATGGAGGAAATCATTTCATAGCCCCACAACTACAGTTTAATCATCCACCGGGTTTTAATCAACAAAGGCAACCACAATACTCTCAACCTCGTCAACAAACTCCACCACCAAGTTCAAATATATCTCTTGAAGATATGGTCAAATCCTTAGCTTCTAGCACAATGCAATTTCAACAAGAGACAAAGACCTCAATCAAGAATTTGGAGACCCAAATGAGTCAATTAGCCAACACGGTGGGTAAATTGGAGGCTCAAGGATCAGGAAAACTCCCTTCTCAAACAATCAACCCAAGAGAAAATGCTAGTGCCGTGACATTGAGAAGTGGAAAGATTTTAGAAGAGGCACCAAGGAAGATGAAAGATCATGTTGAGGAGTCAACGCAAGAAAAGAACTTAGCATGTGAGAAAGATGAAACTACGACCCCAACATCGAGATCTAAGGTAAATTCTAAAAATTCTATTCCAATTAATGTTTCCTCCCCTCCATTTCCTAGTAGGTTTGCAAAGTCAAAAAGGGATGAACATGAGAAGGAAATATTGGAGACTTTTCGAAAAGTTCAAGTGAACATACCACTTTTGGATGCCATTTATCAAGTGCCACGGTATGCAAAGTTCCTCAAAGAATTGTGCACTAACAAGCGTAAATTAAAAGGTAATGAAGTGGTAAGCGTTGGAGAAAATGTCTCGGCGATTCTGCAAAGGAAACTTCCACCAAAATGTAAGGATCCGGGAAGTTTTACTATTCCTTGCATTATTGGTAACACTAGGTTTGAGAAAGCAATGCTAGATTTAGGAGCATCTATTAATGTCATGCCATATTCTATTTACGCTTCTTTAAATTTAGGATCACTTAAAGAAACCGGTGTTATTATTCAACTTGCTGATAGATCTAATGCATTTCCAAAAGGTGTGTTGGAGGATGTTTTGGTGCAGGTAAATCAATTAATTTTTCCAGCAGATTTATATGTTCTTGACATGCAAGATGAATCAACGTCTTTGTCATCACCATTGCTCTTGGGAAGACCATTTATGAGGACGGCGCGTACAAAGATAGATGTACATGATGGTACTTTGACATTGGAGTTTGATGGTGAGGTTATTCGCTTCAATATCTTTGAAGCAATGAGGTACCCTAGTGATGTACATTCTTGTTTTTCAATTGATATAATGGATTCATTAGTACAAAAAAATTTTGAACTATCAAATGAAAATGCATTGGATGCCACTTTGATTAAAAGCATTGATGTTAACAATCTCACCGGATTGAGTAAAAATCTACAATTGTGTGAGGATCTTCTAGAAATCGTAGCATCACTTGAGTCACTACCGAGCATTCCACCAAGGTATAATCTCTCCTATATTACTCTTCCAATATCTAAAGAGAAACTTTTACCTTCGGTGATGCAGGCCCCCACTTTAGAACTCAAGCCTCTCCCCGAGCATTTGAAGTATGTATCTTTGGGAGAGGGCGAAACACTACCGGTGATCATTGCAAAGAATCTCACAACACTTCAAGAAGATAGGCTTATCCGTGTGCTCAAGGAACACAAAATAGCTATTAGTTGGACCATAGCTGATATCAAGGGGATAAGCCCTTCCATGTGCATGCATAGGATATTGCTCGAAGATGGATCAAAGACATCAAGAGAACCACAACGTCGCTTGAATCCTCCAATGATGGAGGTTGTGAAGAAAGAAATTTTGAAATTGCTAGACGTTGGTATTATCTTTCCCATTTCAGATAGCAAATGGGTAAGCCCGATCCAAGTTGTTCCAAAAAAGTCGGGAATCACAGTGGTGACAAATGAAGAGAATGAGCTTGTACCAACTAGGGTCCAAACGGGTTGGAGGGTTTGTATTGATTATAGAAAACTTAATTGTGCAACCCGAAAAGATCATTTTCCTTTACCTTTCATTGATCAAATGTTAGAAAGATTGGCAGGTCATTCTCATTATTGTTTTCTTGATGGTTATTCAGGTTATAACCAAATTGTGATTGCTCCAGAGGACCAAGAAAAGACAACATTCACTTGCCCATTTGGAACATTTGCTTACCGTCGCATGCCATTCGGTCTTTGCAATGCTCCCGCAACCTTTCAAAGATGCATGATAAGTATATTCTCTGATTATATTGAAAGCATCATAGAGGTATTCATGGATGATTTTAGTGTTTATGGTAATACTTTTGATAGTTGCTTGAAAAATCTCACACTTGTGCTTAAGAGATGTATGGATTCTAACCTAGTACTTAATTGGGAAAAATGTCATTTTATGGTTGATCAAGGCATAGTGCTAGGCCATGTCATTTCATCTAAGGGGATAGAGGTTGATAAATCTAAAATTGATTTAATTCGCTCTTTACTCCCTCCAACAAGTGTGAGGGAGATTCGTTCTTTTCTTGGACATGCAGGATTCTATCGAAGGTTTATCAAGGATTTTTCAAAGAATGCAAGACCATTATGCCGGCTATTGCAGAAGGAGGTTCCATTTCACTTTGATGAAGATTGTAAAAAGGCATTTGAAAGTTTAAAGGAACTCTTAACATCAGCACCCATCATTCAACCACCAGATTGGAGTAGGCCATTTGAGTTGATGTGTGACGCAAGTGATTTTGCATTGGGAGCAGTTTTAGGGCAACGAGTTGGGAAGACACCGCATGTGATTTATTATGCATCAAGAACTTTGAATGATGCCCAACTCAATTACTCTACAACTGAAAAAGAGCTTTTAGCAGTTATTTTTGCCTTAGAAAAATTTCGTTCATATCTTATTGGCACTAAAGTAATTGTCTTTTCTGATCATGCAGCTCTTAGGTACTTACTTGACAAGAAAGATGCGAAACCAAGGCTCATTAGATGGATACTCCTCTTACAAGAGTTTGACATTGAAATTAAAGATAAAAAGGGGAGTGAAAATTCTGTAGCCGACCACCTTAGCCATCTTATCCACGAGAGAGAAACTCTTCCATTGCAAGAGAGCTTCCCTGATGAACAATTGCTTCATGTCACGGATGCATCTCCTTGGTTTGCGGATATAGTGAACTACTTGGTCACTAAGAGAATTCCAAATAACTTGTCCACTTCTCAAAGGCAAAAACTCAAGACAATGGCCAAGTATTTTGTGTGGGATGAGCCATACTTATGGAAACATTGTCCGGATCAATTGATAAGAAGGTGCGTACCTGAAAATGAATTTCATTCAATACTATCATTTTGTCATTCCTATGCATGTGGTGGACATTTTGGCGCTAAGAGGACGGCTCTCAAGGTGCTTGAGAGTGGATTTTATTGGCCCACCTTATTCAAAGATGCATTCCTCTTTTGCAAATCTAGTGATAGATGTCAAAGAGTTGGTACGTTGGGAGCCCGAAATCAAATGCCACAAACACCTATTCTTTTTGTTGAAATTTTTGATGTTTGGGGCATTGATTTCATGGGACCTTTTCCTTCATCTTATAGTAATCTTTACATCATGCTTGCCGTTGATTATGTGTCAAAATGGGTGGAAGCAAGAGCCACTCGAACTAACGATTCTAAAGTGGTTGTAGATTTTGTCAAGTCCAACATTTTTGCAAGGTTTGGGACACCAAGAGCTATTATTAGTGATGGGGGACTTCATTTTTGCAACCGCTCTTTTTGGGCCCTATTGAAGAAATACAACATCACACATAAAGTGTCTACACCTTACCACCCGCAAACTTGTGGGCAAGTTGAAGTGTCAAATCGGGAGATCAAATCCATCATCGAAAAAACTGTGAATCCAAATAGAAAGGATTGGAGTCTCCGCCTCAACGATGCACTTTGGGCTTATCGGACGGCATACAAAACACCGATTGGCATGTCTCCTTTTCGGTTAGTTTATGGAAAGCCTTGTCATCTCCCGGTTGAACTTGAACACAAGGCATTTTGGGCAGTCAAACAATGCAACATGGACCTAGGTGTAGCGGGTGATCAAAGAAAGCTTCAACTTAATGAACTTGAGGAAATTCGAAATGATGCATATGAAAGTTCACAAATTTACAAGGAAAAGACAAAGGCATACCATGATAAAATGATTTCAAGAAAAACTTTTGTTGTTGGACAAAAAGTTCTTCTCTTCCACTCGCGCCTTAAGTTATTTCCAGGTAAATTACGTTCTCGATGGATCGGGCCTTTTGTTGTTACTAATGTTTTTCCTCATGGTGCAGTAGAAATCAAAAGTCTACAAACTGAAAAAGAGTTTAAGGTGAATGGGCATCGATTAAAGCCATATTTTGAACCATTTGTGCCTCAAAACATTGAGGAAATACGATTGGAGGATCGGATTGAAGAAGCATGAGCATGAACAAAGTCTAGCTATAGACTCTAAAGAAGCGCTGGATGGGAGGCAACCCATTATTCTTTATCCAATTATTTCTTTAACACTTCCTTTTGTTTTTGAGTAGTTTTTTGTTGTCCCCATATGACAGATTCTCGAGCATCGCGCCAAAGCATTGAGCATTAATAGTCAACAATGGTCCCCTACCATCCTCACAGCCATCACCGTCAAAACCAACTTAGGGGAGTACTTGAACCTCTTACTCTTTCTATTTCTTGCTTTTACATTGAGGACAATGTACAATTTAAGTTTGGGGGTGTGTGGTACGTGGTATGTACTAAATTTGTGCTCGCTAAAAACTCAAATTTCGGGTTAAATTTTTGCTTTTGTGCTTGTTTGTGTGGTTTGATAGCTTTGCCATTGTGTTTTGAGTTGTTGCATTGCATTGATTTATGAATTGTGAGCATGAATGCTAAGTGTTGTTTATTTTCATCCTCTTATTCCATGATTGATTCTTTATTGAGCACTTGTGTCATGAGATTCATTACACGCACTTGTTGGTGGCACATGAGGTTGTTAAGTGAACTTAAATGACCATGCAGTTAACAATTCTTCAATCACTCTACCAATGAAAGGATAAGTTTGGGGTGGTCGAGCCGGTGAATGATATTATCTAGAAGTGTGTTGATTCCATGCATGTTAAAAAAATTTGTGTGGAGTGTTTTTTTTGGCCAAGTATAAGCTGGGTAATGACCATATGTTAGGGATCTAAGCCCCATTTTGTTTTGTTGTGCTCAAAAGAATAATTTTGCACTTGTTGAATCTTGGTCCTCACTTCGTAGCCTTTTTGACTCGAGTTATTAAGTCCGTTGGGGTATCTTGAAACCCGGTACTCTTTGGTCTAAACAACCGGGGAGCTATCGACCTAAAGCTTGCTACAAGGGTCAAGAAGAAAGTTTAAGGGAGTGAGGTAAAACATGAGATTTAAAAAAAAAAAAAATTGAATTGATTATGTGCAATTGTATTTGGTTATTGGGCTTAGATAACTAGTGGGTTTGAATTACTTGGTATAAGCTTGAATGTCGAAGCACTCATCTAGTGGAGAATCATCACATGACTAAATGTTGAGATTGCCGGTTAGACCCAATCGAACAAGAGCGAAAAAAAAAAGAATGAGTGATTTGAGGGAAACCTTAAATTGTTGACACCTTGGGCTAGAGTGAAAATATCAAGTTTGGGGGAGTGTGCGTCCCACGAGTGAGAAAGGAAAATTTGACCATTGAGGGCCGGAAAATCACCAACTTGTGTATTGCGATGAATTGGAATGACTACACACACACACACACACGAGTCAAGCATGGTGTAAGTTAAAAAGTGTTCGTTGTATCATTTTTGTAAACATTTCATAAGTTATTAGCATAATGTAAGAATTGAAGCAAAATGGCAAGATATCTAACCTTTGCAGTGTTTGTTATTATAATATTATCATTTGGTTTTAATTTGTGTGTGCATGCTTGTTTGTATAGCTTTGTTCGAGGACTAACAAAGGTTTTTGGGGGTGTGATAAGTGCGGGTTTTCACACTTATTCGGACCATTAAATTTAGATATTTGTGAGTTTTCATTGGCAATTTAATACTTAATTTAGTTATTTTTATTGTGTAGGTGAAAACCCGAGTTTGAATGATGATTAGAAGGAATTTATGCGAGTAATGAGCAAAAAGGACCAAAGATGCAAAAATTTCAAAGTTTGGGGACCAAAATTATCACTTTTTGATAGTTGGAGGACCGGACGTGCAATATCTTGAAAATTTGCTCCAAAATCGGCACTAACAGTGTTTTGGCAGAGTGTGTGATGTCGGGACGCCACTGTAGCATTTTTGGGCATTTTCGGGCATTTTCAAAAGGCTAGGGACCGATTTTAGTATCTATTACAAAGTTGGGGACTTGGACTGCAATTATTCCTTAGGTTTTGATTTAAAACACACATTCAGCCCATATTTTGAAGGACCAGCAGAGCAGAAACGTCCAGGAGAGAAAAAAGCGTCCAGCATCCCAGAAATTACTTCCTCTTCATTTTCTCTTTCATTCTCTTTTCCTTTAATTTCTTTTTGGTATTCTTGGACAAGTCTTGGAGCTTGGCAATGGTGGATAGCTTGGAGAAGAAGACCCATTGATATTCTATTTATCAATAAGTTTTTTTCTATTCCCTAATTTATTTTCCATTAATGAGTTTTAAGAATTTGGTTGTTATTTGTGAGTATTCAATGGATAACTAAATATATTTGTGATTGGGGGTGATTCCAAGCCGAGTTATGATTTTTAATTAAATTGTGCATTATAGTTCTCTTGATTAATGTGTTTAATCCATTGATTTAAATGTTGATTTTGTTATACTTGATTGTTTAGGTGTACAACTAAGTGATTGAGTTGTTTCAATGAATGCTATTTTGGAATTTATAGTACGTAATCGCTATTTATTCTAAAACCTTGTGGCAATTACATTCCAACGGATTATGAGGAATTTTCTATTGAATGTATGTGGATTAACACTTAAGTAAGTAAACCGAGCTTGTGAGTTTGCCCTTAATTCAATTAATCTCTTTTGTCGTAATGCTTTTGTTAAATTAAATCTAGAGAACTTGTTCTAGGTTGTTTAATGAATAGGGTTGAGTAAAGGGCTTGTTTTATTCAATTAATATGTAAGAAGAGATTGAGATAATTGAGCTTGTAATTATTCTCGAATTGTTGTTAATCTAGAGAACGAAAATCTATTGTGGTAATTGATATGAAAATCATTCTCGTGGTAACGAAGCACCCCCCAATCACATTTTCACATCTTTGATTTAAAAAAACTACTTTGTTTATTTCATAATTCAAGTCTTTTCCGTTTTGAATTTATTGCTTTCGTTAGTTTAACAAACCAAAAATCCCCCTCATTTAATTAATGTCGTATTTTACTTTTGATTTTATTTTCTAGTTTGCAATTGATTAAATTGAAACAATCCTCTGCGGGAATGACCCTTACTTGCCATATTACTATTTAAGACAACACATTTAAGTTAAGTAAGGAATATTATTTGATACGTCTTTTGGACGGTATCATGTCTAGGATATGTCAGTATAGCCTCAACCTCGGGGTGCGAGGTTATTGGCACAGCCATGGAGATAATGGAGTTTACTTCGAGGACGGGGTTCCTAAAGGTCGAACTATCTGACGTCTTACTACTACTGCTCGATCCCTCACTATTGCTCGACATCATAATCATAAATAAAATAACTTAAGAACTAGAACATTTACCTCTTCGAATCGATGCTTACAAGCCCTATAGTTCCCAAACTCGAGCTTCTTTCACAGAAAGTTGAGAGTAAAAAGTGAAAATGTGAATGGTGAAAAAGGAGTACTTATGGGGGTCAAATAAAGGTCAAATGTCATTTTGATCCTAGCCTTTGGATCGAGACACGTGTCTACCATCCAAGTTCACCTCTTCCAAGCCAACACCAGATCACCACGTGGCACACTAGCTGTCTCACATAATGGCCCATGAAGTACGGCCCAACCCAGTTTAGCTCGATGCATATTGATGGGCAACTTACTAGCTTAAATATCAGTTGCAGCCTATATGTACGGGGGCCTGTGATCATGCTAAACCCGAGCTCGACCTCGACACAACTTAAGTGGGCTTCCTGGCCCACTATCAAGGTCGGGCTATTAGTAAAGATCGGGCCAAAATGAAATCAACCCAAATGGCCAGACCTTGTCCCATTATTTTTGGGCCATGATTGAGGTCGGGTCCAAATGAGGTCGAGCCTTGTCAAGTAGTGTAGTGCTCTCCTCATCGCAGATACTCCAGGACTTCCATTCCAATTAAAACACTAACCTCTCAGTTACCATATATTTCACATTAACTCAAATAACACAGTTCTTACCCAACAAAAACACATCCAATAAGGGAGGTTGAGTTCTTCCAGGTTTCCACCTCCACCATCTATAAATACGCAATCTAGCCTCATCATTCAGGTACACCTTTTTCATAAGCATTCAGCATAAATTATCTTAAATACTTAACTGACTTAAGCATCGGAGGAGCAACGAGGACACGCCTCAACTCCTTTGTTTTAGGTACTGAAGATCGAATCACGCGGAGCTCTTCCATTCGGTTCGGGTTGACCTAGGTACGAATTTTGGTAGCATCATTGAGAAAAAGCCATCATATCTCACACTCGCAATGTTTTCCATTAGAATTGCTAATTTTAGAAGAATTTATACAAATGTAGACTCATTTTTCATGTTCTCGTCATATCTTATTTTGATTGTTTGACAAATCAATGTGCTTTATATTGTCCTCTTCCTTTCATAAGTTGTATTTTTATTTTTTTTTCTTTGATTTAGAATACAGCAACTTGTGGTTAAAGATGATAACATTTATTAGATTTGCGTTTAAAGATGTTGTGTTTCTTATATAGTTATTTAACTCATTTTTCTAATCATGTTTTTTATATATTTTTTATACAACTTTAGTGAAACTTTCATACCATGTGATATCACCGCAACCATGAAAGCATATTTTGACGGTCCATACCCCATATTTTTCTTGATGCCACAACCCATAAGAGATGGTTTATGGGATCGATTAATGGTAATTATATTTTTTATATTCATTAAGTCTGTAAATTGATTTTTTTTTTGTAAATATGTATGGTCGACCGTGAATACTATCAATGTGTATGACACAAGGAAGGTCATGGCAAAGGATAGATATATAAAGATATGATGAATGATGCTTGCGAGAAAGCAAAGTGTACAAGTTAGTCTAATAATTTTGTTGACTGGAGAGGACATGGCCCGCGTTGGATAAGGGCAGAGTATTGGGATAGTCTTATAATTATATGGAATACCGAGAAATAGAAAGAAATGCAAAGATTGCTAAGGAAAATCATCTTGCACAAGCACACGATGGTGACATGAAAAAGCATACTGCCGGTTCAATCTCCCTTGTGATTACTAAGAAGAGATTGGTACTTTTTTCATATTATTTCTATTTTGTATTTTAAAGTTCATGTATATTTTTATCTAATCGTGGTTAATAAGTTGCATATTTCAGGAGAAGGATATGGATCGTCCAATGTCCTAATTAGAGTTTTTTAGTATGTTCACAGGAAGAATCATGGACTTGTAGATTTTGTTGACATCTAAGTCATGAAAGTACAATTAGAGTTTATGTACTTCATAGTTTGCTCATATAGTTTGTAAGAATTATTTTTTATTTTTCACATGATACTTATAAGGCTTCAATCGAGTCCAAGTATAGTACAATTAGGGATGATCAACCTGAGTTCGATCCCGATTCATGGATTGATGCTGGCAACATCTTAGGGTTGTGTTTATGGATTTGGTCCTAGACAACCTGCTTTCACATGTTCTTGGTAAACCTAATTCACCTAGAAATTCAATACTTGCATGTGATGAAGAGGTGAATAATTTGAAATCAGAGCTAACTATTGCACGAAATACATTAGATGAGAACTACGAAAGGATTGAAGATATCACTATACGTCTTGAACGAGTTGAAAGAAATCACAAGGTCGAGATGCGAGAAACGGTGCAAAGCATTAGGGATGGAAACGGTTCGGCTCGGCGTCGGTTCGGCCAAAACCATAACCACAACACCAAATTTTTGGCTATACCATAACCGCACCATAACCACGTAAATCGGTTCGGTTCGGTTAATAACCATGAAAATGAATTATTTTTTATAAGTCCAAACTCCAAATGTCAAATTGAGAAAAATTATGAAGAAAAGCCAATAAAAACAATACTAAGCAAATTTAACAAACAATATCCCAAAAGAAAATGCAAACATCCCAACTTCCAAAAGGAAAAATTCGAATTTAACAAACAACATCATCAACATAGGTCAAGACATGCACTCTCAATCTATTACCAAATTACGAATGAACTTAAATAAAATTGACACAATCTTATTAAATTAAAGTGTTCTTCTTTATTTACCAATCATGAACTTAAATGTATGGATAGAACATCATAGTCTAGAAGTCACCTAAGATTGTATGAAAACATTAACAACTAAGCTATATAAAGAAGCGAACAGAAACTAAAGTCTAATTTAGACAAAATTGTTTGTTCTCATTCTCACTTTGAATTCAAGAAACCTGTTAATTATTTGCTACAAGGAGAGTAACGATGGAAATCGGTTTATCAAATCATATCTTCCACACAAAAAAAAAAAAAAAAACTTATTCAAGGTAGAATTAATCAAAAAGCAGCAAAATAACATGAATAACAGAAAGTAATTCAAATGACTTGAAGCAAAGTTGAGCTCTACTCAGTCATTTAGATAAAATATATATATATATATATATATATATATATATATATATGAAAGTCAAGCTAGAATGTTGAACAGCTAATACATATATAAAATCATCCCTAATAAAACATTTGCGGCATTAAATTTCACGGTTATATAAAATCATCCCTAATAAAACCTTTGCGGCATTAAAATAAAAATCAAGCACCCGTTTTTCTTTTTTGGAATTTAATATGTACATAAAAAAATCAGCAATAATCCAGTTATAATATGTACATAAAAAAATCAGCAATAAAAATCAAGCACCCGTTTAATCTGAATAAAAAACGACAACGAAACCTTTTTGTACAGGAGCATCGACTAGGTCTTCTGCCATTTCTTGCTCGGACAACTCAGGTCAGGAAATGGTGGCGGAACTGGCGAGTTCGACCATTGGCGCCGGATTTAAATGGAAGATTAGGGATTGGTCTTCTCTTCTGCTTTAATTAGCTGGGATGGGTAAGGGACCAAGTGCAAGGGTTTTAAATTTTAATTAATAATACGGATAGTAGGACAATTTGACATTGAATTGGCCAATTGGGTAGTGGGATGGGCCTTGCTTATTGGGTTAAGTTTTAGTTAATATTAATTGGGCCAGAATTTTGGAAAGCCAAAAAAAAAAAAAATTGCACAATTAATTTTGAGAAATAATAATGGAAAGTCCATTTATCCAATTTTTTTTAACGGGTAATCGGTTCGGTTTGGTGCACCATAGCTAAACACCATACCCGCCCCTAAATGAAGCGGTTCATTAAAATCAAAACCATAACCGCCCCATTGCACCATCGGTTCGATTTTTTCGCCCCATTCGGTTCGGTTAACCACATTTTTCGATTTTCACAGTTCGAATTGTCATCCCTACAAAGTATGCTTAGGGAATTAAATATTCCTAATTTTCAATTTCTTTCTAGCTCAAGATCACGAAATGATTATGTGTAAGTAGGGGTGGGCGTGGGTTGGGTTGGGTCGGTTTTTGCCCCAACCCAAACCCAACCCAACATTGTCGGTTTGTTAGAAATTCAACCCAACCCAACCCATGTAAATGTTGAAACCCAACCCAACCCAACCCAATTATGTATCGGTCGGGTTGGGTTGGGTTGGTCGGTTTGAGAAAAATTTATTACACAAAAATTAAAATCATCCAATTTTTTGATGTAAAATAACATTAATATAACCGTTAGCCATCCAATGATAATAAACTTGAAAAATAAAATAGTACAATCCAATTATATGTTCATTTGTAACTTTTACAAAAAAAATACTATCTCATTTTCAAAAAAATTTATTGACAAAGACGAGTTTGACTATTTATTCACGAGACGGGTTTGCTCAATATTGCACCCATAATTTGACAGCAATTATCTTTGAAAATATAGTTGTTGAATAAAAATTGATTCGAGTGATGACTTGAAAATCAAAAATTAAAATTTATCGATTCACGCTCCTCCTTTTTCAATTCAGTGTGCCAATATTAGATTACAGAATTCATTTTTAAAGTTCGTGAAATTTTATTTCTGAATTATTTTCTCTATTCGAATTCTTTTCGCTGGAGTAATTACACGGTTCATGTGAATTTTGGTATCTTCTTAATATATTTTGTTTTGTCATGGAATTCAAGTAATTAACTTTCGTGTAGTGGGCATATTTTTGTTAACTGTATCAACTTTCTTGTGTTTGGGCCGTTCACTATTTTTTGTCAATTTTTTGCGCTTGTGATTATATGTGTTCTTTTGTGTTAATATTTTTTAAATCCGTTAACATTTTTTTCTATTCGAGTTCTTTTGTGCATATAATTATATAGCCGTGTCGATTTTGGTATCTTAAGGATTGATTTTTTTTTTATGTAGAGTTTTTTTATTTTTTTTTTTTTTTTATTTTTTTTGGGTTGGGTTGGGTTGGGTTGGGTCGGGTCGGGTTTGGGTTGCTAACCCGCAACCCGACCCGACCACCCAACCCATAACCCGCAACCCGCCCAAAATTTCCAAAAAACCGACCCAACCCGGTCGGTTTGGGTTGGGTTGGTCGGTTTTCTCGGGTTGGTTTGGGTTTTGCCCACCCCTATGTGTAAGACACGATATTTGAAATTTGGAATTTTGGTGTAATGATTTATAATTTATTAAAGATTTAATGATTTTGATTATTTAGTACATTTTGAAATTAATGATTATTAATTAGTGGGTTGTATTGATTTTTAGTACAAAATAATAAATTAAGATTCACCAACGAATTTTTCGTTGGTATTGAAGCTTAATTAGAAAATAATTTCAGCAACAGATATTTTGTTGATTACCAACAAATATTCATTTGGTAATACCTATTTTATCAATTATGACTATATTTTTACCAACGGAATATCCGTTGGTAAAGAAAACTTTTTACCAATGGAATATCAATTGGCAATAAAATATTTTTACAAACAGCATTTCTGTTGGAAATGAAAGATATTTACCAATGGAAATTCAGTTGATAAAATTAATACACTATCAGGCGCCCTCAAATTAGCAACGGATTTTCACTTGGTCTTTTTCCATTGGTGAAGATTATTAGCGACGGATATCGTGGCTTCAAGCATGGAAAATCCGTGCATAAAACCATTTTTTTTTCGTAGTATAATTAAGGCTCAATATATGTCCTTTTATATATCTCACAGTATAACATTTTCTGAGCCCTTAAGGCCTTGAATTTTTTGAGACACAAACCAAAGAACCATTGAGACTCATCAAACGAGCATTCAAATTTACAACATACTATTTATCTATAATTTATTAAATATCACATCAAGTGAGAATAATTTTTTGGATGACTCTTAACACTAATATAATTCAATTATTTTAATAATACTTTATTTTCATTTTTCAATATATATTTAATTTATTTAACCATTTAGTTACCATCAATATACATGCACATTTGACAAATTCATCACACGTGTGTTTTCATTAATGTATGAATTTCCTATTATTAATTCTCAATTAATTAATATCCATCTTCATTTATGCATTTCAATGTTTTTAATTCTAATTATAAGTTAATGAAAATTTCACATTAAAGAATGCATTTCATTATTCACGTCCATATATGCTAATTAAAATTCCTTTTTACTTAATTAAATTAAATGATTTAATATTCATTGTCACGTATATATTCCCTAGTATTAATTATAAGTTAATTAAAATTCACGCATATTCAAATATTGTTTTTATAACACTTATAAATTATTTTATTATAACGTGCGTTGCACGTTTAACATTGACTAATTATTTACAACTGTTACAATAAACATCGACTATGACAAGTCAAGTCAAAATTTGAAGAGTCATTTTTGTAATGTATTAGTTTGGACAATGTCAAGGGGAATATTGGGATTGTGGCCGACTAATGATCTCTAATGACAATGTACATATGATGAGTGAATGCATGCTCGAACATTTTATCCCAAGGTAAAAGTATTTGGTAAACATAGAAAGAAATGAGTAGTTGATATATGGACTTAATGCAGTAAACGATTCCAGTGCATAAAACGAAAATTTTGAAACCCTAATTATTACAAAAAAAAGACCTAAAAGTTTGAAACCCCTAATTATCTCCACTACTACCCACCTCCTCCAGTGGGTGGTGGTGTGCTCTGGAGGTGGCGGTTCGAGAAAATAATTAGGGCTTCGTAACTTTTACTGCAAAAATAAAAGCAATAGTCGTTAAAGTAGTAATGTATTTGGGAAGTCTAATTCTAGAAGTTGAAGACTCAGAGCATTCATATTTATCTTCGTAATTACTTGTCAATGCAAACGTCTACGAAGAATATCAGTTACCAATTAAAATTTAGATTTTAATTTAAATCAAAGTTAATAATTAATTTTAACAACATATTTTATGTATTCCATAATTTTTCAACAATACATTTCATCAACATGAAAACTACCTTATTAGTAGACTTACACAAATTATAAAGCTCACATGTTAGCCAACTTGCATGTATCTACTTAAAAATGTGCACCATCTAATTTGACCAAAACTCCTGTTGGAAAAGATGTCTTAGACTCTCCATTTTTGAGGAGAATATATTTTGTATCAATGATTTTTTATTTTTTTTTAAGAATATATGACTAAAAGTAGGGAAACAAAATTGAATTTACAAGCAAAATTATTTTGTTGGGAGGATGTGTAATGAAAAACGAGTTTGAAAAAAAATAATTTTTTTTATAATGGAGCTCAAACAAGAACTTATTAGTAGCAATTAGTTTTCACATTGGTTGGGGACAATAAGTATGAACTTTTGGACTTTTTTTATCATTAGTGAGTTGCGTATGATGAAGGATGATTAAAGATATATAGTCCCTATTTGGTTTAATTAAAAAATTGATTAAAATCTAATTTCAAGTCACCAATTGACTTTAACTACATATTTCATAGAATCCACAACTTTTTAACCAAACATTTCGTCAATTTTATCAAAATTTACTAAAAATACGAGTTTTATTAAAGTAAACATGACCCTAAAAGTTTTGCATAGAATTATTAAATTTTTTTTATTAGTCAATCACGTAGTGTTAAGTAAATATGTATGCAGTATTCTAATGATTCGATTTTTATTATGTGATTATTATATTTTTTGTGGAAATTTGAAAAAGTGACGACTTTTATATAGTCATTGGCAAAAATGTCCAAAAAATTAGCAATGTCCATTTTACAATTATTTAGATGAAAATGCCCCTCTTAACACTTTTTAATTCCACACTAAGTGCCATGTAAATTCACATCACTTTTCCCAATTGACCCATTAAAATCAACCCAAACCCATGTGACCCGACCCAACTAAATGAAACAAAATCAAATCTAAGACTTCTTGAATTATAAGGTTTTCAACTCACGTCTCTTGATCGAGACCGCTGCATCCTCCTCCTCCGTTCTCTATCTGTGAGATTGGGTCCCCTGAGAGCCGCCGACGTCCCCCCCCCCCCTAGGAGAGGTGATTTAGCGGGAGATAAATTAGTTTCAAGTAAGTTTTTGAAATTATCCTTTTATTTTTAAAGTTTTATTTCAATTCATATATATTCTCAACCCAAAATTGAAGCCATTGAAACCTGACTTGGAATCATCAACTTGGTTGTTGAAGGATGAGTTAATTGAATTGAAAGAATTGATCTCACTGTTCAAACCAACAAGACCATACCCAGAACTATTATTACCTTTCACCCCAGCTTTCAATCTCTCATTGTTGAACCCAAAATTGAAGCTATTAAATCAGACTTGGAATTATCAACTGGGTTGATTGAATTGAAAGAGTTATTAACCTCACTGGGACCAACCCTTATGTCGAAATTCCATCTCTGCTCAGTGGAGCGTTTTGTCGAATGGTTGGTGCTCCAAATTGAGTCATTCAAAGAAAGACTTGCCAAATTGCTTCCTTCAAGCCGAATATCATCACTAAATTTCCAGAAAGATGATTTATTTCCATTCTCCATTTCCTCTAACTCTTAGTACTATAATTAATTATGTATTAACTGAAACGATAATATGGATAAGAAAGTCTTGGAATGGGTATATAAGGTAGAAAAATAGGAAATTTCTAGGAAGTGGGATAAGAGATGGCGTGTAGATTTGGGGAAGGTAGTAATATAAAAAGAAAGGCAGAAAAATGGGAGTTTGACAGCGTAGCTTAGGTGAGAGAATGGGTGAGTGAGGACGACATATACACGGTTCGTCACATACATGGCTAATTTTCTTATAACTAGGATAATGATGTAAACCATGTTTAGAAAGTTTAACTTGATTTTTCCCTTTTGATTTTCATTACTTGATTGGTTGAATGTTTATATTATACTTCTTGATGACTTTCAAATACTTCATTACTATGTGATTGGTTTGTGATGCTTCTGAGAGGTCGAAAATAAATTCTAGCACTTGCACCAAACATCATAAAGTGAGATAAATATATACTGTTATGCTTTGCTTGATCCTTGATTAAATGTTCAAATTTTGGTAGCTTTTTATGTATTAACATTTTCCATAGATTTAAGCGGTTCATATGTAAAAATAGGTCTAACCATATTTGAGAGATTGCTAGACATATTAGCAACATTGATTTGAGCTAGCAATGATCGATTTTTGGCAAATTGACAATTAAAGTGGAAAAACAATACTGGAGTTGATGTCCTAGTAGCCTTTTCATATTCAACTTTTTCTCGATAATTCTAGTTCGAGACTTAGTTTAATTTAGTTCGTTCTTAGTTAAAAATCTCAAAAATCGACCAATCCGGTTAAGGTTAGATTTGTATTATATCCTAGCTAGATATAAATTGTCGTTGGAAAGATACATTTTCACTTTCTATTACTTTTCATGATTTATCTCTTTGTGCCATAAACTGTTGTTGGCATAAATGGATGTCGAAACCGGCTTCAATAACCACTATTTCTGGACTTTATTGTTGTGTGCTTGCTGTAATTTTGTTGTTTGAGCTTCATGTGTGAAAATTTCCAAGATTACCAATTGTCTGTAGAGCTAAGACGAGGGTTTATTCTATATCTATTCTATATCTGGCTTTGTATTAAGCTTCCCTTCCATATGTGTGGGAGAATTGTCTTTTACATAAATGCTCTTTATATTATTTGACTAGATTATACTATTTCCCATTCTGAAATTCATTGTTGTAGTAAAATGTCGAGAATGACATTATGGGATTTACTTCAACATATGCATTTATCATCTTCTTCAACTTCAACCACAATTTTTGAAAATAATTAATTACATCATTATTGACATTCTCAATACAGAAGTACATGAAATTATTATCTACCTAAGTGATTGAAGAATGGTGTTACAACAAATATCTACTACTTGTGTGGATAATCCAATTCAATGAAATCAAATATACAACAACTACTAAACCGTAAACTTATCCATAAAAATATGATTTCATAGAAAAATACCTTCTACCAAGAAATAATGAGAGCCGAATCAACTTCAAATTTGGAGGAGATTAAATTTGTTGACTTGAAATCAAATGAAGTCTTCAAAGTTGGAATCATACACTTCTTTGTTTCTTCAATTTTTCTACAATAATTGGTTAATATTTAATTAAAAATGTAAGCAAATGAACTCACATTGGTAATAGCTACAGGTATGGTGGCTTGCTCTTCTTGAAATATGTGTCAAATTGAAAAAAAAATACAAATATGGTAATCATTTCATTAAGGGTAAAATAGAAAATTTGGGTTCAAATTTGGCCATTTTTGCAAGAATTATAAAAAAAATGACATTTTTCAATTCACACACATAAAATTGGCTATTTTTGAAAACATCCCTTATATTTTTCATTATCATTTTTTAATTTAGAATTTCTAGCGCATACAACACAAGGTTTATCGTGTTAGCAATAGGGATTTCATAACAAGATATTTATAAAAAAAATCTATCATTATTTATTAATTAATGTAATAATTAAATTGCAATTTACTTATTGGCTACGAAAATAAATCCATTTTGAACGAGTTTGATTACATTTTGTTAGGAATCAATTACCTCTAATCAAGTGATGACTTGCTCAATGAACATTCTCTCTTTATCAGCCTTTACTAATTCTTTGGACATTGATAAAAATAGACTTTTCTTATATTTAACAAGATTTGATCTGTTATAAAAAAGGATAAAAAGAGAAGATAAAATAAAAGTCAATGGAATGTTGTGTATTATAATGAGAATCAAAGTCTTATATTTATAGAGGACTGGGGATACAATTGTAATAATTTCTGAGACTGCAGTGTATACTTGTCATTTACTAATAAACTTACCATTAACAATACTCGCCCTTGGATGAAATATTACAAAATATATGTCTCATTAAAATCTTGTTTGATAAAAACTCAATAGGACAAAAAAAAAATCAAACGAAGGAAAAAGAGTATAGTTATGAATCAAAACCCACATGAATCTTAAATCTTCGTTGGGGACTCCACTAAACTATTTTGTGTATGGGCATGCGCAACCAAATGTTCAATAACAATCATAATTGACATAAAATAATCATCAAATACTTGTGATCTAAATTCACTAGTATTGTCAAGATGAATAGTCTTGATTGAGTAGTCTGAAATTGCGCTCGTAATTTTATGATTTGAACAAATAGTCTAGTAAAAGCTACATTCGTAGTGGAAAACAGGCTACCTATGTAAGCCAAATTAGTGTTGAGCTGACCTTGTCTAACCGAGCTCACATTAACATATACTTATCAAGTACAAAACATCCTAACTAATTGACCTCGGAGATCGAATGTTAACAATATTCTTTAGGAATATTAAATATAATATTGTTACTTCATGAACAATAATAAACTATTATTTATAACATACAGATATATGATTAATATTTTTCTAGAATATTAATAATATTGTGCTGCTACATGAGCAACAACATAATAAATTATCAATTTAAAATCTACAAAAGAACATCTAAAAGTATTTAATCAAGTTAAAAAAATAATTAACAAACTTGCAGATAAATCATTATGCAGTGAATATAATAGGCAATGAACATAACGTAATTATTAGTAAAGAAATACAGGAGTAGAAAATTAACTATGCATTTAATATGAATTGAAAGTTTCCATAACTAATTAAGGTAATCATTAGTGCATATGACATGTAGTGAATAAATAATTAGCAAATAATAAATATATACTTTGAAAAATCAAGCTTTCGTGCTGATAACTTGTTATAAAAAGAGAGAAAGAGAGAAGAAAAAATAGAAGTCAAAAGACTTGTGTGCATTATACTGACAACCAAAGCCTTATACTCATAGGGAATGATTAGGAATACGATTGTGATAATTTTCTGGCTGCAGGGGTACAATTATCATTTACTAATAAACTTACAATTTACAACATGATCAAATTAATCAATATTGTTAGTTGGCAAGCATAGTTTTGAACTTATGATATTGGGCATGCTCTTCCCCAAGAGGCGAGCTTTCTTGGCTCACACTCTGGAGTCTATAGGGAAGACATCTAGGGTTGATGCACCTGTTTTTCCTCTAAATTCAAAAAACGAGCATCTTTGATCAAATGGTGGAATGTTCAGTTTGGATGTTCCCACACTTGTCCATTGTGAACACGTATACAGAGAGAGTATGTCATGGTCTAATTAGGGGTAATTATAGAAAAGAAATACTTATATTATTTTTATTATAGTGAAGATTTGACTAAGATGAATAGTATACATAGAAAGAATTTTCCACGCATGCAAGCATGCTCATTTACTCACCTTAGCACCCTCTCCCTAGATATTAAGCTGTGACTATAGTTCTATATAAATAGTTGTAATCAGAGAAGTATTAGCACACCCTACCATTTCTTTCAATCTAAACTTGAAAAAAAAAGTATATTTCCTAAAAATGTCTGTGTTACGATAAGTAGTAGTAGCTGCTGTTAAAATTTTATAAAATTTTAAACCTCAACAAATTGAAAACCTAATTACTTAATTGTCAAGATCGTCAATGTCAAATCACCAAAAGAATTATTAAATGTGGAACATACCTTGATTTATTGGGAATTATTCTCCATTACTTGATATTGATTCCGGATCTTGAATCTTGATTATTGACTCTTTTGGTTCTTGAGTTCTTGATCTTGATTTTGGATCTTTTTCTCCCTAATCTTGATTGTCTTATTCTTCAATTTGATTCTTGAATTATTGAATTCTTCTTCTTGATACTTGAATTATTTTATATTGGTTTTTTATTTTCCTCTTCAATATGTTTTCTCTTACATTCTTGTGTTGATG
This sequence comes from Fraxinus excelsior, assembly GCA_019097785.1. Classification (NCBI taxonomy): domain Eukaryota; kingdom Viridiplantae; phylum Streptophyta; class Magnoliopsida; order Lamiales; family Oleaceae; genus Fraxinus; species Fraxinus excelsior. Next base: position 19,947,076 of record CM032626.1, read on the forward strand.
AGATGACACAAAGAATGAAATATAAATTGGGGACCATAACCTTATTTATATTTCCATATGTATTTAGTCAATCGTCAAATACAATCCTAATGAATTCAGTCTCTACACATATAATGGCCAACACTTTATTTAGATGTCCAAAGCTCATGACTTTAATTCTTTATTAGATCAATTGGGTTTAATTTTAAGATAGCCTTTAATACACTTAATAACATATGTAGGCCCACATGATAAATTAAAACTCAGCAATCTCCCACTTAAGCCACATATATCACCTTATAAACGTGCATAATCTTATGATGTCAAAACTTTTGCTATCATAACCAAAAGCATTTTCGAACAATCTTGTCCATTAAGTATGTGAATATATGATCAAAGTTGTTTTCGTTACAATTATCATAACCAAAACATCAATGGTCACGTATATTAAACAATCAACTGACATAGATAAAGTGTGGATGTGTAGCATGGAAATTACATGTAATATGATCAACCATGCCTATTTTCAACTGTACCTGCCTTATTTTTTAATGAAATCAAACCAAAACTTTAATCAGAGTGAAACTGAACTAAATACTTTATGAAGCTTGAATATCTATAACCATAAGATGTGTATGAATCGGACAACCACCAAATACATGAAAACCCAAGATTGGTTAACCAAGAGGGGGGTGAATTGGTTTTTAAAACTTTTTCGATAATAATATAGGATTTAAAAACTAATGTTCACGCAAATGATAATAGAGCAATTTTAATGCACATAGACACGTAGGTAAAGGAAATAAGTTTGCACAAAATAATAGCGTTAAGTAAAAGGGTTAGAGAATGCAAACTATATAGTATGGAGGTTCGATCCAACGTAATGATCTACGTCCCTCGTTACCAAGCTCTCCGTCATGAGCAAGGCCTTTTTCACTATATTGATTGACTTGTGGTGCAATCTAACCCTTTACAAAGCTTCCGGTAACTAACAACCAATGAGCACTGATTCTTTTACAATGTTGAGCTTTTCGGGACCTCAACACGACCCTCAATTCACAAATGAATATTACAAGTGAAAACTTCTCTTCTTGATGAATAATGAAATCAAGTTTGATAACAAGAAGAGAAGAGGCAAAATACTTTTATAGATGGCGATGAGTTTGGCTTAAAGTGTTGACATGAAAAACCTTTTGATGAACAATGATTTTCACGAATTCAATCACTCAAAAGTTTTCTCAATAATTTGATGTTATTGATTTTTAAGGATAGCAATATAAGGTAGATGAAATCAATAAAAGCCTCACTTTAATGCTCAAGAGTTGTTTTACAAGTGAATGAATAGTGAGGTATTTATAGTCTTTAAATGGTCAGAAATTCTATTTTACCGGACCCACTTTACCGGACGTCCGGTAAATACCGGACGGTCATATATCCGTAAAATTTTGTCAGAAAAATGCAACGTTGAAAAAATAACCGTTGGCCAAAAATTGGCTTTACCGGACGTCCGGTACAGCCAGTTTGGCCCGGATTGTCCTCGTTTTAATTTTGTATCAATGTAGGAATTGGAGAGACGTTAAAAATGTTTTTCAAGGTGTTAAGCATATTTTAAAAGTGTGTTTCGATTTTACTTTTGAAAAACATATATATTTTTGTTTTTGTTTTTGTTTTTGTTTTTGTTTTTGTTTTTGTAAAAACATTTGTATCGAGAGTTTTTGCAATTTTATGACTTTGAGCATATCACGTTGCATTGCCAAGTATAAGAATGTGTTACCTTTACATATAATCGTAAAAACGTTTAAGTGCTAAGTTTAAGTAGCTTGATGTGCATTTCTTGATTTGTTCATCGACTTGTGTCTTGATTTTCTTGATCTCGTTGATTGAAAATAGAGAATATTATTACATACACATATTCCCCCTATTAATTTCACTATAATTCTCTCTATTTAGGTATAATCATGCAAATTTGTATCTTGTCCCATATTTTCCCCCTTTTAGCATAAACAAAAAGTTTGAAACAATAATCATAAGGGAAAGACAGTCATAAACATGAGAAAGTTGCAGTACATAATCAAAATGTCAATCATGAGTTCAAAGTTAAAACATATCATCATAAAAAAAAGCTACGGAGCCGGAGGAGGTGGTGGAAAATGAGCAAGCATATCAGCAAAGAAAGTCGTCATCTGATCTTGCATAGTAGCCTATTTTGTAATGATTGCATCTTGCTGATCTCGTATGTGATGGAGATCGCCGCTCATCCCATCGACTATCGTAGTGAGGGAGTCGAGCTACCCACTCAAAAGTACATACTGATCCTCGGAAGGGCCCTGACTAGGAGGAGGTAGAGCTCATAAAGCCCTCGAGACATGTGGTGTGTCCTCGGCGTCGTCGTCGTCGTCGTCCTCTTCTTCTTCCTCAAAAGGTAGTGTAGACGACCCCGAATTCGGGTCGAACCCTTCGCCTCAGACACCCATCGACCATCTTTCTTAATGATTTTCATTTTTTAAGAGTGGTGGAACTAATGGTGTCGGAAGGACGAAGTGTGACATAAGCCTCGTCATGAAGAGGAATATCAAAATGCTTAAAGATCTTAGTCAAGAGCATGCCATACTGGGAGTGCTTTTGTAATGCGTGATGAGTAAAAGAGTTGCATGAGACCTAAGGCAATGGTCGGGAAGTCCACCCGCCGACCAACAAGAAATGAGTCGAGGAGAAAGAGGTCAAAGTTGTTCACTTCATCTTGATGCCCCTTTCGAGGTAAAATAACATTGGCAATAATGTTTTGAAGAATTTTACACTGGAGAGTGAGTTGGTTCATGGAAATTTTCATAATGTTTTCAATGTTCCGACCCGTCACACGTCGACAAGCACCAAGAGGACTATAGTTATCAATGTGTGGGTGTGTCTTGTGTACAAATGTTTGAATATCACATGGTTCTAGCTCAAGTATAATGCGAATGAGGGGTTTTGAGACGGTAATGTGAACATTTTTTAGAAAACATGTAATATCGGCATCATGAGAAGGAAATGTCATGTTTTGGTAGAAATCATTAATGAGTCGAGGATATGCATGTTCTTCTAAGGTGCAAACGAAACCCCACCCCATATTTGTAAGAAATTCTTCAATTCTAGAAGCAGGGGCATCAAGAGTGAAAGAGAAAAAATCGACATTTTTACCTATTAGAATGGGTGTCCTCTCGAAAGGGTTCGGCATCGGCTCGGAGTCGGAATTGAGATCCATGTTTTCTTCTTCGGATGATGGAGACGGAGGTGGACGTTGAACCGTTTTCTTCAGTCTCTTGCCCTTGCCCCAAGAAGTCGACATTGTAAAGAAAATAGGGGATTTTCGAGTAGAAATGGCGATGAAGAGTTTGATTTCGAGGCAAATTTTTGGGAAGCTGTAAATAGATGATCTAGAGTTGTTGAAACACTGGTAAAATGGTGGATTTGAAGATTTGAAGATAGTGCTTGAGCATGAACGGAGGTGAGAATCGAGATTTTTAAAATTAGGGCTCGGATTTTGGGTAAAAATGGGAAAATGTCGAAAATTGAATTGAGATTTATGTTAAAATAGATATTTTAGAATCAATAATGGATGCAATAGACTAGGACTAGGGATTTTTGGTAAGGGGAGTGCAAAACTTTGAGAGAAGAAGTGGAGAAATGAAGTAGAAATTGCGATTTAAGATCTGCAATCGACCTGTACCGAACGTCCGCTAAAAGGTGTAGGAAGAAAAAAGAATTTCTGTCTTACCAGACATCAGATACCGGACGTCCACTTTTTTTTTTAATAAAGGAGTATGGGAAATATTAAATGTGAAATATTTTTGAGAGTTAGGGAAAATGAAAGAGTCATTTTAATTCGATAAGTCCCAAGCCCCTTCTAATAGTCGAAAAACGATCGAGTAGAAGGGGTTTTATGAAAATATCAGCTAGTTGATGTTCGATATCCACAAATTCAAGTGAAATATCACTGTTTTGAACATGATCTCTTAAAAAGTGATGTCGAATTTCAATATGTTTCATCCGAGAGTGTAAAACGGGATTTTTAGACAAATTGATAGCACTAGTGTTATCACACATGATAGGAATGTGATTATAGGATAGATGATAGTCGTTAAGAGTTTGTTTCATCCAAAGAACTTGAGCACAACAACTAGCTGCCGAAATATATTCGACCTAGGTAGTAGATAAGGCAACGGAGTTTTGTTTCTTGCTAAACCATGAAACCAAGGCGAAACTAAGAAAATAGCAAGTGCCGCTAGTGCTTTTCCGATCAATTTGACAACCGGCCCAATCGGCATCCGAGTAACTAAGTAGATCAAAGTGAGTTCGTTTAAGATACCAAAGTCCTAAGTTTTGAGTCCCACTAAGATATCTAAAAATTCTTTTAACGGTTTTAAGGTGGGATTCTTTAGGGTTAGATTGAAAACAAGCACATAAGTATACACTAAACATAATATCGGGCCCACTTGCAGTTAAATAAAGAAGGGATCCGATCATACATCGATACTTAGTGATGTCGACAGAAGTGCCTTGTTCATCCTTGTCAAGCGTTATGGAAGTACTCATAGGAGTATCCATTGGTTTAAGATCTGTTATTTCGAACCTCGTTAGCATGTCTAAGATGTACTTGTTTTGATTTATGAATATGCCATCACATGTTTGTTTAATTTGAAGCCCGAGAAAGAATTTGAGTTTACCCATCATGCTCATTTCAAATTCCATGCTCATATTTTTAGAAAATTCTTCACAAAGTTGAACATTTGTTGCACCAAAGATAATGTCATCAACATAAATTTGAACAATGAGCATATCTTATTTTTGAGTTTTGATAAAGAGAGTTATATCGACTTTTCCAATAAAGAAACCATTTGAAAGTAAAAATTTGCTCAAATGTTCATACCAAGCTCTAGGAGCTTGTTTGAGACCATATAGAGCTTTTTTAAGTTTGAACATATGGTTTGGAAGTTTTTGAATTGAAAAATCGGGTGGTTGTTCAACGTAGACTTCTTCTTGAATGAATCCATTTAGGAAAGCACTTTTAACATCCATTTGATAAAGTGTAAAATTTTTGTGGCAAGCAAATGCAAGAAGCATGCGAATGGATTCTAATCGAGCTACCGGTGCAAATGTTTCCTCATAGTCAATTTCTTCTTCTTGATTGTAACCTTGGGCCACTAGTCTAGCCTTGTTATGCACAATGATTCCATTTTCATCTCTTTTGTTTCGAAAAATCCATTTAGTGACAATAACGGTTTGATTTGTTGGTCTAGCAACCAAATCCCACACATGGTTTCTTTCATATTGATTTAGTTCATCTTGCATTGCTAGAATCTAAAACTCATCAAATTCTGCTTCTTTAAAATTTTTGGGTTCAATTTGTGATATGAATGCATAACTACCTAGATGATTTTTAAGCGATGTTCTAGTAGTGATACCTTTTGATGGATCTCCGATGATTAACTCCTTTGGGTGTGATGAGACGAACTTCCATTCTTTTTGCAATGTAGATTCTTCTTGAGTTTTATTTGGAGTTTCTTCTCTTCCTTGATCGTTGGATTCCTTAGATTGCTCCTCATTTGGTACTTCTTTGTCTTGAATGTTCATTTGTTCGAGAGGAGTTTCCAAACCTACATCATCATCAATGCCTCTCTCTTGATCAAGTAGATTAGTTTCATCAAAGGTAACATGCATTGATTCTTCAATGACTGGAGTTCTTTTGTTAAAAACTCTATATACTTTACTAGTCGATTAATAACCAAGAAAAATTCCAATATCGAATTTTGAATCAAACTTTCCCAAATTGTCTTTTGTGTTTAAGATGAAACACTTGCAACCGAACACTTTGAAATAACTAATGTTAGGGATTCTATTTTTCCAAAGCTCATATAGAGTTTTAGTTTTCTTGCGACTAACCATAACTCTATTTATGGTATAACATGCGGTATTAACGGCTTCGGCCCAAAAGCATTTTGGAAGATTGTTTTCATTTAACATGGTCCGAGCCATTTCTTGTAATGTGCGATTCTTCCTTTCTACTACACCATTTTGTTGAGGAGTTCTAGGAACTGAAAAATTATGTTCATATCTATTATCGTTACAAAAATCATCAAATGCAAGATTGTCAAATTTTCCACTATGGTCACTTCTAATGGTAGTGATAGTGTGACATTTTTCATTTTCCACTTTCTTACAAAAATGTTTGAAAGCTTTGAAGGCTTCATCCTTTGCGCTTAAAAATATTACCCATGTAAATCTTGAAAAATCATCAACGATAACGAAATCATAGTATTTACCACATAGGCTAGCCGTTCTTGATGGTCCAAAGAGATCCATGTGGAGAAGTTGCAATGGTTTTGTTGTTGATGAAAATACTTTATGTTTAAAAGAGTTTTTGACTTGTTTTCTAAATTGACATGCATCACACATTTTATCTTTTTCAAATTTCAAACTCGGCAATCCTTTTACAAAACAATTTTTAGAAATTTTTAAAATAAGTTCCATATTTACATGACCAAATCTTCTATGCCAAAGCCAAGTTTCGTCTTTAAGACCAAGTAAGCAATGTTCATAATTATCATGCTCGATATTAATTATATAAACATCCATGTTTCGGCTTCCTATGAAAATCATCTCTTTTGATGTAGCATCCTTAATTAGGCATTTAGAGGAATTGAATTTTATATTGTAACCTCTATCACATAATTGACTAATACTTAGCAAATTATGTTTGAGGTTATCGACTAGTAAAACATTTTCAATAGAGAGGGATAGGTGATTACCAATGTTGCCAATGCCAATTATATTCCCCTTTGCATTGTCTCCAAAAGTTACATGACATTTATCCTTAACTTTGAAATTTGAGAGTAGTGATCGATCTCCGGTCATTGCTTTGAACATCCACTATTCAAAAATCATTTGCTTTTTATTTTGCTTAGTACCTACAAAAATAATTTAATTTTTGACTTTTGGTACCCACACAAACTTGGGTCCTTGAAAGTTAGTTTTTGAGGATTCCTTGATCCACTTATTTTTATTTTCAAAGTATAATTTCTTTTTAATTAAGCAATTAAAAGAAATATGTCCAATTTTGTTGCAAAAAGTATAAGTGGTATTTGATGCTTTAACAAACATATTTTTAAGAGATTTTTGTTTTAAAGAGGGTTTGAATCATATTCCCCCTTTATCAAAGACACATTTTTATTTCCAAGCATCAAGTCAAAAAGTTTCTTTCTTTCGGTGAATTTATACACTATTTTTGTCAAATTCTCAACATTTTCTTTTAGAAAAATATTTTCTTTAGCTAAAAGCTCATAATCAATATGTTCCTTTGATTTATCTAAGGATTTATTTAATTCATCCTTTAATAGAATATTTTTCTTTTTGAGAATGGAATGACTTAAGGCAAGTTTTTCAAAATTTTCAAGTAATTCATCATAAAAATTAAGCAAATCATTGTAAGAAAATTCTTTTGTTCTTATCTCGTCTTCGATGGCTATAAAGCACATGTTGGCAACTTCGTTTTGATCGTCACTTTCATTTTGCTCTTCATCATCACTATCATCCCAAGTAGCTTGAAATGTCTCTTTCTTGAAGCTCTTTCTTTTGTTTGGGCATTCCGTTCTTCTGTAACCGGGTTTGTCACATTCATAGCAAATGATTTTCTTGTTTTTCTATTCTTCTTTGTTATCTTTTCTTTGAAACTTTTTATTGTTTCGGAAGCATCTCCATTTCTTGACAAGGAGGACTAAATCATCAAACTCATCATCACTTATGTTGCTTGTTGATGGTTCTTCATCCATTGCCAATTTTAGAGCAATTTGTCTCTTGGGAGCTTCTTTTGATTCCTCCTTGCTTCTTCTTGTCTTTTCTTTGATTTCGGCATTGTTGAGCTCATAGGTCATCAGTGTCCCATATATTTCTTCTAAAGGATATGAATTGACATCCTTTGTGTTTTCAATGAGCATCCATATGGGGGACCATTCCTTCAAAAAAGACCTAAAAATTTTGCTCACAAGTTCACCGTTAGTATATTTTCGATCAAAACCTTTTAGGTCATTCACAATGTCGGTAAAGCGGGTAATCATATCAACTATGGGCTCATCTCGTTTCATAAAGAAGTTTTCAAAATCTTTAACCAACACATTTATTTTAGTTTCTTTAACCTTGTTTGTTCCAACATAAGTTACTTCAAGAGCACGCCAAATTTCATGAGCCGAATCACATGTACTAATTCCATTGAATTCATTTTTATCTATAGCACAATAAAGTAAGTTCTTGGTTTTAGCATTTAATAAAAACTTTCTCCTATCATCTTCATCATAGTCTTCTCTAGATTTAGGAATACTGTGATCGGGTTTGCCATCAATTTTGATAGTTTTCATGGGCACATATGGACCAAATTCAATGATTTCCCAAACATTATAGTAAATAGATTGAACATAAATCATCATTCTAGCCTTTCAATAATTATAGTTTGTGCCATCAAGGAAAGGGGGTCGGTTTGTAGAGTATCCCTTAAGATTTTGAAAATTAGTGTTAGCCATAGCTCAAGATTGTGAAATCTTAAAATAGTGAGTACCGAGCTCTAATACCAATTGAAAACCCAAGATTGGCTAACCAAGAGGGGGTGAATTGGTTTTTAAAACTTTTTCGATAATAATATGGGATTTAAAAACTAATGTTCACGCAAATGATAATAGAACAATTTTAATGCACATAGACACGTAGGTAAAGGAAATAAGTTTGCACAAAGTAATAGTGTTAAGTAAAAAGAGTTAGAGAATGCAAACGATATAGTATGGAGGTTCGATCCAACGTAATGATCTACTTCCCCCGTTACCAAACTCTCCGTCATGAGCAAGGCATTTTTCACTATATTGATTGACTTGTGGTGCAATCTAACCCTTTACAAAGCTTTCGGTGAGTAACAACCAATGAGCACCGATTCTTTTACAATGTTGAACTTTTCGGGACCTCAACACAACCTCCAATTCACAAATGAATATTACAAGTGAAAACTTCTCTTCTTAATGAATAATGAAATCAAGTTTGATAACAAGAAGAGAATAGGCAAAATACTTTTATAGATGGCAATGAGTTTGGCTCAAAGTGTTGATATGAAAAACCTTTTGATGAACAATGATTTTCACGAATTCAATCACTCAAAAGTTTTCTCAATAATTTGATGTTGTTGATTTTTAAGGATAGCAATATAAGGTAGATGAAATCAATAAAAGCCTCACTTTAATGCTCAAGAGTTGTTTTGCAAGTGAAAGAATATTGAGGTATTTATAGCCTTTAAACGGTCAGAAATTCTATTTTATCGGACGCACTTTACCGGACGTCCGGTAAATACCAGACAGTCATATATCCTTTAAATTTTGTCAGAAAAATGGAACGTTGAAAAATGACCGTTGGCCAAAAATTGGCTTTACCGGACGTCCGGTACAGCCAGTTTGGCCCCGGATTGTCCTCGTTTTAATTTTGTATCAATGTAAGAATTGGAGAGATGTTAAAAATGTTTTTCAAGGTGTTAAGCATATTTTAAAAGTGTGTTTCGATTTTGCTTTTGAAAAACATATATATTTTTGTTTTTATTTTTGTAAAAACATTTGTATTGAGAGTTTTTGCAATTTTATGACTTTGAGCATATCACGTTGCATTGCCAAGTATAAGAATGTGTTACCTTTACATATAATCGTAAAAACGTTTAAGTAGCTTGATGTGCATTTCTTGATTTGTTCATCAACTTGTGTCTTGATTTTCTTGATCTCGTTGATCTCGAACTTGTGCCATCAAATAAGTTCTTGTACAATAATCACTATGGCTACTCAAAATCAATTTGTTAATAATAAACATGATTTGTTTGTAATAATCAAAACGAGACGTCAACCATAGGTCAACAATACAAACTCTAACTAAATTGACATCTTATAAAAAGATATAACACCTATATGAGTAGTATGCTCATGAAAGACGCTTGGTGGTAGCCCTTTAGTAAGCAGATCCGCAACCATGAAGTTTGTCTTAATATGTTTTATAGAAACTTGGCCACTGTGAATTCATTCATTAACAACTAGGAACTTAATATCTATATTATTTAACATCATCGTGCTGTTATTGAAATACAAGGTTTCTATTGTTATATAATAACTTAAGTGGTCTTTCAATTCTATCCAAAATGTGCATCCCAGTGATAAGATTCCACAATCATATTCCATGATCAGAATCAGTATATCCAATGATCTATAATTGGTTTGATTTCCTATATGTGATCACGTAATATTTAGTTTTTTATAGATACCAAAAAACCCAATGATTACTTTCCAAATATCCATCCCAGAGTTATTTAAATATCTGCCCAACATTCTAATATTGAATACTATATTCGAATGTGTACAAACATAATCATACATTAAACTTTCAACTGTAGAAGTACATGAAATTTTCTGTATTTCATTTTCTTTAAGTACATCCTTAGGGCATTGCTTCAAGACTAGACTTGTCTCCTTTAGCAATAAGGGTATCACCTGATTTACATTCCTACATCCCAAATCTCTTAAGAACCTTGTCAATATAGCTCTTTTGTAATGATCCAAAATTACCTAAGGACAACCCCCGTGTATCTGTATCCTTAATACAAAAGATGTGTCAACAAGATTTCTCATTTCAAAATTTCATAACAGAAATTTCTTGGTTTCGTGCAATAAGCCTATATCATTGCAGGCAAGTAATATTTCATCGATATACAATATTAAAAAATATATGCTTACTTCCACTAAACTTGTGATATACACAATCATCAACTGAATTCATCTTGAAACCAAATGAGATAATTATTTAATGAAATTTGTAATACCATTGACAGAAGCTTGCTTAAGCTCATAGATGAATTTCTTTAATTTATAAACCATCAGATATATCTCAAGATCAAAAAGTGTCACAAGTGTCATAATAGTCCTGAAAGAGTCTTTCATAAAAATTGGAGAGAAAGTCTCTTTAAAGTCAATGCCTTCTTTTTTAGTAAAGGCATTTGCAACAAAACGAGCATTATATCTCTTCACATCACCCTTCAAATCCCTCTTGGTTTTAAATATCCATTTACAACCAATGAGTTTTGCACTTTCAAGCAATAAGATGAGTTCTCAAAAGTCATTGTCACTTATGAGCTTTATCTTTTTATTCATGGCATCAATCCACTCTTGAAAATTATTCATTTGCATTGTTTAATGAAAGTTGATTGATTAGATCTTCTTCAACCAATACAATATCATCCTTATTTTCTTGGAGAATTATTATAAAGTCATCCAAATTGTCTTTCTCTTTTCTTTAATGGATCTTTTTAATAGGATTTGTTATTGAGATTGTTAAGTTTGCTATTTCGAAATAATCTATTGATGTGTATAAATGGTTTTGTAATATTATCTTGATCCAAAATTACTTCTTGAACAAAATCTAGAGCAAAAATTTATCCATGGTCCTGATCATTGTCAAGTACAACTACATATACATATTATTCTTCAAAGACAAAATCATTAACCTTAAAACCTTATTTCCTCCCTCTGCAAACCTTACATCCCCAGGGGCCCGATGAAATCCACACCCCATTTGGCGAAAGGCTGGGGCTGGAAAAGACAGAATAAGTCTTCAAGTCTTTGACCTCGAAAAATGGCTCCGAAACGTAGTCGACAGAATAAGTCTTCAAGTTAGCTCTTCCATGCACGTGTAGCATGCCATTAGTCACTCGTGGCCTTTTCTGAAGGGGTTTGGAGCATCGGCGAGCAATCTAACGGTCAAGTCAGTTCAAAGTTCAACCAAAAATGGTTCGTCGGTAGTGGAACACTCACCGAGAAGTGGTTGATGTAAAGTGTAATGATAAAGTGCTAAAATTGAAGGGAGACGATATACTTAAGTTTTCAATGTGATAGGAGAAAATGGATTTGAATCCTTCTTCTAATACAAGGAAGAGGAGTAAGGATGGGAAGAAGAGGGCCGTTGGATGAGGAGACACATGTTATTATATTCTCAGGGCTCGTCCCATCCTAGGTGCCAATCCGTCCATCCATAGGTTGGCTAGCATTGAATGTCTCTAACCAAGGCGGCTGAATTAACCGTTTGGGTCTTGCCACATGTCCCATCAATCAGTCAGGGATTTAACTTTGGAAGGATCTTTCTACAAGAGATCTTAGCTGGGATGAGGTGAGGCTGGTGTAACGTTGTGGAAGCGGAGTGTGGGACTTTGCATCTGCTGTGGCTTGTGGATGAATTAGGCTCGTCTACTGGGTGTGCGTTCAATTCTTCCCTCATATAACCACTTCGACTATGCAATCAGCTCATCCCATGCGCAATCACCTTGGCCACCATGTGGCGTGGTATGGATCACCTCTGCTGACGCGTGGTGGATAAGGTGGCGGTCTGACATAGGCCCGTAGTAGAAGTCTTATGATTAGTCCACATATTGAAAAATCTAAAAAGTTTGCTCTTGCTTCCATATTACACAAAAAGCAAAACAATGCATAGAGTGATTGGAGAAGCATCCCGAAGGTAGAAAATCAGCAAAACTATTGAATCATGCTTGCATCCAAGCATCACTCACCATGGCCTTATCTGGTTTACTCCAAACCGAGTTATTTGTCCAAGTGTAAAAACACTCAATTGATCTGACATTCGTAAGCATAACTTTTGAACAATTTTCAAAATCTTTCACCTCATATGAGGTAACATCCATTCTATTACATTTTTCAGCAAATTTAAGCATATTGTTAAAATCTCCCATAATCAACCAAGGCAAGGCACAATTCAAGTCAATCACGATGATGTTATTCCATAATGGCCAACGACTCACAATAGTATGTAATGCACAAACAAAGCTAACTCGAAATGTAAGTGATGTTACCTTACAAGTGGCCGTACAATGGATGACTTGCGGTTTAGTCTCCAACATTTCCTAATTGACTTTCAAGGGATTCCACATAATCAAAATTCAGCCAGCTTGGTGAGTGAGAAAATTATTCATATGCACTAATCCACCAAACTTATTACACCTAACCCAATCTAACTTCGGTTCTCCCGACTTTTTTTTCCAAAATTGCCATTACATCAATGTCATGTTGCTACATGAAGTTCCAAACCCATTTGTTTTAAGGGTAGGTTCCAACCCTTAATGTTCCAAGCTCCGATCTTCCTGACGATATAAGGAGGGCAGTGTCCTTTCTTTTATCCTTCTTAGTTGCTGCAATAAGGGTAATAAGTGTTTCATCCAATTTCCCTTTTAAGTTTCTCATTTGAAGCTACCTTTAGACTTCAATTTTCACTAGTTGTAGCTTTTGTTTCAACATTGAGTCCATTTTGCTTGCTGGTCCGTTTATTACTCATGTCCACAACTGTAAATGGATTATTCCATTCATCTCCCTAACCAGTTTGCTGCATTTCAACCTTATCCACATAATTTTTCGTCCCAACTGCCCTAGTTACGCCTGTAGTCAGATTAGTAATTAATGTAGCCACCACATCCTATTTCAAACTAGGCTGCCCAGTCAACATGCATGCTATCGTGGTGTGGCCGAACATTTTGCAAGTTGAGCAAAATTTCGATTCATGCTCGTAACAAACTTGTTGCTCTCTTAACTTTCCATTAGGTAACCTCATTTTAACCAACCGGATCAACTCCTTTGAAGCATCAACTTCTACAAGAATTCTAGCATATGAAAAGGCCCCTTTGTTGTCGTGAGTAAATCGGTTGAAATCGATTACGCAATTTTAGGTGCAACCTTACTCAAAGCCCTTGGATTCCAACATTCCAATGTGTTAACTAAAATAACTACCTTGCACATTCGGCTCCACATCAGCTAAGAAGCATCCAGTTCACCTACCAGCTGGATCATTGCTTCAGCAACTTTTTCCCTCTCTCTTGCAACACTGATACGGTTACATTTGTAATGCTAGCACTCAATTTTGTTGTAAAATATTCTAGACAAGATCTACCAATTTAGGAACCAACCAACAGCTATCATTTCTATATTGTTCTTTGAATACGTCATTGTATTATATAATCCTTACGGTTGTGATGAATAAAGTATCAAGGCAAATTATATTTTTCTATCTTCTCTAAAAGTTTAACTTCGTATCAGAGCCTGTGACAATGGCAAATGCTAGCAACACTCCTCTAAATGTCCCTGCACCTGCTTCAATTTGCAGCAGCACCTCTACCCCTTAACGGGAAGCAGCAGCTCCTCGCCTTTTGGTGTTAATCTCACTCAAGTTGTGTCAGCCAAGTTGGACAAAAACAACTTCTTGCTGTGGAAGAACATGATACTACCAATCATACGAGGTCATAACCTTGAAGGTTACATTCTAGGGACAAAGCTATGTCCTCAGGAATTCATTGGCAGTCAAGTAAATGGTGAAGCAGGTACCACCACTGAGATGATCATAAACCCAGAATACAGTCAATGGATGTCTACATATCAATTGCTTATGGGTTGGCTATATTCCTCAATGAGTCCATACATTACAATGGGGTTATGGGTGCTACAAACTCAACAGAGCTTTGCACAACCATTGAGGAAAGCTATGGAGTGCAAAATCGGTCTAGAAATACCTTTCTTACTGGTGAACTGCAGAAATCAAGGAAATGTACAATGAATGTTGATCAATACTTAAATAAAGTAAAGCAACTTGCAGACAACCTAGAAATTGTTGGGAAAATTATGACTCATTCAGACTTAGTCACTCAGGTTCTAGCAAGATTAGATGATGATTATACTCATATTGTTGTTCAGATTAATAGCAGAGATTATATATCTTGGGGAGAGTTGTAATCTACGCTCATGACTTATGAAAGAAGGTTAGAACATCTCAATTCTCTAAGAAATGACATGGGTGAAATCAATATCAATCAGACCTCAGCCAACTTCTCCCAAAGATTTGGATCAAATCTCCATGGTTTTAGGTCCTATAGGCCAAGTTTTGGAGGAAGGTTTACTAGTTTTAGCAGCAATAGAGGTGGGAGAAGACGTAGAAACAGAGCAGGCAACTCCTATGGTGGCAATGGTAACTCCTATGGTGGTGGTGATAGACCAATCTGTCAAGTCTGTGGAAAAATTGCTTACAAGGCTAATATATGCAACTTCAGATACGATGATAGGTATAATAGAGTGCCACCAAATCAAAGAGCTAGTTGCAACGCCTCTCCCACAGCATTGATTGCATCTCCCAACCTTGTTAATGACCCAGCATGGTACGCAAACACTGGAGCCAGCAATCACATAACTTCAGACAAAGAGAACCTCACCACAGCTAATGAGTATGTTGGTAAGGAGAAAATCATTGTAGGAGATGGAAATAAGTTGCATATCTTTCATTTTGGCATCACTCACGTTCCAGTTTTGAATGATAAAGTTCTCATTTTAGATAAACTTCTTCATGTACTTGAAATTAAGAAAAACCTCATAAGTGTCTCTAAACTAACCTCAGACAATGATGTTTTCATGGAGTTTCATACTGACTGCTGTTTTGTCAAGGACGAATTCACGAATGAGGTGATCATGCAAGGGAAGCTTAAAGAAAAATTATACCAGCTGGATTTTCCTCACCAAATTACCAAGAGTTCCACTCAAGAGTCAGTCCCCACAAATAAACTCTTCTGCAGCCTATCTTCTAGTAGTCATAGTCATGAGTCTTTTAATTCTACAAGTGATGTATGGCACAAGAGGCTTGGTCATCCCTCTAATCAGGTGATGACTGAAGTTCTCAAAATTTGTAATCTCAAAATTAAAGAAAATGACATCAGGTCTTTCTGCAGTGCTTGTCAACTAGGAAAATCTCATTTGCTACCTTTTCCCTTATCGTCATCACATGCCAAAGGCCCATTAAACCTTGTATTCACAGACATTTGGGGACAAGCTCATATCCTATCTACCTCAGGTTTCAAATATTACATATCGTTCCTTGATGATTTTAGTAGACATACATGGATTTATCCATTAAAACAGAAATTTGAGGCTTTAAGTGTTTTCATTCAATTCAAAAGATTTGTTGAAAATAAACTAGGTTACAAAATAAAGACATTGCAGGCTGATTGGGGTAGTGAATATAGAGTCTTCTCAAAGTACCTGAACCAAAAAGGTGTTGAATTCAGGCACCCATGTCCATATACCTCAGCTCAAAACGGTAGGGTCGAAAACACAGGTAAGTGACTGAGACAGGTCTTACATTGTTAGCCCAAGCCAAAATGCCGTTAAGATACTAGTGAAAAGCCTTCCAAACTGCTACATACCTTATAAATAGGTTACCAACACCAACTCTTAATGGAAAATCATCATATCAGACCATGTTCAACAAAGAACCCAATTACCAAGCACTAAAGGTTTTTGGTTGTGCATGTTATCCCTACCTAAGGCCTTACCAAAACCACAAATTCAGTTTTCACTCAATCAAGTGTACCTTCATTGGCTATAATGAGTCTCACAAGGGCTATAAGTGTCTAAGTTCAACTGGGAGACAATACATTTCAAGACATGTCATATTCAATGAGCTAGAATTCCCCTTCGAGTCCTTAACTTCAAGCAAAACTCAATCAAAACCAATAGTGACAAAAACCATAGTGTCATGATTTTCAAAGTGATACTGAAATAGAGCCTGTAACACTTGAATTAAATGTACCACAGATAAATGAATCTTCTCTACAATTAGATGAAAACAGAATTGCAGAAGTAAATCAACATAGAACAGAAAATCAGGTGGGACATCCTATGATTACTAGAGCAAAAGCTGGAGTATTTAAACCAAAGGTCTATCTTAATAGACTAACTGAAAATCGATCAGAACCCAAGAATGTGGCAAAAGCTTTGTTAAATGACGATTGGAAGAAGAGTTCAGTGTTTTGACAAAGGCTAAAACTTGGGAACTTGTACCCCCTTCACCATAATAGAACATTGTAGGCAACAAATGGGTTTTCAAACAAATGGCTCAGTGCAAAGGTTCAAGGCCAGGCTCATAGCTAAGGGTTTTCATCAAACGCCTGGTATTGATTTCTCTGAAACTTTTAGTCATGTGATCAAGCCTTCAACTCTCAGAATTATACTCACATTAGCTGTCACAAAGGAGTGGGTGATTAGACAGGTTGACATCAATAATGCTTTTCTCAATGGAGAGCATAAAGAAAGTGTCTTCATGGATCAACCTGAGGGATTTATGGATGAATTAAAGCCTGATCACGTTTGTAAACTGAACAAAGCACTCTATGGTTTGAAGCAGACACCTAGAGCCTGGAATGAGAAATTGAAGACTACACTTTTAAGCTAGAAGTTTAAACAATTAGTGGCTGATACCTCGCTCTTTTACTTCAAGAATGAAAATCAAATAATTTTCGCTCTTATATATGTTGATGATATTGTGATTATAGGCAATGATAGAGATCTACTGTAGCAATTCATAACGAATCTGAATAGAAGATTTGCGTTGAAAGACATGGGAAGGCTGAACAATTTTCTTGGAGTTGAAGTACTATGGCATAACTCTGGAATTCATTTTACTCAAACTAAATATATTGATGACCTACTTGAAAGGTTTGAGTTGAAAAATGCAAAGCCTTGTATTACACCTATTCCAGCTGGTAAATTGATGTCCAAGACTAAGGGTGAACCATTGAAGAACCCAACAGTTTATAGGAGTGCTATAGGTGGCTTGCAATACCTTTAGTATACTAGGCCTAATATTACCTTTGATGTGAACAAGTTAAGTCAGTTCTTGCAAACTCCAACTTCATCTCACTGGCAAGCACTGAAGAGAGTCTTTAAGTACCTCAAAGGAACAAGTAATCATGGACTATGAATTCAGAGAAGTGATAGACTTGCCTTGAATGGCTATTCAGACACGTACTAGGCATCCTGCCCTGATGATAGAAGATCAACGTCTGGGTATTGTGTGTACTTGGGTGATAACTTGATAAGCTAGTCTTCTAAGAAACAACATGTTGTAGCCCGCTCAAGTACTGAATCAGAATATAGAGCACTTGCCTCTACTGCTTCAGAAATAGCGTGGATTCAGTCGTTATTCCAAGAACTTGAATTGCCTTTGGATGATGTTCCAATTGTTTGGTGTGACAATATAAGTGCAGGGGCCTTGGCAGCCAATCTAGTATACCATGCTAGAACAAAACATATAGAGCTAGATGTGCATTTTATCAGAGTTAAGGTGATTGCAAAGGAGCTACTAGTGAAGTACATCCCTACCTCAGATCAGATTGTTGACTTGTTAACTAAGGGACTAAGCCATTCTAGATTTCTCTTCTTGAAGGACAAGCTGGGAGTTACCTTGGTACCTGCCAGCTTGAGCGAGGGTGTTAACTAAAATAATTACCTTGCACATTCAGCTCCACATCAACTAAGAAGCATCCAGCTCACCTACCAACTGGATCATTGCATCAGCAGCTTTCTCCCTCTCTCTTGCAACACTGATACGGTTACATTTGTAATGCCAGCACTCAATTTTGTTATAAAATATTCAAGACAAGATCCACCAATTTAGGAACCAACCAACATCTATCCTTTCTAGATTATTCTTTGAATACCTCATTGTATTATATAATCCTTACGGTTGTGATGAATAAAGTATCAAGGCAAATTATATTTTTCTGTCCTCTAAAAGCTTAACTCAATGGAAGCCCCAGTAACGTTATCCACGCCGACAAGGAAGTCTCCTAAATACAAAATATGGTCCACCTTAAAGAACTTGAAGTCTATCATCCACATTCTCAAATTTAAAAACTAGCCAACCGCTTTGATGCACGAAATAATGATATTTCACCCTCCATTGATCACACATTTTTGTAGGAGGGCTGACTTCCCTGGAAAACGGCCAGCAAAGTAACCTACCTAAGAGTACCCCTAGGCTGTTTGGACATCATCCAAGTCATCTTCTTCGAAAATCAATTCATCCGGCAGGTTTGGAAGGGCTTCGAGCTTAAATCCATTTTCGTGCTTGCGGGATCCTTTAAACAAACTTGCCCAAGGAGCTTTAGCAGAATTCTGGTCCACATTGTTGAGTTGAGCCTTCTGAACGTGTCCTCAACACCAAGTATTTGAGACAGTGATTTTGTGACCTCTTCACTAAATTCTTTCCAGAATTCTTTTGCAGCCTCTTGGCTAGCAATTTTAGATGAAATGTGCGAAGAAGCGTTCATACTTTTACGTGGACCAAGTGAACCTTCTGTCGATTTATTTCCAGCCACTGCCGATCTCCCACTGTTTTCACGACTGAAGTCTGGTCATTCGTAGGCACATCATTGTTCTTACTTGGAGTCGAGGCAGTAGGCAGGCTTGGCTTTTTCTTACCCATAGCAGGTTAGAAGAAAAAGAGGCGGATGAACTGAATAAAACCGGTAGAAGGCCAAGGCAGTTAGGTGCCCGCCTGAAAGCTGCGACTGTATGTATGTGAAAGTGTATACACATGTTGGAAATGGACAGGAACAATTTGGGAGTTTTTGAATATTTTCTAAGGAAGGTACAAAAGTATTTTGAAAGTTTAGCCAAAACGGGAAAGATACCCTGCCAAAAGCTAGGCAATGTGCTGCAACAGGATGACTGGATTCAAAAAATTTCCAAATAAAGGGGAAGTAAGTTTGAATACACTCCCCAAAAAGGTAAAGAACGCCTTGAAGAAAATTCTTGAATCTTCAAGGGGTTATCCAAAAGCAAACTGGCCGGTTTCCCAGCACCAAGAAAACCGACCTCCAACTCCAAACGCAGCATAAAATATCAATGAAACCACAATGGTGCTGGACGAAAACACACAAGAAAACAATAAGTTGAAATCCAACCAAGAGCAAGGAGACTCAAAACCAAGCTGGCCGAAAACTCAATAACTCCAAGGAACAGTCAAAACCTCAAAGATTTCCACCAAGAAACTGGACAAATTTGTAAGCTGAATTCGAAACCACTCAAGGATGAGATTCAAACCGAATACAAGGAACGAATGCAAGAAGAAAACTCAAGATGCAAATGGGCAACCAAGTGGGATTTGCTCTCACTAAGCTTGAGAGCTTCTCTCTCTAACACACTAGACTTTTTCCTGGTGCTCTCCCAGTTAACAAAACTAGTCTGTCTAGTCAAGATGTTGGCTAGAAGATTGGCATAAATGGGCATTCTTGTTAAAAATCGAGACAGCAGAAGTCAAACCAATTATTTATTATACTTGTACGATTAAATTATTTGTAAACGGAAATGGAGGAATTACAAATGTCTTGCAGAACATTTTGAGATCCACGTCAGCTTTCATTCATGTCATCCATTCATTCTATATTCCAACAAGAAAGCCAAATCTAAGCTTGAAGAGCTCTATCCAATTCTCAAGAAAGACCAACAACCCTCCCAGTGGCGGAATCAAGATCAATGTCATAGAAGCAAGGCCTTGTTGGTAGACCAGGCATTGTACTCATTGTCCCAACTAAAGGATAGATAAATCCGGCTCCAATGCTTGCCCTGACGTCCCTGATTGGTAGGACAAAACCGCTTGGAGCACCTTTCTCTGAAGCGTCGTGAGAAAATGAATACTGCGTCTTTGCCATGCAGATTGGCAAGTGGGAAAATCCTTGCTTGCTATACATCTCAATCTGTTTCTCCGCCTGCTCGTCCAAAAACAAAGAAATCAATACCAAAAACCAAAATTTAAAGTAAAAACCATATGAAAATAACCTTGATTGACCACATTGAAAAGACTGACTAAGTTTCTCATGCCTATTTTCTATTTGAGACACAAGGTGCACTGTAGGATATGGATTAACTATCGTAATAAATTAGGCTCCAATTGGCAAATTTATAAATAGTTTATAAAGAAGAAGATAATAATCAATAGTAATCATGAATGTGTGGTTGAAATTAATGTTTAACTTGAATTTGTAATTCATTTATAAATTGTTATCCAAATGGAGGCTAAGAAAGCATTATTTAATTAAATGAATATCCAGATACACACAAAGCAAACACACTTACAAAATGAGATCATGTAGTTATGCACAATTTTCGGATTCCAGTAACTGTTGAGTATAGATTTTTACATTATGATTGAAACTTTAAATTTGCATCAGTTCTCAGAATATATTTAAAACTTCAGCTATCAACATTTAGTAGCATACAACATTTTTCCAGGACAAATATCAGTCTAAAAATGATGATTTATACACAGCCCAACTACCATTTTCTAGATATCAGGAACATATAAGTAATGCAGAGTCCAACAACAGAAGTCACTCCCATGTTAAAAGGCAGGTTATCTCTCTAGGTCAATGTCATCGTCCAGCATGTAGACAATCAATTTTGCCAAAGAAAACCATATTTAAGAAGACAAAGAAAGTCAGCATGATCTCTATATAATTTCAATCAAGACCGATATGCAGGTGAAAAATCAATCATATAACTCAAATACAAGATGTTGAGCGGAAATAGGAAATGAAAAGAAACACTGTGGATGTCAAACACTTTACTTGTTCTGAGTACTCAACACCGCTGGCACCATATGACTTCGCTATTGCCTCTATTTTTTCTTTGATACTTATATCCAAGGGATACAAGAATCTCAATGGCTGTGTCACATGTTCGCAGGCTTTTTGAACTGCAATGCCAAGGTCAACCTGAAAAAACAAATGATATTTCAGTCAACATAAAAGACTGTAAAAGTTTGCAGATATAAGGCAGTATAAAGATGGCACAAAATAGCAATAAAGAGTACCTAATAAACCTTTTGGTAGTTAAGGAAGTTGAATTATGCAGTTCATTTTTTACTAAAGCTTGCATGTTCTTCAGTTTGAAATGTATTTTTGTAAGTTTTTTGGTTACCTTTAAACTTATGCTTTGGCATCAAGGATTTCTACTAGAATTGAAGATTCAAGATTCTATATACTGACATTAATGACCACAATAAAACCTCAGTCGATAATTAAAAGAAAATATGCCCCCGTATTAAAAACTCAAGATATATCCTTTTATATACATTAAATGATAACAGTTACTGTTCCCTTAAGGTGTTAGGCCATTTTGGGACACAACTAAAGAATCACTGGGAATTATCAAACAAGTATTCCAAATTTACAACATACTATTTATTACTCCCAGGTGTGTCCGTTAACTAGATTAAATAGCAGGAGATTCCACAACTGCCTTTAAAGTGTAAAAAGATGCTGCTATTGGAAGTCTTCTGCAGACATTTAAGATCCTCAGTAAGTTATCAGTTTTGTAGACTGTTTTTCTTGATTAAAGTTGTGTATATCGGGGCATTTCATGTCGAAGAAGTTTAGACTTTGATGTATGATTCTAATGAAGAAACAGATGAGTTGAATTAGCGGCAGGAGGAGATGGATTAATTGCAGTCAAATACAACTATCCAGGGGAGCTGGCCGATCACCTTACTATTAACTAACAAAAATGAACAATTAATAATTTAATACAACATCTTAATTATTAGTTCATTGATTTCAGGAAATGGATCATTTCCATTCATTAAAGCATGACACATGTTAATAGACATGCAAACCAAAAGCAAAATCTCAATACAATATTGACCTGACAATCTAGCATTCTAGCTCAACAAAAAACTAGGCTAAAATGGATCATTTCCCTTCGTTAAAGCATGACACGTGTTGATAGACATGCAAACCAAAAGCAATGTCTCAAAACAATATTGACCTGACTATCTATCTCAACAAAAGACTAGGCTAAAATGGATCATTTCCCTTCCTTAAAGCATGCACATGTTAATAGACATGCAAACCAAAAGCAAAATCTCAAAACAATATTGACCTGACAATCTAGTTCAACAAAAGACTAGGCTAATCCTTTACAACTTGCTGTGACGTCAACAAGAGGGAGACAGCAAGAAACGGGAAGAGACAAACAATTAGCATTAGTAACAAAACAGTAAAGTGGTGTACTTTCACCATCCAAATGGATACAGATCAACATACAATTAATATAGGTTTTAAAACGATTATTGCATAAATTTAGTGAAGGGCATGTTGCCATAGTTCTTTTAACTTTCATGCGATCTTATTATGTGCTTTTAATACTTCTGCTTTTTCAGTAGTCCTTACATTTCATCTCTTTTTACTTGAGCAAGAACTAGTTTAATCCTTAACGTTAGTAAGTTTACAAGGCTATATTACTTTATACAATTGACAACCCCTAAAAACAAACACTAAGAGGGTGTTTGGTGTAGATTAGAATTAGATTTTTTGGTTTGAAATGTGTGGTTGAAAAGTTGTGGGACCATAAAAGATGTGGTTAATATTGATTATTTGATTTTGACTTTGGATTAAAATCGGATATTAATCCTGACCAAGCAGGGGCTAAATTTAGTAACTAACCGCTCCTTTCCCTCCATGCGCATGGTGAGAACAAATAACAGCATCAAAAGCCCCTGCTGCTAAAGCCGCATTCCTGACTGCACTTAGTTCAGCTTCAGAATCAGTTGAAAACTTGTTGACAGCAACAACAACATTAACACCATAAGCTTTAGTATTTGAGATATGCCTGGCCAGATTAATGCAACCAGCTTCAACAAGAGCCACATTTTCAGTCACATAGGCACGGTCAAGAGGCTTGCCAGCCACAACCTGGGGCCCTCCGCCGTGCATTTTGAGGGCCCTTATGGTTGCTACAATAACAACACACTGAGGGGTTAAACTGCTATATCGACACTTAATATTCATAAACTTCTCTGTACCAATATCTGCCCCAAAGCCTGCTTCAGTAACCACAAAACCATCAGGTCCCACCAGCTTTAGTGCTATTTTATCTGCAACAATTGATGAGTTCCCATGAGCAATATTTGCAAA
This sequence comes from Fraxinus excelsior, assembly GCA_019097785.1. Classification (NCBI taxonomy): domain Eukaryota; kingdom Viridiplantae; phylum Streptophyta; class Magnoliopsida; order Lamiales; family Oleaceae; genus Fraxinus; species Fraxinus excelsior. The sequence continues at coordinate 19,970,888 of CM032626.1, forward strand.
AGGACCAGCATGGACAAGGACAGGGGTGCCCTCAAGAGTTTGCATCAATGTAGGATTAATAGCATCTTTCATCAACACAGTCAGAGCACCTCCGACTCCAAGATCATCAGCTGTAATGGGATCACCAGCCTTGCTATTTCCAATTACCATTTTGCCAAGCCTCTCTCTCATGTCAGATAGGGACGTTGTGAGAGCCAACACTGCCATTATTTCACTAGCAACTGAAATGTCAAATCCTGTTTCTCTTACCATCCCCTTTTCTTCAGGACCCTGGCCAATAGTAATTTTCCTCAAGAATCGGTCATTAACATCCATTACTCTTCTCCATGTGATGGATTCAGGATTGATATCGAGCCTGGCAAATTTCTTAACTTCTTCTGGTGTAAGCTCTTCAGGGTTGGTCTTGGAGATGCCAAGTTTCTTCAAACGGGTAAACATTATGTCGTTGAAACTCCTTCTACCTTCTTTATTTGGTGGGCACAACCGGTTGAAAAGAGCCTTATCAGATTGTGTGGATTCATGGAAGATTCTAGTATCAATGGCTGCAGCAAGAAGGTTATTTGCAGCTGTTATTGCGTGGATATCCCCTGTCATGTGAAGATTGAACTCATCCATTGGGATTACTTGGCTATAACCTCCACCAGCTGCGCCCCCTTTGATTCCAAATGTAGGTCCTTGTGATGGTTGGCGAAGGCATGTGACCACCTACAAGAACCAGACAGAAGGGAGGAGAAATAATCCTATCTTTAGAACAATATAAAAAGAGAGATGTTAGAATGGTCTATTCTTTACAATTGGTCAGGCTGGCAATTTCTTAGGCATTTACTTCAGATAACTCTTTGTTTGAAACTATTAAATTATTTGATGTCAAAAAATAAGGCTAACGGAGAAAGTGTCCTACAACAGCATATAGGGAGATGCCAAAATTCAATTACCATTCATTATTAGATTCTAATAATAATTTTTGTTGCAGCATCAAATGCGCTTTATTAGTGTGGTAAGATCCATGCTTTCGAAGTTTAACAGCTGTTTCTTCATGCCCAATGAGATTTTAACTTTCTGTTCAGCTCCCAATATTAAGCAACATCAACTTTCATTTGATGCCCTTTTCTCACGCTCTTCTTCTGGTATCATCCAGAAGACAAATCTGAAAAACCTTTGCTAGAGGCTCTAACTTGATCTAACATCTATATGTATACTACTTAAAAGCCGAAACAGGAGTAAAGATAAAGAAACTTATGCAAGAAATATAGACAAAAAAGACAAATAAAAGTGACATAAATATTACCTTTTTATCAAGAAAAGCTCCCAACGCTTGACAAAGACCAACAGTAGTAGTGGACTTGCCTTCTCCAAGAGGTGTTGGAGTAATCCCTCCAACCACCACATAATACCCATCTCCTCTACCTTTCAGTTCTTCAATCACTGACAGTAATACCTATAATGCTCACATAACTAAAATTAGTCACCCAATTTCAGACATCAAAATAAAATGCAAATGAATTTTAAAACAGACAAACTCTGTTCTAGTGCATACCCATAAGCATTCATATAGATCATCGCCTGACATTATCATAACGCTAACTCGTTTATAAAGAGAAGTAGAAAAGCAAATCAATATAAGAACACAGAAAAAAAGCCTATGTTTGGCCACCATTATCTCAAAAACTCATTTTCACCACACGTTAGAATCGAAAAGTTTACTTGCTTTTTAACCGCACCTTTCTCCAAAACATCACTATTCTAAAATACATTTTTTTTTTTCCAAAATTACATTTTAATGAAGCCCAAACAAGGGCAAAGCAATACCTTGGCTTTGTACTTGCCATAGAGATCGTAATGGTGGGGGCTAAGATTGAGTTCTTGGGCAATCTCAGAGATATGAAATGGTTCGACTGAATTAGCTATATCTATATCTGCCGGCACTGGCGATGCCACTTGCAGTTTCCTCACTGTCTTGCTCATTATTTTCTTGTTTCAATGCAAAATCTTGAATTTCTTTTTTGGTGGGCTGTCTTAAGATATTGATTCCAGAACGTGAATTTGTCCAGGATATTGTGGCATCTATGTATCGATCAATGGGTTGAAGAGTGTGATGAACAGTAAATCTAGCAAAGAACACATTGTCAGAATTTGTGGCTTGTGGGGACGGTCTTATCTTTTATTAAGCCACTCCTGATAAATTAAAATTTTTATTCTTATTCTTCTACTCATTTTCAATCACACATTCTTCAATAAATTAATATTTTTCATCACATCAATAATTTTTCCTTTTTTTCAATCATACATTTTCCATCAATCTACTATTTCAAAATACATTCGTCCGAAATAATGTGGTTCAAACACACCCTAAAATATAATCATAGTACGTTGGAGAGTGAGATAAATTCATGTTGAACCTCAAACCTCTAGTGCACAAAATAACACATTTACCATATGAGCTACCCTTCTTTTTGTTAAACATTGGTATGGTTATTAGTTAATATTTAGTCATTATTTACCGTGTTTAAAAAATTAAAAGAGAGAATAGTGTTGAAGAGAATCGAACCCAATTGATCTACACAGAATTTCAATAAAAGTTATACAATAACATATAATATATTTCGTAAATCTTATTTAATTTTTTTCTCAGCACGAGCAACCGCCCCGACTTGCCGGGTGCTGGATTCGCCCTTAGCATACCTCTCGCATACTAAGCGAGCACTCTACCATTTGAGCTACATCTCCTTCACCTTATAAAAACTTTATGAGTTTTTAAAAAACTCGTACTAACTTCGAAAAATTGAACAGTAACAATTACTAAGCTCTCAAGTAAAATCGTTTTGAATTCAACAAAAATCGCGCGGTGCAATCTCGGGGAGGACCGATCCATGGTTTGGCCCGATAACCCACATGACCCATCCTATTGAACCATATTAATTTTTGGGAAAAACACGACTACAATACATTAAGTATACAATTGTACATGGATTAATAGCGGAAAATCTTCTATTTGAGACTTTTTATACGAAAACCCCCGTACCATCAAATTTGCTGTAAAATACAGTAAAGATGTTAAAGTTAAAAATAATAATTCCAATTTTTAGTATCCTAACTTTTTATTCTATTACGAATTATACCCAATTTTTTTTATGTGCCAAGAATGTAATGAAATTTATGATAGAATTGATGAAATTCATGCCAAGGAAAATGGCCTGGTTTGTGACTATATTGGTACAAATTGTTCCACTAACTCAAATAATCCAAGTCCAAAAAAAATAAGGCACACAGATGGTCCACTTGATAAATGCACCATCTTTTAGCCCAGTTCGTTACGTTGATCGGGTCAAATAAGACCCACGTGTCAATTCGCAATCCTTGATAATTTATCTTCAAGATAAATCACGCTATGATTTGACCAAATCAAATAGAAGTTATCTGAAAACAAATTGGGTATCTCAACTGAATATATCTTATCAGATTCAGTTTCGTAATGTCCTCATCAATCCCGCTAGACGGTTATCCCACTACTATAAATTTCGTGGTCAATTTTACGTTCAAGGACAAATAAGATACTACCTACTCTAAGTTACTTCTTCTTTCTCGTCTAGTATTCCTAGAATTCTTGAAAAGCTTTTCTGACTTGACCGTCGGAGGATCTTCGGCCAGCATCACACCGGTGTCCTCTTGAGATCTTTTGCGATCTTTCTTCCTCATTTTACTTAACACAAGATTGTTGGTGGCTTGACCAACTCGATTTTCTCAACGGTAGGATCCATCGTCTACAATTTAGTGCCCACCATGGTACCCTAGCAATCATTTTTACGAACAAAATTCTTACCATTACTATTCATTAATCACCATGTTAGGGACTTCTGAAATACATCGTACAGATGACTCTACTGATTACACTTTGGACGAAACTACTCGTCAAGGAGTAGAACGAATGATTAGCCAGGAGGTGGAAACAATGAGGCAACAGTGAGACAGCTTAAGTCATATCACCGCTCTGCCAACCATTACACAGCCAGCCCATTCGACCCAGCCAGTCCAGCCGACGATTACTTAGGATGATGTTATTTATCATGCCTCCACACACTCTCAACCTACCATTTGGTCTGGCGAAGTAACTGCACAACTAGCCCAACTCATCATGTTGACAAAGTAGAATTCACAAAAATTGGAAAGACTAGAAGTGGAGAATGTTACCATCCGTGTGGAGAATCAAGACCTTCAAGAAAGGGTGAAATCATTGGCATTCGATCCAACTTTGGTACATCCATCATGTTCTCACACTCCCTTTAGGCCTATACCTTCACTTGACCAAAATGGACTTAGGACCATTTGTTCGAATGTTCAATTCGCCAGACCGCTGAACGAAGGGTCAGAAGATGTACAACCATAGCCTACTAATAGACAAGATCCAGAGTTCTTACGAAAGTTAGCGACGATTGAATCCATGGTTCAACGTATCCCTGGGATGCATGCACCAATCAAAAAGAGTACAGCCAGTTATTTCATTGACTCTCCCTTTATTGACGAGATTGCCCTAGTGGAAATGCCCAAAAAGTTTAGCTTCCCTAACATAAAGCTCTACAACGGGATGGTTGATCGGACGATCATATAGCTCAATACAGACATGCAGTGTTTATTACTTCTATACTAAGAGACTTTTGTGAGGCTTGCATGTGTAAAGGGTTCTACTCCAGTCTTGTGGGGCCAACCCAACAATAGTACACAAACATTCTAAATAATTCTATATCGTCGTTAGTACAACTAACTGATGCTTTTGTTGAATAGATTGCAAGCAGCAGAAAACTTGAGAAGCATTCTAATCATCTCTATCATATATTGCAAAGGAGAAGTGAATCACTTTGTGGATTTGTCGGACGATTCAACCGGGAGAAAGCCTTTATTCCTAGCTGCAACCAACAAACTATTGTTTCTGCTTTTTTAAATGGGCTCATCCCAGAAACTGATTTGTATATAAGGAACTGACCAAATATCCATGTAGTATAATAGAGGATGTCTTAGCTAAAGCCAGGGCCTAGATTAAATGGGAAGAGGATGATGCTAACTTCAATTTCACTAGATGACAACCCCCCCTAAAGAAGAGTCGCGACAACAAAGCAGGGTTGAGAAACGTCCTACAAATACATATCATCCTCCAAATAGGAGGGACACCAAGCGCAAAAAGCTACCCAAACCATTTGATCGTCCTTCTGTAAGGACAAAGGTTAGGATTCCTGAATACAACATTTCAATCAGACCAAGAGAACTAATTGTAGTACTAAAGGAGATGGACATCACAGTGAATTGGCCCAGAAAATGAGAACCTCTAGTGACCAACTTGACAAGATTAAGTGGTGTGAGTTTTATGCAGACCACGGCCACTAAACAGATGATTGCATTATCTTAAGATTGGAAGTGGTGGAGCTGTTGAAGTGGGGACACCTTATTGACCTTCTGATTGAAAAAGGAAAAGAGAATGTTGCCAGACGACAACAACCACATGGTAAGCAGGCTCAAGTCCGGCGGTAGTGCGGACACATTATATAACTATTAACTTCATCACCGGCGGGTCAAAAGTTAGAGGGATAACGAGGCAGCGACATTAGGACATACGCATCGAGCAGCTCATCTTTACTAGAGTCTAAACCAAGTAAGTGATTCAAACTTACCACTTATCATTAGCTTCACTACCTCTGAGGCTACACATTTACTCAATCCATATCATGACACTTTGATCATATCTTTGAACATCGTCAATTGCTTGACCAAGCGTATCTTGATAAATAATGGCAGTAGTTCGAACATACTTTTTTTGGAAACCATAACGGCTATGGGAATTCTAGAAAAAAAAACATTACTCGTCGGACAATAGTGCTAATTGGTTTCAGTGGTGAACAAAAGAACACTTTGGGTGAGATGGTGTTGCCTGTTTATGCAAAAGAAGTTAACCTGCACACTCGATTCCTCATAATGGATAGCCCATCAGCATATAATGTTATCTTGGAGAGGAAAAATTCTAGGGTGACAGGCTCATTGACCGAGCTAAAAACAGGGTGCCTACGTGGCGTCCCCTATTGGCTGGTCGCCTAACCAGTGTCAGGCAACCAGCCAATAGGAGGCGCCACGTAGGCGCCCTATTTTTGGCTCGATCAATGAGCCTGTCACAGTAGCACGGCTCTTAGGAGAGACCCTGGATCCATGAAAAGAAGGCTGCATCAACATTTCATCAAGTACTATGTTTTCTTACCAAATGGAGAATAAGGGAGATTCTTAGTGACAAAAGGGATTCAAGAGATTGCTACCAGAATTCACTCCGCTATGACCAATGTCCTTTATAGAAATTACAGCAATTTCAGCCCGTCATCCCAGACCATCCAGATTTGGAAGAGCTAGATGAAGTACAGATCCACCCCGACTTTCCAGAACACAAAACTCAAGTGAAGGCGAGGTTAAAGCCAAATTTTAGGCAACGCCTTATCAAGTTTCTCATGGAACACCATAACTATTTTGCTTGGTCTCACACAGACACGATCGGTGTTGACACAGAAATAATGACACACAAATTAAATGTCGATCCCTAATACATTCCGATCAAACAGAAGTGAAGAAGGTTTGGTCCTGAATGAAACCTCATTATTAATGAAGAGATACAAAAACTTATAGATGCTGGCTCCATACGAGTAGTCCATTACCTAGACTGGCTCGATGTCATCATTGTGAAAAGAAAGAATGGTAAGTGGAAAGTCTGTATAGATTTTACATACTTGAACAAGGCAAATCTGAAGGACAGCTTTCCACTTCCACATATCAACATGATGGTCGACTCAACAGCTGGTATAAACTTCTAAGCTTTATGGATGCCTTTTTCGACTAAAACCAGATTCAGATGCACCCAACTGACCAAGAGAAAACTGCTTTCGTGACGGAGCGAGGCACATTCTGTTACAAAGTCATGTCATTCAGTCTCAAAAATGCTAGAGCAACATATCAATGGCTAGTGTATCATATGAAACTCAATCCATCCAAGTGTTCATTTAGATTATCCTCTGGCAAGTTCTTAGGTTACTTAGTAACCTAGTGAAGAATCGAGGTAAACCCGAACCAAACTCAATCAATTATTAACATCCCATCTCCAACTTGCATGAAGGAAGTTCAGATGCTTACTGGAAGACATGCAGCTCTTAACATGTTCATCTCTTAATCTTCCAACAAACACTAGAAATTCTATAACATATTGAGGAAAAACAAAACTTTCGAATAAACTCCAGCATGTGAAGAAGCACTTTAACAACTAAAACAATACTTAAGTTTACCTCCACTCTTGTCAAAATCGAAAAATAGAGAATAACTCTACATGTACTTGACAGTATCGAAGATAGCTATCAGTGCAGTTTTAGTTCATGAAGAAGGAAAGTAACTCCATATTAACTATGTTACCAAAACGTTACTGGATGCAGAGACCTGCTATTGCCAACTGGAAAAATTAGCTTTGTCACTTGTTAGATTGGCTCGAAAACTAAGGTCTTACTTCCAGAGCCATTCAATAGTTGTCGTAACATCCTTCTCGCTGAAGCGAATACTCCACAAACCTAAGTTATCCAGACGACTAACCAATTGGGTCATCGAATTAAGTAAATATGATATTTTCTTTGCACCTCGTACTGCCATAAAACCCTAGGTACTTGTAGATTTCATCGTTGATTTCACTCCTAACTCTCAGGTCCTATCCTAAAAAGAACTTTTTTGCTTGACGGACGAACATAGGCACATGGATGCTCCAGGTGGATGAGTCAAGCAACATCAATGTTGTAGGTTTCGGCATTATTCTAACATCACGAAAAGGAGAGCAGATAGAATAGGTGGTTAGGTGTGAATTTAAGGCAACTAATAATGAGGCAGAATACGAAGTACTCATTGTCGTGCTGATCTTGGCAAAGGTTATATGAATTACTCGAATAAATGTCCCCAGTGATTCTCAACTCATTTTATACCAGATCCAATGCACATTTCTAGCCAAAGATGCAAAGATGACATCTTACCTAGAGTTAGTCAAACAGTTCTGCAGCAAGTTTGATGAGTTCCAAATCACTCAAGTTCTTCGAACCGAAAACGTCCAGCAGATGCACTAGCTAGCCTAGGAACAATTATGAATATGAAACAAAGTAAGGTCATCCTGGTGGCCTACTTACAATGGCCAGTGATTCGAAAGTCGAACGAAACCAAAAGTTTTCATTCGATGGAAGAGCAACCTTGGATGACGCCGATTGTAAACACTTCCAAAATGATAAATTGCCACCGACAAGAATTAAGCTCGTCGAACTAAGGTTAAGGCTGTCAGATTTTGTATTATAGATGGTAAGTTGTATAAAAGATCATTCTTTGGACCCTATCTCCGATGCATTGACAACGCTTAAGTCGAATATGTCTTAGTTGAACTTCACAAAGGGGAATGTAGCAATCACTCAAGAGCCCGAAGCTTGGAGCACCGTGTCCTCACCACTGGGTACTATTGGCCAACGATGTGGGCTGACTCTTTTAATCTTGTTAAGAAGTGTGACTGATGTCAACTATTCGCCAATATCTCGCACCTCCCTCCCAAATGGATCAACCTTATTCTTTCACATTGGCCATTCATGAAATGAAGGATGGACATTGTCATGAAACTTCCAACTGCTCCAGGACAACGTGTCTACATACTAGTAGTCATGGACAATTCCACGAAATAGATTGAAGCAGTGGCACTCTCACAGGTATGTGATCATGAAGATATCCAATTTGTCTGGAAAAATGTGATGTGTAGGTTCAAGGTTCTAAAAGAAATAGTCACCGACAATGGATCACAATTCATAAGTATTGGGTTTCAAAAAATTTGCAAAGCATGGAATATCAAGCTGAACTTCTCCACTCCGTAGTATCCCCAAGACAACGATCAAGCCAAATATTCCAACAAGACTATCGTGAAAACATTTAAGAAAAGACTATCTGAAGGCAACGATAAAAGGGCAGACGAGTTATCTAGAGTCCTTTGGTCCTGCTGCACCACCGTTCGAACATCAACTGACAAAACTCCATTCTCATTAACTTACAGCATGGGAGCTATCATACCAAGTAGAAACAGACACTCCAAAATTTTGGTATGCATAAACAACTGATGAGTAGAATCAAGTTGATTTTGTCATGAATTAGATCTAGCAGATGAACGAAGAGAAAGAGCATTGGTTCGTACAGCCGTATATCAAGAAAAGTTGCCCAACGCTTCAACCGACAAGTAAGAACCAGAACCTTCAAAGAAGGTGAGTGGGTGATACAAAGAGTATTCCAAAACACCAAATAAGCATGTGCATAGAATCTTACAACAAATTGGAAATGACCATACCTAATCACAAAGGTCGTTGGACAAGGAGCCTACAAGCTACGCACCTTTGATAGAGAGATATCAACAACAGTTGGAACACCATTCATCTTTGCAAATATTATTTCTAAGTCTCCTAAAACTCTTTTCATTTCTTGTGTTTTTATTTACACTCAAAACTCGTGCAAACTTAAGCATCAGAGAGCTGACAGTCCTAACCTTTCTATGCTTTTAGGATAATCAATAACAAAGTTTTGTGTGGACCAAACAAATCATGCCACCCTTCCATCACGGGACATCTCCGTTATTTCCTTAATGATTTTGTAATTCTCATTTTTAAATTCTTTACTACCATCAGGATCAACACTAACTTAAGCATCGAATAGTTGATGGTAGAAATGACATTGGGGTCCTAACCTTTCTCTACTTTCAGGATAATCAATGACAAAGTTTTACGGGGTTGACCAAACAAAGCATGCCACCCTTCCATCATGGGACATCTTCGTTATTTCCTTAATGAATTTGTAATTTTCCTTTTTAAAGTCTTTACTACCATCGGGATCAACACTAGCTTAAGCATCGGAGAGGCGATAGTAGAAATGCCATCAGCGACCCTAACTTGTCTTTGCTCTCATGAGATTCACCAAGTAGAAAAGTGTATCACTCATTGAAGTTCAAGAATTTCTTCATCAATGGGGACATGGAAAGCCTTAAATGTGGGGAAGAAGATCTTGTAAATACACCAAGAAGTATTTAGAATCTAGAAGTTGGTCGATAAAAATGGCCACATAGATTCTATCAAGACATCTAGAAGAAGAAGACCGCACGATTGCCTTCAAGTTGTCTATACAAGTTAGGTCCTACCATCACCATTATGCCAATATGAATGAAGACTCAGTTGCCTTCAAATTGGGATAGCCTTCAAGTCAACCAATAACATTACTTGCCAAATCAGATGGATCGGACTAATCGAATCCTTTGTAAGAATGCATTTATGAGTCTATCTTTTTGGAAGTAAGTCTGATTTCTATTTGAATATTATGATCATAAACTCTTGTACTTCATATAAAATTTTAAAGTTTGATATTTCATCAAGTTTTAGCATACAATCCCAATAAATCTACATATCACATAATTTAGAAAGACGTAAATTTAAATACGCTCATACAAATACTAAAACATAAGTGTGAAAGGAAATGCCAACCAGGAAGCACAATTGGAAAATGTGCTAGTAAAAAAGTTCAGGCTTGCCCATCATCAGCATTCCCGACTCCCTTGCCAAATGTAGTCCTGACTTTGAGCTACTCTTCTACCATATTCGACATACCAAGCATATGGCACGATTTAGCATAATCAGCAATCGCTTTTGTCCACATCTCAACTAACGTGTTCGCCTTTCTTATAATCATTCATAAGAAATGCTCTAGTGGCTATTTCAACTTCCAACTGGAAATTCTCTATATGGTCCTCTAGAGAAGCAATCTGAGACCCAAAGATTTCTTTAAGTTTGCAACCTCTTCCTCCAATGCGAGCTTCTCATGAACCATCTCGGCTAGCTCATCTATCACCTTTCTAGCAACCAAGTCAGCATCTTTCTTCCCAACCCTCAAACTTTTGACTTTCCCATGTAATGAAGTATTTGTGTCCTATAATGAGTGGACCTTTTTGGCATGTCTAACAGCTTCATTTTTTTGAAAAATAGAGCTTTGCCCTGGAATCAACGAAATAAGTTCGCATCAAATGATTAGGTTATCCATAATGAAGTATATAAAAATATAATATACCTGGAAAACTAAGCCATATGTTCTCGGCTTCCTTTAGTGGTCCAAGTTGCTAATAGTGCATCCGGTCTTCAAGAAATAATAGACCTTCATCAAGTGCCACCATCCCTGATTAGAGAACGCAGATGAATTGGAGGGAAAGATAAACATGATCGAATTATCGTTTGTCAACAAAGGCCCCGAATGATCGCATTTGCGGATTAACGGGAATGGAGCATCAGGTAGTTCGGTGTTGCATTTTTTATATCACAAGTGTACGATATCGTAACAAATAATATAGTGAACCTAAGAGTCCGGATTATCATTTTCACGAGAACTATACTTTAATACTGGATATATTTTTCCTACTATTATTTGACAAAAATAACAGATAAAAAACTTCAAATGTTGTGAGAATAGATTTTTCTAAGTAAACTAAATGCCTAAAATGATGAAAACTAAAGCAATGAAAATTATAATGGAATGACAAACACAATGGATCAAAGTTTCACGTATCTAAAGTGTATTAGGGCAAAACAATGTCACTTATTGATCACCTTAGTTCCTGATTCAAGATTCTAGCCTAATGTAGTTTCGATCGAATTCTCCTACGATATTCAATTTACCCCTATCGAGTTCTCATTGAGCCTATTCAACTAATTCAATTCTATATCTCTATGCGAATTATCCTTAATTAAACGAGTTAAGGCACTAATAATTCATATGACGATCGCAACACTTAGTATATGTATCTCTACACGTTATACCTCATTATCGAATTTTATTACAAGTTCTAAATTCAAACTCGCATCTCGATTCGTAAGAAACTCAATAGGTCATCAAATTATTGGCCAGATAATTTAAAGTATTACACTAATAATAAAATCAACACGTGGAAGAATAAAACTCAGAAATTTTTGAATCAAATAACTAAGGATCTCAATAAGTTACATTGTTTGCACTAATAATAAAATTAGCTACTCATAATTAAAATAATAAAATAAATAACAAAAATCGAATACATCACCGAATTTAAATGATATAAAAGATGGAAAGGAAGTAGCTCTTGCACTAAGATCTCCTTCCGCTTCCAATTCTTGATTTTGATTCAATTCCTTGATGTAGATCTTCTCGCAAATTTCACATTTTTCTTGTGTTTTTCTCTCTATTTTGCAAGGTGTGGAACCCCTAATTCGTGGCCCTTCATCCCTATTTATACTTCTCTCATAGTCTTGGCCGAATAGGAGTCTTCTTAATGGGCTTTTCATGGCCAAGAAACTAAAAAAAATCTAAACGACGATGGCGCTGCAAATCTGTTATTTTTCAGCAAGTGAAGCGCTGTGTTTACGACGCCTGGGTGCTGAGTTGCAATCTACTTTGCATCTATTTCAGTATTTTTGTCATAACTTTTTATTCTGATATTCGATTAAGGAGATTCAAAATGTGTTCGAAAGATAACTCAAAGATCTACAACTTTGATAGACATAGCTCTCTTCCAATTTAAACATTTACTAGGCCTAAAATGAGTCTCAATCTCTAACTAAAAACTTGAACATCCTTGCGCTGTCGGAAATTGATTTGTTTTCACTCCTTTTAATCTTTAGTTGTATCTATTTGACCCCTAGCATTCTTGAATCTTCATCGTAAGCTTTGACACAAATTTTGAGTATTTTCACTTTAATCCCTAAACCTTGGATCTTGCCCTTTTTCGCCCTTTTTTCTTTCCTTCAACCAAAACACTAGCAAATACATTAAATTCGTTCTATAATCAACAAATAAAGCAACCAAATGAAGCTAGAATGGTATGAAACTCGTGTGTAAAACACACACTCATCAAATACTCCCAAACTTAACATTTTGTTAGTTCTCGAGCAAACACATACACAAAGAAAATCAACTAAAAGAAAATACGATACACAACTTAGTTAGATAGTCTGTCGTTAAACTCAGGACTGAGATCAATGTATCACATCTATGAATGACTTCAAAATTACATAACATGAGTCAATTTTTACTTATCACATGCAAAAGGGTGTATGTGTGTGTGTGTGTGTGTGTGAAAAATCAAGTACATTGTCTACATTCATAACGAATTCTACTATCACTCCAAACTATGTGATTAGATGGTCCGGTCTATGATCAAAACCCGTCGTCAACAAATGGTATAATGGGTCTTAAACTCGTATTACCCTTTCATTCGAGTGGAACTCATATAAAAGAGTGGGAGACTAACTGTAGTGGTAAAAATTGTTCCAATAGCTCAAACGATCCAAGTCCAAAAAATAAGGCCCACAGATGGTCCACTTGATAAACGCACCATCTTTTGGCCCAATTCGTTATGTCGGTCGGGCCAAATAAGACCCACGTGTCGATTCGCAATCCTTGAGAATTTATCTTCAAGATAAATCACGCTATGATTTGATAAAATCAAGTAGAAGTTATTAGAAAATAGATTAGGTGTCTTAACTAAACAGATCTTATCAGATTCAATTCCAACTAACAAATCTCATAGAGTCTTCGTCAATCCCACATAGATGGTTATCCCACTACTATAAATTCTATGATCAGTCATATGTTCAGGGACAGAAAAAATACTACTATACTCTAAGTTACTTCTTCTTTCTTTTGGTTTAGTATTCCTAAAATTCTTGAAAAGATTTTCTGACTTGACCATCGAATGATCTTCGGCCGGCACCACATCGGTGTCTTCTTGAGATCTTTTGCGTCCTTCTTCCTCATTCTACTTTTTCACAGGATTGCTGGTAGCCTAATCGAATCGATTTCATCAACTGTAGAATCCACCGTTTATAGTGACTAATGGAAATTATGTGATTTGTTGGTGAGATAGGCGCTGAGATTCAAGGGAAATGGTGTGATATGTGATTAATAGAATTATTAGTGATCATGGCCGATTAATTGTATAATTTGAGTTAGAATTAATAACAAGCATGACAACAGTCCCTTGACAGCAAACAGTAACACGTTGTAGTTCCAGAATTTTAGGGAATAGAATCTTGTTTGTTGGCCAGCTGGTTGGATTAGTTAAGCCTGTTATTTATCATTCCAGAAGCTTCCTATATCTGTATAAATTAGTGTATTCCCGTCATTCAATAGAGCAAGAATTTAAGCTTCAACATCTTCAGTTTATTCACTTGGTATCAGAGCCAATAAATGGCTAACACTGGCTCAAGCAACCAGTCGAATCCATCAGAGTTCAATATAGCTATAGCTATTCACTCTGCTGCTGGCCACATTTCAACTTACCGAATGAAGATCACTCAAACATCTTCGGTGAAGTTAGATAGAAACAATTTTCTACTATGGAAGAACATGATTATGCCCATAATCAAAGGGCACGATCTAGAAGGATACCTGTTGGGAACAAGAGAATGTCCACCGGAGTTCCTAGCCACACAGACAACAGTTAGCTAGGGAAAAGCAGTAGAAATGACTCTAAATCCAGAGTTTCAGAAGTAGATCTCAGCTGATCAACTCCTTATGGGGTGGCTTTATTCTTCTATGACCCCAGAAATAGCTATGAAAGTCATAGGTTGTACAAGCTCAAGTAAATTATGGATGGCTATTGAAGAGAGTTTTGGTATACTGAATAGATCAATGGTGGTGTTCCTCACTGGTGAACTACAAAGAACCAGAAAAGGAACAATGACAATGGATCAATATTTAACCACCATCAAACAGCTGGCGGACAACCTGGAAATAGTTGGTAAACTCATTGATCTAAGTGATTTAATCACACAAGTTTTATCAGGATTAGATGAGGAGTATACTCCCATAGTAGTTCAGATAAGCAGCAGGGAAACGATCTCCTGGCATGAGTTATCATCAGTACTCATGACTTTTGAAAGTCGACTTAAGCATTTAAATCAAGTTAGAAACAGCTTCATCCCACTCAATGTCAACCAATCAAGTGTTCAGCTAGCACATCGAACTGGTTCTGGTTTCAGTAGAGGTGCTAGAGGAGCTGGCAGTGGCAGATTACCCAGCTATAGAGGTAAAACAAGAGGAATATGAAGAATTTCATTTGGCCGGCAAAATGAAACTAGAGGGCCATGTCAAATTTGTGGATTAAGCAACCACTCTGCAAGCTACTGTTATAACAGATTTGATGAAAGATATATGGGAAGCAAACCAGTTAAAACTGGGCAGCAAAATTTCAGTACATCACCATCAGCCTATGTTGTATCACCTGGAATTCCTGAGGATCCAGTGTGGTTTGTTGACTCTAGGGCTAGTAATCATGTGACTAGAGACAAAGATAACCTGAACAATGCAATGAAATATAAAGGTAAAGAGAAATTGCTTTTGGTAATGGAGATATGTTACATATTGCTCATATTGGGAATGCAAAATTTCCTGCACTATGTGATAAATCACTCACTTTAAACAATCTGTTACATGTTCCCTCAATCAAAAGAAATTTGGTAAGTGTTCCCAACTCACAAGTGACAATAGTGTATTCATGGAATTTTATTCGAATTGCTGTGTTGTGAAGGATCTTCAAACGAGGAGAGCTTTGTTGCAAGGAACGCTTAAGGATGGATTGCACCAGCTGCAGTTGCCTAATCCCAAGCTAGAAAGAATCACTATCCAGTCAAGCCACCAAAATAACTTGCAATGCCTTACAGTCAAATCTAGCATTGATAATCAGTCTTTAGTTAAACCAACTTCAGAGTCAGAACTTAATCTTTGGCATAGGAGGCTAGGACACCCTTCAAATCAGGTGTTGAGTCAAGTTCTTAAGTCCTGTAATCGAGTTATTAATTTCAATGAAACTCTTTCTTTCTGTGACTCTTGTAAGATTGGAAAATCACATGCTCTACCTTTTCGAACTTCATCTTCACATGCTGCAAAACTCTTGGAACTTAAACATACTGATGTATGGGGTCCAGCCCCCTTAAATTCAACCTCAGGCTTCAGATATTATATAATATTCGTTGATGATCATAGTCGTTTTACATGGATCTATCCTATGAAACATAAGTCTGAAGCTCTGTCCATTTTTACTCAGTTCAAAAAGCTTGTAGAAAATAAATTTGACATGAAGATTAAGTCCTTTCAATCTGATGGAGATGGAGAGTTTAGAAACTTCAGCAAACTTGCTCTAGAATCTGGCATAGAACTTCGACATTCTTGCCCTTATACCTCAGTTCAAAATGGAAGGGTTGAACGTAAACACAAACACATAACAGAGATTGGATTAACCCTTCTAGCCCAAGCTCAAATGCCACTCTACTATTGGTGGGAGTCCTTCAAGGCGGCCACCTATCTGATCAGTAGACTACCAACCTCTGTCCTAGATCACAAATCACCTTATCAAATCCTGTCAAATAAAACCTTCGATTTTAATCAACTCAAAACCTTTGGCTGTGCTTGTTTCCCATATCTTAGACCTTATCAAAAACATTAAGTTCAGTTTTCACTCATTTAAGTGCATCTATTTTGGCTATGGTAACTCACATAAATGGTATAAATGCTTAAGTCCTAGTGGGAAAATCTATATTTCCAGGCATGTCACCTTCAATGAATCAGAATTTCCCTTTAAAGCTGGTTTTCTAAACAAACAAACTCAACCTCAAGCTTGTGATCCTAGAATATGTTATCTTCATTTCATTGATCCCAACTATAACACATTGCCTCAAAGCCAAATTACAGCTTCTACAATACAATCTGAAGCCACTCCTGCAGTAGAACTTCCCAATGAGGAACCAGAGGTAGAGACTGAAGTAAATGAGTTGGGGAAATTTCCCAGTGATCAAGGAAACCAAGTAACAGTAACAGCAAATGAAATACCAGGAACTCCCACTGAGGCACAGAACTTGGCAAAAGTCTTAAGTCTATCAGATAGGAATGTGCCACAAAACACTGGACATCAAATGATCACCAGGAGCAAGACAGGTGTCTTCAGACCCAAAATTTATGCTAGCTTGACAGTGGATAACCTGGATTCAATTGAGCCTACCAGTGCAAACGAAGCACTAAGAAGCAGTTGTTGGAATGAGGCTATGCATGAAGAGTACAATGCTCTTATGAAAAATGAAACATGGACTTTGATCCCACCAGAGGTTGGAATGAAAATCATCAGTAATAAATGGGTTTTTAAGTTAAAATATGATACATAAAGAAAGATCTCAAGGCACAAAGATAGATTAGTGGCTAAAGGTTTCCTTCAAACCCCTGGCGTCGATTTCAGTGAAACGTTCAGTCCAGTAGTCAAGGTTGCAACACTGAAAATTATTCTAACTCTGGTTGTATCAAGAAATTGGGAAATCAAACAAGTAGACATAAATGGGACTCTGACTGAGGTTGTCTATATGTATCAACCACAGGGTTTTATCGATGAGAAGCACCCTAATTATATCTGCAAACTCAAGAAGGCACTGTATGGATTAAGACAAGCACCTAGAGCTTGGAATGATAAGCTAAAGCATACTCTACTGCAGTGGAATTTCACACAGTCTAAGGCTGACAATTCCCTATTTTTCCTGGCAACTGAAACTGATATCTTGTTTGCTTTAATATATGTAGATGATATAGTGATTACAGGTACCAACACTCGACAGATGAAAGAATTTATAGACAAGCTAAATATCAGTTTTGCACTTAAGGATTTGGGGAACCTGAAGCAATTTCTAGGAATTGAAGTTGAGAGAAATGATACTAGACTGATTTTGAAGCAAACTAGATACGCCATTGAACTGTTGAAAAGATTTGGTTATGAAAATCTGAAGCCTAGCCCCACACCTATGGCTGTGGGAAAGCCAATCTCCAAAACTGAAGGACGGGAAATGAAAGATCCTACTCTCTATAGAAGCGCAATTGGTGGCCTCCAGTACTTTATCCATACCAAACCTGATCTAACATTTGTTGTGAACAAGCTAAGTCAATTCCTTTAAGCACCTACAGATGCTCATTGGAAGGCACTTAAAAGAGTATTCAGATATCTAAAAGGCACGCTACATTTTGGCTTAATCATCGAAAGGAATGATAGTCTTGACATCACAGCTTTCGCAGACTCATACTAGGCCTCCTGTCTAGATGATAAAAGGTCCACGGCTAGATAGTGTGTATACATTGGAGACAACCTGGTGTCATGGTGCTCTAAGAAATAACACGTGGTTGCTAGGTCCAGCACAGAAACAGAATACAGCTTTGGCCCATTGTGCGACTAAAGTAACTTGGATTCAGTCTTTGTTTGAAGAATTAAAGATTTCACAGAAAACAACTCCCATTATCTGGTCTGATAGTATGAGTGCAAGTTCTCTAGCATCAAATCCTGTATATCACGCTCGAATAAAACACATAGAACTCGATGCACACTTTGTAAGAGATAAAGTGTTCGATAGCCAGTTGAAAATCCAATATGTTCCCTCCTCAGATCAGACAGCAGATGTACTAACTAAACCTATGTCACACTCAAGATTTCAGTTCCTTAGAGACAAGCTTGGAGTACTTGAACACACTCCACCTTGAGGAGGGAGTTAGAATTGATAACAAGCATGACAACGGTCCCTTGACAGCAGACAGTAGCACGTTGCAGCTCCAGAATTTCAGGGAATAGAATCTTGTTTGTTGGCCAGCTGGTTGGATTAGTTATGCCTATTATTTATCATTCCAGAAGCTTCATATATCTGTATAAATTAGTGTATTCCCGTCATTCAATAGAGCAAGAATTTAAGCTTCAACATCTTCAGTTTATTCACTATTTGTAATTGTAAATTACTTTTGCAATATTAATTATTTGATTTGTGAATTTATGTGAAACTTTTAATATTTTTAGAGATTGAAAAAATTAAGTTTAAAATCAAACTGATCCTGAGATTCAAGTACTAAGGATAAATAATGGTCTGGAATTTTGAAATCATGAATTCAACAATTTCTGTAAACTGCATGGCATTTTAAGGCACTGTGATCTATACATCTTAACAAAATGGCATTGTTGAAAGAATGAATAAATTTTATTAAATAAAGTGAGATATATGCTTTTATGTTCTAGCTTGCCCAAATTATTTTGGGAAGAAGCTGTTAAAACTGCTGCATATCTGGTTAATAGGTGGTGCGGAAGCTTTGTGAAATTCTTGTAATAAGAATTAAAATAAGAACTATATTGGAATAATTTTGCTTTTTATTGATTTATGATTGATTATGATGAAGTGAGGAAACTAAAATGAGCAAACTAAATTCTAAAAAGAAAAACTAAGCCTAATCTAAACAAGACTTATCTGAAGGAAGGTAGTCATATATATCATCAACATTGAAAGTATGGATGACAACGGTCCCTTGACAGCAGACAGTAGCACGTTGCAGCTCCAGAATTTCAGGGAATAGAATCTTGTTTGTTGGCCAGCTGGTTGGATTAGTTATGCCTATTATTTATCATTCCAGAAGCTTCATATATCTGTATAAATTAGTGTATTCCCATCATTCAAAAGAGCAAGAATTTAAGCTTCAACATCTTCAGTTTATTCACTATTTGTAATTGTAAATTACTTTTGCAATATTAATTATTTGATTTGTGAATTTATGTGAAACTTTAATATTTTCAGAGATTGAAAAAAATTAAGTTTAAAATCAAACTGATCCTGAGATTCAAGTACTAAGGATAAATAATGGTCTGGAATTTTGAAATCATGAATTCAACAATTTCTGTAAACTGCATAGCATTTTAAGGCACTGTGACCTATACATCTTAACAAAATGGCATTGTTGAAAGAATGAATAAATTTTATTAAATAAAGTGAGATATATGCTTTTATGTTCTAGCTTGCCCAAATTATTTTGGGAAGAAGCTGTTAAAACTGCTGCATATCTGGTTAATAGGTGGTGCGGAAGCTTTGTGAAATTCTTGTAATAAGAATTAAAATAAGAACTATATTGGAATAATTTTGCTTTTTATTGATTTATGATTGATTATGATGAAGTGAGGAAACTAAAATGAGCAAACTAAATTCTAAAAAGAAAAACTAAGCCTAATTTAAACAAGACTTATCTGAAGGAAGGTAGTCATATATATCATCAACATTGAAAGTATGAAAATATTCATATGAGCTGGAAGATCAACTTTGTACGCATCATCACCAACATTTTGAAGAATGCGAAAAATGACCAATTTTCTTATCTTTAAGCTTATTGTAAGTACCAATAGGAAAACGTTTTTTTTTAAGATGGATTGTTACCTTCTTTGAACAACTTAAGGTGTCGATGTTGGTCTGCAACATTCTTATAATGAACATTAGCATTTTCTAAATTTTGTTACGTTCAACAAACTCTTCTGCATTAGAATTGACATTAGAAAGTCGAATCAAATCTACCATATGATGTGGAACATTAGTGTAAAGGACTTCAAATGGAGTCTTTTTAGTGGATCGATTAGGCATAATGTTAAAAACAAACTCAATATGTGGAAGGGCAACATTACACCATTTTAGTCTATCTCTACTTACTACTCGAATCATATAGCCAAGAGTGTGAATAGCCACTTATGTTTGTCCATCTATCTAGGGATGACTCATGCTACTAAATTTTAAAGAAGTGTCAAATATTCTCCATAGTGTTTTCCAAAAATGACTTAAAACTTTACATCTCTATCAGAAATTATAGAACGAAGAATGCCTTGTAGGCGAACAATCTCTAAAAAAAAAGGTTAGTCACATAAGAAGCATCTGCATTTTTCTTATAAGAAAGTTAGCCCTTTTTCGAAAACCAATCAATTACGATCAAAACAAAATCAACTCATGTAGAGTTTGTGGAAGACCAATAACAAAATCCATTATGAGATCTTGCCATATTGTTCCTGGAATAGGCAAATGGATATAAAGTCCAATATTTTGAGCTTGTCCCTTAGCTTTCTGACATATTGGACAACGGTGAACAAAACAACCAATGTTTCATTTTAACCAAGTTGATTGTATTATCCCAATCGACATGTTCTCCTAATCCGTCTTCATGCGATTTTTGAGGAAGAATATGATAGAATGTCTAAAATTTCTTATGCAAATGTAATTGGATTTATTATGTACTTAATGATATGCACTAGGCATGATCTTGATCATAGCATTAGTGTACTTTATAGATTCATGAGTAGTCATAGGGAAGAGCATCGGGATGCTTTAAAATGGCTTTTGAAATATGAAAGGAAGTTCCGATTTAGGACTTGTGTATAAAATGAACAAAGAGGAGGTAACTTTAAAGGGTTTTACTAATTCTGACTTTGCTAGAGATAGAGATAATAGGAGATCAATTTCATCCTAATTTTTTAGCTTGCCACTATGCCATTAAATAGGTATCTGGCTAAGTGGTTTGTTAAGTGAACTTGGTTTTGTTGATAAAAAACGACATTATAAATTTACAAGATTTGATGCTTCCAATCTAAATCTAAACAATTCTTTCAAATTTCTAATGATACAACAATGATCTAATTATTATGTTGAGTCTATTTGGATTACTCTCAAAGTAAATCAAATAAATGTGTAATGCCTCATATATTTATAATACATGAAAAAGTTAATATTAGATGAAGTTCTAATACAATGTGTAAAACCAATAATAGAATTAAGGGTGAAATGGGAGTAAAAAAAATTGCCAAAAAAGGAAATCATTCTCCTTGTCCCTCTTGAACTCATTTCAAGTCTTCTTCAATACGACTACCAATTCCCAATACTCCTCCAATAATATTTCCAATCAAAATACTCATTAGAAATCGAGTGTCAATCCAATTCTAACAAACTTCACCTTGACGCGAATTCCACTACGAGAAATAAAATTTAACTCTTCAACAAACTCCAAAAATAATTTTTCAAGTAGAACACTCCAAACAAAGTATTCTACCACTTCTACCATGTCCCTCTGGACATACTCAATAATTGTGAGAAAAATTCAAGCTCCTTTTACCAGCAGAACAACATTAGGCCCCAAATCTACTTGAATCGTCCCCCTTCACTTCCAACTCTACCTAGTTGTCAAACCCACTCGAATCACCACGAGTCACATGATCATCAAGATCAAAACTAACTCCACCTGAGTAGTGGCATGTTCTACAATACCATTTCTCAAATCACCATGAGATACACGATCACAACCAACTCTAATCGAGTTTCCGCTTATCGAACCATAAGCCACAACTACATCCAAAGTGATCGTCGAACATTCCAAAACACATAACTAGAAATTTTTGTCCCTTCAACACAATTCGATCCTAACGTTACTTCTCCTCCAGCGTCCAAGTTAAGGTCATCTTATCCAGTCCCAATAGATAATCATCCAAATCCAACTAGGCAAGAACTGCTTGCATGTTAATCTGCCACAAATAAAATTTACTGTTGCGATCTAAAAGTGTAATCTCAAATTTCATGGTTGTCATCCCTGAAATAATTAACATTGTTCAAATCTCGCTTTAATAACTAATTTGGACTTCTCAAGAAACTGTCAAAAAAACTTAGCTCTGATACCAATTTGGTACCAAAGCATTAAGAAACTTTTGTAATAAGAATTGAAAATAAGAACATATTGAAATAATCTTGATTTGTATTGATTTATGATTGACTGTGATGAAAAGTGTACAATGTCTCTATATTTAATGATAAGATTATTCTCTAACCCTATTAATACAAGTAAACTAAAATAACGAAACTAAATTATAAAAGGAAATAAATTAATCCTAATCCAAACAAGAATTAATAATAAAAGATAAAATCTATTGCAACTAGAAAAGATAAACGTAGTTGAAAAGATAACTCACAATTATAGTAGGAACTTATTAATTGTTATTGTGTACTACATTAATAGAATTCCTACTATTGCCTTAAATTTCAATGTGCCTGAATCTATGTGGACACAATAGCCCGTTGATTACTCTTACTTGAAAATATATGGTTATGCTGCAAACGCTTGTCAAAATACAGGCAAATTTGAATCTAGATTACTTGAATGTGTTTTCTTAGGTTATGCTAAAAATGTAAAAGGGTATAGGTTGTAGGTTAAGGAAGAAACATGTTATATGGTCAATATAAGGAGGGATGCTATTTTTAACGAATTTCTTATGACATGTTTAGAAGGAAAGATTGAGATTTTGACTGAAAATGATGTTCAAATTGAAGTGGAGTCTAATCACATTGATAGAACTCATTATGTACCTACAGATGAGAAAATTGGTCAAATTAATGATGGTCCTTTAAGGAAAACTGAAACTGATCAAGAAATTGATCGCGTTGACTAATCAGTTCTTCAACTTTGTCCCTTGACGAGTATCAACTCACAAAAGACATGTAGATAAGGCAAATCAAATCTCCTACCAAGTTTGATAGTGATGAATTTTTTTCACTATTCACTTATCAAGAATCTAAAAATGAATCTAGCTCCTATGATTATGCTTTAAATTGTAAGGACTCTAAAAAATGGTTGACTAGCATGGAAAAAGAAATGACTTCTCTCTTCATAAGAATAAAATTTGAGAATTAATTATAAAGCTAAATGATCAAAAATTGATTGATTGCAAGTGAATTTATAATATAAAGGAATGGGAAGGGGACAATAATAATTTTAGATTTAAACATAGATTGATTGCCAAATGTTTTACCCAAAATGAGGGAGTTGACTATAATAAGATTTTTTTTTTCCATTTAGTAAAATATACTACTATTAAATGCATTCTTGCACTTATTGTCCCGTTTAAATGGGAACTTGATCACTTAAATGTGATTTTTTTTTTCTTTGTATGGTGAATTAGATGAATTTATTACATGAAGCAACATTTTGACTTTATTAAAGAAAATCCTGATAATACTGAAAAAAATCAGTGTACAGTTTGAAACAATCTTTCAGACAATAATATAAAAGAGTTGATTCTTTGTCTTGAAACTTGGTGTCCAAAGAAGCAATCGTGATATCTACACGTATTATAAAGGAAATGGAGATAAAAAAATTCTTTATATCTGGTATTTTATATGGATATTTGCTTTTAGCCAATTTTGAGAAATCTGAAATGTTGAGATTAAACAAAAACTCAAAACTAAATTTAAAATGAAAGATCTTGGCTTATGCAAGAAAATTTTGGGTATGCAAATAATAAGAAATAAGAATAATGATATACTATTTATCGATCAAAATGATTATGTGAATAAAATTTTGAAAAAAGAAATTGGCATATATGATTGTAAACCATAACTTTGCCCTTAGCAAATCATTTTAAGCTTTTCTTTAATTGCTGCCCTAAAATTGATGAAGAATGTGATAGAATGTCTAAAATTTCTTAGGCAAATGTAATTGGATTTATTATGTACTTAATTATATGCACTAGGCGTGATCTTGCTTATAGCATTAGTGTACTTAATAGATTCATGAGTAGCCATAGGGAAGAGCATTAGGATGCTTTAAAATGGCTTTTGAAATATGAAAGGAAGTTCCGATTTAGGGCTTGTGTACAAAAAGAACAAAGAGGAGGTAACTTTAAAGGGTTTTACTGATTCTGAATTTGCTAGAGATAGAGATAGAGATAATAGGAGATCAATTTCATCCTAATTTTTTACTCTTTGTGGTACTACTATAAGTTGGAAATCACAACTTCAAAAAGTTGTAGTTCTATCTTCAGCATATGCATAATATATTGTTACTAGACTGCCACTGATGCCATTAAAGAGGTATTTGGCTAATTGGTTTGTTAAATGAACTTGGTTTTGTTGATAAAAATGCAATACTATTTCTGATAACCAAAGTGCCATACATTTGAACAAAAAATCCATGTTTCATGATAGAACTAAACACATTAATATTGAGTATCATTTCATTAGAGATCATTTCAAAAAGAATACTTAAAATTGGTAAAATTGCTACTCAATTGAATCCTTTAGATATGGGGACCAAAGTAATACCTTTAAACAAATTTCAAAATTGGTTTAAGTTATTATCTGTATAGGTACACTAAGCATATGAAATATGAAACTGTTGGAAGCTTTGCATGTGTGTTCCCAATAATTTGACTTGAAATTGCATTTTATAAATATACTTTGTTAAGTGGAAGCTTTGCACGAGATCTTGACACCTGGCTTCATCCTAGATACCGGTTGGCATTCTGGAGGGTTCCATGGCATTAACTGAGAATGTCGTTTCACTTGGCATTCATTCTGACTTCTAGCTTTTGGTTTTAGAGAGAGAGTTTCTCGTTTGTCTAGGGTATTCACACTGTATAATATTCTCTCTTAAAATCTCATTTGAGACTGAGATTAAATGTTTATTGCTTCTGATTCTTGTAATTTTTGAGTGGAAATTCTTAACATTCATAGGGTTTTTATGCTATCATGTTCAAAGTGATAGTTTGAGGGTTTTTTGTGATTCCTAAGTAGATTTGCAATTTTCTTCGTGAGAAGATAAGTTCTTGATACTTTATCTTGTATTGGTTAAACTTTGTAACCTTTGTTGCCACTTTTTGAGCTATATAGTGCAATCAAGCGATATCCATTTTATATGGATGATCAATAATGGATTAGGTGTTAGAAATGGTCACCGAACATCTGGGACTTCGGCCAAAACAATTCATTTGTGTTAATATTCATTTTTGCAATTTTTAGTTTCTGTACTTTATTTTTGGTTTAAGAAATCGCTTGTGTTCAATTAAATACAAGGATTTATTACTCATTTATTAGGACATATAACATACTGACACCTAAATTGATGTTCAACACCACTGGTGCTAGATTACATTATTCTTTCATCTGAGGAGTTAGATACAAGGAGGTTTAGCCGTAACATTGATGATGAATGGACATGCGTGCAAAGTTCACAGATGTCATATGGCCAAAAGTAATAATTTATTTTGGCCTCGTTCGGTACGGATTAAAATCCAATTAAAATTGAAAATATGACTGTTATTGGGTTTCACTCGTCTAATAAAAGTCAACAATAACGGTTAGTTTTTCAATTTTAATCTAATTTTAATCCCCACCGAACGGGCCCGATTCCCATTGGATTTTTACTTTGCTAGCTAATCAAAATATACGCTGATTTCACTTTCTATTAATTAGTGGGTGATTAATCGAGAGTTAATGATGCTATCGTAATAAGCGAGTATGATTATTGAAACTATCTATTTGAACGAACAATCGATAAAACCACATTGCAATTATTTACAGGATTATGAGGATAGATGATCAATTTAATATATCATCAGTTATCGAGGGAAATGTCGCATTTCCAAATAGTCGATGCCTTATCAAGAGAAAGTGATTATACTTCGATCGACATGTTAGGGTCCGTTTGATTGCAATTGTGGAAAATTGGTGGAAAAAAAATGAATTTCAGGGAAAGTAATTACCTAGAAATTGTTTTCCAGGGAATTGTTAATTGAGTGTATTTGATTGGTATAATTTTCCATCCAAAAAAGTTTTAAATTTTGTGTTCGTTTAGCTTTATTTTACATGGAAATTGTCCACTAAAGTGATAAATTTTTCCACAATTGGTTATAAAATTTGTTTTCATTGTCAAAAAGTAAAAAAAAAAAATGAAAAATTTTTTCCCTAAAAAAAATATTTTTTTTAATCAAAGTTTAGTGTTCGTTTGACTTTGTTTTACATGTAAATTGTCCATTAAAGTAAAAAAAAAAGTCACAATCGGTTATGAAATTTGTTTCCATTGCAAAAAAAAAACATGGAATAAGATTTCCCACCTAAAAAGATGGGAAATCCAATTCCTTGGAAATGAGGAAATGGTGCATGTGTGGGTTCAAAATGGAAAATGAATTCCACGGAAAAAAAATGATATCAAACATGACAAATGTTGAAAAATGGAATTTGAATTCCACTTTCCATGGAATTGAAAGTCTATCAAACACACCCTTATAGTCCACCGCTTGCCACCTTATGAGAAAATATAGGTCAACAGCAACTACTCTTACTTTTAGAAAGGTTTGATGAGTCACTAAAATGATTTTTTTCTTAACCAACAGTGATTCCCACCTAAAGCCCGAAAACATGTCCCCACGTGTCCTAACCACTTTTTGCCATATCATGTTACTGAAGTTTTTATATAAAAATGAGTAAGTATACATTTTCGTGTACTCATGTTTACCTTCCTACTTTTCCAAGAAGTAATAACTTTATATCACATAGAAGGGAATAGAGGACGAGGTTCCCAACCGTGCTTGGGCTTGGAAACCTACAAATATCTTTGGGAGCGTTTATATTTAAGAGATTAAGTAAAACTCATTTCAAAAGTAAGAAACAAGGTTTAAAACTTCAAAAATCGGTTATTAATTAAATTTTATTTATGAAATGATTAATTAAAAATATATTTTATTAACTAAATATATTAAGGTCACAATTTTATACAAGTCGGTCACAAATTATTGAATTGGTTAATCCATTTGTACATAATGGATTATCCCCTCACATAATGCGTGAGGCCTGCCTGCATTTAAAAATTTCAACAATGTGGTCCCAATCCCCATAATGAGTAGTAGATAAAAAATTCGATACATGTAGCATGATCCTTATTGAATTTCTCGATCACAAATAAAAAATTTTATGGTCACAATTTATTCATCGGCCACAAATCACAAATTTTATAACTCACAACTTATTTAACTTTCACAAATTATCAAATTAATTGGTTACAAGTTATTTCCGATCATAACTCAATAAATTGTAAGTCACAATCATATTTTTTAGATCACCTACTAGTTATGGGTCACAATCTACCAAATAATTAGCCACCCCACCCCATTCACACTCCCACACATGACCATCACACTACCATGACCACCACTACCTTATCCGATCGTGCAAAAACCACCACCACAACAAATGCAAAACCACCATAGCATCTGCAACACCACCACACAACATAGTAATCGTAAAACTACCACCACGGCACTGCACCATCTGAACCCATTGTTACAACCACCACCAACTAACAACAAAAAACCTAGCTAAACAGATCGGAGGAGAAGAGAAATCACTCCAAAACCACAAAATCCCAAATCCATTGTTGCTGCGAACGACAATAAAGCCTACTACACATGACAGTGAGGAGCATCGCTCTGCGCACAACAATGGTGAGCATCGCCCGCTACGCACTTCATGCAGCGACACTGCGTGCGGCACTAGCGTGGCGGGGGTTTACCACCATTGCATGCGGCTGTAAGCTCCGCGTTGCTCTCTTCTACTCCTAACAATGCTTAAACCCTGTTGTACAAGCGCTAAAACCAGCAGCGACCATCGAAGCAAGAGCCACCTTTCTTCTACTTGTTGTCGTCGAAGCTCTCAAAGAGGGTGGGAAGATGTGGATTCTATGACTTGGGATTTTGAGATTTTTAAGGTTTGAGATTTTTATGATTTAAAGAGAGAAGATAGGGAATAGAGAGAGAATATAATATTATTAATATTAAATATTTGAATTAATATTTTATTTGTGTATAAAGGCCTATTTGTTAAGTTAAATTTTCCATTTTTCCACATTTTGACCGGTCAGATAGGGGTTTTTTTTTTTTTCCCTAAAATTCATTTTCTTGGTTTAGGGTTACACGTCATTTTCTTTGATTTTGTGGAAAAGCAATTCGGCAATTCCCACCATTTTGGTGGAAAATGGCTTTCCATGTTCCTTTTTTTTTTTTTTTTTTTTTTTGCAATTGAAAAAAAAAAAAAAAATCTAGACACAATGGTAAAAAGATTTATCACTTTTATTGACAATTTTCATGCAAAATAAAGTCAAACGAATGATATTCGGTATGATATATTTTTTTTTTAACAATTGGAACATATGTCAGACCCAATAGTAAAAAAAAAATCATTTTAATGAACAACTTTCAAGAAAAACAAATTCAAACAGATACCAAACTTTCAATATTTTTTAGGTGAAAAATTATACTAATCAAACACAATTAATTACAATTCTCATTAAAATAAACTTTAGACAATTTAATTCTCAATAAAATATTTTCTTTTCACCCAAATTTCACGTTTATAATCAATCGGACCCTAAATAAATTTTAAATCTGATGCATCTTAAAAAATCTGGGTGCAATATTCACAATAACTTTCCCGCTGGACGGCTAATACACTACTCTTGGGGTGGAGAAAATTGAAAGTCGAACAAATCAGACCGTTGCATTACAAATGCCATTTCAGACGAAATCGCAATTCACTCCCTCATCTGTCACCTATTTCTCCCTCTCGACACTCCACTCGCCGCCATCCATTCCCTTCTTCCAAATTGCTAGTAAGAACTTGTATTTTTGGGATTTCGTTTTCATATTTTTTCTCTTCGTGTTCCACGGTTTCTCTGACTTCACTGTAAAACCCTAGTTCTTGACAAAAATTTTGAAATTGGGGATCATATCTTATTTAATTTTTCTTTTTTTCCTTACTTAATTAAAGTTCTAAGTGTGAAATGCTGTGAGAAAAGTTTTTACTTTGTTTTACCCCACCTTAATGTTTTTTTTTCCAGTTAATGTCGTGCAAATTTGAATTTTGAATACTGCGCGTATTTGAAATTTTGAAAGTTGTGGGTGTTTGTTGAAATGTTAGGAACATCGTTTTCCACTGTATTGTGATTTGAAATTTTTCTTGGAGAAATTAAGAATTGAGATCATCATGATTATTTTCGGTTAATATTTTTCGGCACTGCTAGATTGTGCAGGCTTAGAGATCAATTTTGTTGAGTAATATTGGCTCTCAAGACACACAAGATATTAAATTCTAGGATTATTCATGTAATAATTACTCCACATCAAAGAAAAAAATGACAAATAAAAGGATACAGAAACACGCAGATATGAACTACATGGTCTAATGGGAGTCAAGTATATGAATGTAGCCTCTTAATTCTAATTGAAGGCCATCTGATGTTTCAAACCTAGCCTTAGGGGGTACTTTTTCATGTTTCTCTTCAGTACATATTCTCTATTAATTGATATATCTGTTTACTTGATAAAACTGTAATGAGTTATTGTCTTGCACAGTGTTTTCCGTATTACTAGTAATTATGATTGGTAAATGTATGTAATAACAGGAATAAGAAGTGGAAATTGAAAGAAAAAATTAGTATAAAATTTAAAACAAAACCTGATGGTATTAGATTTTTCTCAAAAGTCCTAATTGTCTTTTGTAATAAATGTGTGTAGTACAATTTTAATATGATATGTTTTTTGGATGCTTGTCTCTTTATCTTACCCTCGGCCATTGACTTTTTTCGTTGCTTCTACAGACTACCATAGTCAACTTATTGAGGCCATGCCCATTATGAAGAAGGTTTGTCCGAAAATAACCTAATCTGCCTATGACATTTTTGTTGTGAACTTCTTCATCTCCTCATTAGGTGTATGATTATCTTCTTTTGCCTTTTCTGCCTCTTTCTCTCTTTTATTTTGTTCTTTCACGACCCCTGTGTAAGGATTGAATGCAGCTGTCAACATAGTTACTTAACTTACTTCTAATCATATTAGTTTATATTTTCAAATACGGGTTACTTGTAAAAGAAGTGCACGTTTTTTATGCATCTGAAGATCTTTTATATCCATTTCATCTGATTGTAGGCTGCATTAATATCACCTAGAGAAGATGCAACGCAAGAAGATAGTCCCTGATTAAGGGAATAATATGCTACACATTATGCTCAGAGTTCAGAGTTTTATAACCTTAGGAACAATATGTTTGCTATGAAATTGCATTCTTTTGCATAAATTTTATTGGAACCACTCTCTTCCCCTGCCCTCTTTTACCAGTGACGTGTGGATTGTATCTAAATATAGAACAGCAGTGCATGTATTAATACTATATACTCGAAATACAGGAAACAGGTCCAAAGCCTGCTTATTTTTGAGTGTTTTGTTTGACAAAGACATTGATTTTAATGGTGAGAGGTGGTTGTTTAGGCAATTAAACAGCTGACTATTATAAAAACTTTGCCCTTTTAATGGTACTTTATGCATTATCTATTCATATAGATACATGGACATATATGATGCTTATAAATGTAGTCTAAACTCTAAAGGGAAGATCACATGTGAAGACAATTAAAAGAAGTCTCCTGTTCTGATGGTTGAGTGGGATAGGAAAGCTGAAAACCCATAGATGCAATGTCAATTTTTTGGAGTAAGTTAAAGTAGGTAAATTCCGTAGCAGTAACAATACTTCATTCTAGTGTCAATCATGCAACTGTACTTCAATTTTGTTTAAACGGCCACGCTTTTATTTGATTTCAATTATGAAAAATTTGTCCAATTCCACTGACAATAATTGATGATGTGGCAGCTAATAAATGAAGGTTACGACACTCAACTTTTAGTTGTGGAAATGAAGTACCACTTCAATAAAATAAATGAAGGGCAACATTGACTACTAATGGAATTATACAAAGTTATCCTACATTTGCGTGTTTGAATTAGATTGAAGGATAGTTATCGGAAATGGAATATACCTGTTCAAATAGTCTTATAATAACAGCAATCATTATAATGAAAATTGCATAATTATCGATTATCTTACTATGTATTTCAATTATTTCATAAAGCTCAATCTTGGTATGCTTATTTGTTGGTATTTATCATTGTCGGTGTTACTATTGGAGTTGTTTTGCACTATCCCATTGTTTTCTTTCTATATTGATTTTCCAACTCTGCTTTTACAATCAGATGATCGAATCATGGTTTCATGATTGAATTTTACTTGATTCTATTTTCAATCTTATAAGAACCTTTTCCCCAATTATTCTTTTTTATGCCTTGATTTTGTGGAGATATCGGGATAACTGTTCCAATTTATGCATTTAAAGTCTAATGTCTTGGCCTTTCTGTTGTATTTGCCTTTTGTATTTGTTACCAGCATTCTGGGCGCAGCGCTATTTTGCAAGTATTTGATAAATTGGTGGAGGAGATTGGAAGTTCAGTTGACTTTGAACTTCCTGAATGGTTAAATAAATGGAGACCTACACCGTTTTCCTTTATCAGGCGCAGTATCCTTAAAAGCTTTCATTCTATGTTTAGTTTTATATTTTGATATTTGTAATCTTATGTGCTTGTTCCCATCTTGGTAACCCCTTTCCCAATCAATTTATCAATGCTAATTTCTACCAGTTTTTGAACTCTGTTTTGGTCTAATGACTCCCATCTCCCCCGCACCTTTTCATTTTTTGTTGATCTTAACAACTTCAAGATGTATATCTTGAGAAGAAGGTTAAAAGGCGTCAGGAGGACGATGGCATCTTTTGTTCATGCAGCTCAACGGCTGGATCATCTGGGGTTTGTGGCAGAGATTGCCTCTGTGGGTAAGGACATCTAGGATCAAGTTTCTCTAGTAATTTGAGACTGAAATTCATTTATTTTAGTGTGGAATGTTAGAACCACATATTGGTTCCCAAAATGTGAGTTTACAAATTTAGCTTGAGCAGACTATTTTCTTCCATTCGATATATACAGTTTAATTTGACTGAATGCTTGGTTTACCCTAACAGAAAAAATTTAGTTTGTACCCGTCAAAGGTCATTTGTTAAAAGGTAACGAACTTGTGTTGATGTCTTGGACTTTAATGAAGAAAGAATTTAAGAGAAAAGGTTAAACACATTTTTCTCTGTTGCGGCTGTTTTGGCAGTGGCTAAGCCAGATTATGATGCCTCTCATTTTGTAGGCTTACACCTCGTATGTGAAGGACCAAGAACCCTTTTATCCACTTTACATCACTTAAAGGAATGATTTCATTGACTAGTCATACCTTATAGTTTGGATTATTTCTGGTGCTGTTGAGAAACAGTGTCCGTGTACATCGAGTGTGTTGAGACAAGAATGTTTAGAAGAACTTTGGGTAAAACATGAAGAGATAAGAATGAGATAGTGTTGGATAAAGTTGCACTCATTGAGGAGAAATTATGGGATAATTGATAGGGATGATTTAATGATGTTCAACAAAGGCTGCCTCATGCACCAGTTAGGAAAAGTGACGAGGAAGATATCGACCTAAAATCACACAGAATGGGGAATGACAAAGGCTAAAACATTTCTGGTGTAACTTTTGTGTTGACCTTGGAATAGAGCCGAAGAAAAGAATCCATGTAACAACCCAACTTATGTATGTGATAAGGTTTAGTTGAGTTGAACTAAGCTTTTTTAATGATCTGCCTGTGTGTTTTCCTTGGAAATCTCTCTTATCATGGAGTTTTTTCTTGTTTCTCTTCTTGATTTATTTTCAGGGGATTATACTTTGTTTTGTGTGTTACTATTTTTTGGATGGTGTCATCATTGTTTGTGAGTTGGTACCTGATGCTTGAGTTCGTGCATTTTCTGATTTGGATCTTGATTAGTAGTTTTTTTTTTCTGCAGCATGCTAAGATCGAGCTGCTCTTCGGCCTGTAATTGTGGGATCTCCTGTGTGAATAAGCCATTCCATCAACGACCTGTGAAAAAGATGAAAACAGTTGAGGTAAGAGTTGTTTTTTTATCCTAACAGCTATAATGAATCATTAAATGAAAACTGTCAAGAATATTGAATAAGATTCCAGAGATCGTCAAAGATTGTGATTATAATATTTCCTTTTAGTGTAGGATTACTTTCCTTAGTAGTAGATTGTATAATATTTCCTTTTATGTTTATTTCCTTTTACAGTTATTTGTAACCCTATAAATAGTAGGGTCTTTTACTTTGTAATAGAAACAAGTTTATTATATACAATTTATAATATTCTTCACATGGTATCAGAGCAGTTTCGATCCTAAACAAATTAACCTTTGAATTTCGTTTCCGGCGAGCGGCCTTGAGCCGCTCGTCCGGCTACCAATGTTGTTTTTTCTTTTTTTATTTTCTTTTCGGATGTATTCCTACAAAGTCGCATCACATTCCGGTGGCCACAACTCAGTTTCTGCAGTTTGTTTGGAGTTTCTTCAGCTTTTGGTAATCTAGAACTTAGTCCAGTTTATTTGAAATTTGGTTAAGTATGTCCAGTTCATCTGGAATTAGGTCCAATTTATTTGGAATTTGGTTTAGTATATGTATAGTTCATCTGGAGTTTTGGCCGGTGTTTTGGCGTTAGAACTTTTGTTGGAACATGAATTATATGTTCAACTAAGTTTTCCCGACAGATAGAGTTCGCTGTGTGTGTCGGCACACTTCGTCAATTTCCTTTGGAAATTCTTACTGGTGAGTGAGCTCTCTGGAGTGTCTTTGGAGTGGTTGAATTTTCGATTCTCTTGGATCACAACTCAGCCTTTTAGGTGTGGGTTCTTCTGGTCGTCCACGGTTAACTGAATTTTTGTCAACGTGTGACTCTTCTTCGGTGGTTTCTCGTAGTTTTTCGTGGTTTCTCGTTGGTTCTCGTTGTTTCTTTGGAGTGGTTCTTTGTTGTTCTTGGTCTCTTGTCGTCAGTACTTTTCGTCGTTGGTTGCTTTGATTTGGATTTCTTCTTCGTGGGCACAAGTATTGTCATCGTCGTCAATCCATGATTACAAATTGATGATTTTACCAGCATCAATTTGAGGGGGGATGTCAAGAATATTGAATAAGATTCCAGAGATCGTCAAAGATTGTGATTATAATATTTCCTTTTAGTGTAGGATTACTTTCCTTAGTAGTAGATTGTATAATATTTCCTTTTATGTTTATTTCCTTTTACAGTTATTTGTAACCCTATAAATAGGGTCTTTTACTTTGTAATAGAAACAAGTTTATTATATACAATTTATAATATTCTTCACAAAAACAAAAGATCCCTTCTGCCGAAGTTGTTCTCATTTTCTTGTATCGTAACTTGTTGGTTCTGTTTAACTGAAATGTTGGAACACATTATACACGAGTATGTACAGGCATAGCTCAAAATATTAAAATTTCTTCAAAAGCTTGATATACATTCATGGGTCCCCACTCTCTTAACACTTACCGTTTAGCATGTTGAGCTACTGGACAAAATTGAGGAAGAGAGACGTGAGATGTTTGTTGGCAAATTAACTAGTATGACCTGCCAAATGTGCATTAGTGATTTTGGAGTGAGTAGTTTTTGATGTTGTTGTAGAGTTCTTGTAGGTCTGCCGTGTTATGCTTTATTATGTGCTTCTTTTAGTTAACTAATTACTTGTGTAAGGATTGTTCATAATGGTGGGCGTTGAGAGCTTGGTTTACATTGTTGGGCTGGGAGTGTCACTGGATTTATGCTGTTTGTTCGGACAGATTTTCTCATGTCATACCCGTATCTGTATATGCTGTCAAGGATCCTCTTTATAAACTCTTCACATTATGAGAGCCTAGATGCATGGGAATATTTTTCTTTTAGAACCATCAAACCCGCGATATAGTTCCTCTGAATCTGTGAACCCATATAAATTCATTTTGCAATGGAGCAGAAACCTTAGTTGGTCAGGCTTTTGTAATCTGAGCTGATGGTAGTGCTGCTTGGTTTAGACCTACACTTCAAGTTCTTGGATGTTTGCTCTCATTGAGTTCTATAAGAACCTGTAATTCGTTTTTTTGCTCCATAGTTATGGGCAAAACATATTTATGATTAGTGATTACCCTAACATGACATGCTCTGTTCTTATCTTATTTTTTTGTTGATACTTCTATATGATTCATCTCCTTTTTTCAATGCTGTACGCCAACTTAGAGATTTTCTTTCTTACGCATTATTTTATCTATGTTGAATTGCAATGGGAGACCCAGTGCTCCTTTTGGTTCTAGCTCTGTTTGTCATACGTGCACAGTATGCAGCTAATTATTGCCATTTGTATGAGACATTTATGAACTTATTTCTTTTCTGTCTAATTTATATGTTGATTTTTGTCCACTGCACTTGTGCTGTCTGGTGGCATGGGATTGGAATTATTAAAAAATCAATCCGAACATTTCTTACTCCAATTCCATGTTTCCAAATACATCTTTTTTTTCCACTTTTCAGACTTGCGATTGTGTTCAATTTCTATTGACTAATACTCATTCGTTTGATGTGTTAAAATGTGGAGTTGACTAATTGTTTTTGTGCAGACTGAAAAATGTGGGTTGGGAGTTGTGGCTGAGGAAGATATTAATCAAGGAGATTTCGTGATAGAATATGTTGGAGAAGGTGAAAACTCATCAGTTGTGCGTGTTTATTTTATTAAGAGGTACTTTGTGTCTGCATCATAAGAATATAAATTGAATGCACAATGTTACTCTTAATTGCAGTGATTGATGACAAAACATGTGAGGAAAGACTTTGGAAAATGAAACACCGTGGAGAGACAAATTTTTACTTATGTGAAATTAATAGAGACATGGTGATTGATGCAACTTACAAGGGAAACAAGTCCAGATACATAAATCACAGTTGCTGTCCCAACACTGAGATGCAGAAATGGTCGAACTGATCTTTATATTCTGAAATTTAATCTCATTTTTCTGTTACCATAGTTCTCATTAAACTTTTCCTTTCAGGATGATTGATGGTGAAACAAGAATCGGCATATTTGCAACTTGTGATATTTTAAAGGGAGAACATCTGACCTATGATTATCAGTATGAGTTTTCACTTGAACTTTTGAAGCATATTATAACAGCTAGTTGTTTTTCTTCCAAGAATCTTGATCTCCATGTCAGTCTAACAAGTATAGCAGGTTTGTTCAATTTGGTGCAGATCAAGATTGCTTCTGTGGTGCTACAGGCTGCAGGAAAAAGCTAGGAGTTAAGCCTAATAAATTGAAAATGCCTTCTTCCGATGCTGCATTGAAAATAGTAGCAGGTCAAGTGGCTGGGAATTCTCCAAAAGTGAAAGCTGCTCTATCAGGAAAACATGTAAGCTTTGCTCAAGCTGCAAAACCGATGAGACAAAGTTACTCCTTTTTTACATACTCTGTATTTACCTTATGATTCTTATACTCATTCCTGAATTGAACTGAGAAGTTAGCTTAGATTGAGAGAGACCGATGGAGTAGGAACATTTAGGTGCCAAAACCTGAGTTGACCTCTTTCTTAGTCTGGCTGGGATTGACTTTTGAAGGCGGTGTTGTCATTGATTGATTGGCCTTGCAAATTGTGCTCATGGAAGATTGAGCCTGAATTTCTGGTTAAGTTCTAGAAAAGGCAATGGTGATGAATAGGAAATGGCCTACAAGGACCCATGTGAAGGAGTTGAAGTAGGAATAGAAGTTTCGCTTTTTGCATGACAGCTTGAAGTTATTAGC
The DNA here is from genome assembly GCA_019097785.1 of Fraxinus excelsior. Lineage (NCBI taxonomy): Eukaryota > Viridiplantae > Streptophyta > Magnoliopsida > Lamiales > Oleaceae > Fraxinus > Fraxinus excelsior. The sequence continues at coordinate 20,008,128 of CM032626.1, forward strand.
CATTGAATACATGGTCAGCAAGGTTTGAACAGGTGGGTGGCTGTACAGTGCTATTAAGGCATATAGGGGTCATGGCATTTTCTCAAAAGAAATTAAGCCTAAAAGAGAAAGGAAAAGGAAAATAATGGAAGCCAGACGCCATAAAATAAGTTTTAGAGAGTTTGATGCAGTGCCAAGTGTTATCACATCCAAGGGTGAGAGCCTAGAGGCCCATGTTTCTGTCTTCTTCTTTTTCTGGCAGAGGATGGAGAAGTGTGAGGCAGTCGTCGATGTTATGTAGGACAGTACTACATATTACATGCTCTCATGCTCAATACCAACATGCATTTTATTTATATCTTCTTTACATATTGAATGGAAGTTATATGTGTACTTTCGCCACTTTCTGTAGATTTTACAAACGGGCACTAAGTTATTGCATTATCTTTTTTTGTAGGTCCATTTAAATGGAGTTCCTGCTGTAGGTGAGTTAGGGTTACTCCTCTGAATCAATTGTTATCTTAGTTTTGTCAAGGACTTTTCCTTTTGGATTTGGAAATTTCTGTAATGTTGGTTATTGTACTTACCTTTTCAGGATGTTTAGATCGTAAATCTGTTTCAAGAAGAAAACCTCATAATTGCATTGGTTCAGTAATAAGAAAACTTCACTCTCTGGATAAAAGGTATATCTGATTCCATGATCTCCTTGGATATCATCTATTGGTCATATTTTTTTTAAGCATTTTAATTGAATTTAATTTCATAAGTTGTTAACTGCTCTCTTGGTGATTAAGTTTAATCTATAATTTGCAGTTTACATGTTCCCATTGTGTAATCGTTTCCGTAGTATCACAAGTCTACTCGGGTTATTTAAATTTGGTCTTTCATGACACTGAACTTGGCAATTTTATTATGGCACTAGCGTAGTGGTTGAGTATATTTTATTTCCCCTTTTCCTGGGGTGTTGACAACCTAACAAACAATTTTTTATGCTCGCCTGACACGTGTGACGTGACCAATATTCTTACAATATATCTGAATATTCTGTTGCATTTTGCTTCATATTTACCAGGTCTTTTGGGATAATAAAACGATTTGATAAGGCCACAAGAAGACATTTGGTGAGACAGCAACGGCTGCTCTGATGCAATAAAGATTTTTTGTTTCCCAAAAAAATGTTCCATTTACTGATCTTTTTGCTTCGACAGATCATGTTTGAAGATGGCAGCTCAGAGTTTTTAAACTTGTCAAAAGAGGAATGGGAATTTTGCGACAATTAATGTAACTTGTAAGTGACTTTCCCGCCCACCAAGTGGTTCCCAAATGTTGATTATGCCTGTAGTATTATGTGTGCTTACCTTGTGGTCGTACTGAAAAATATGGTGTGCAATATCGGTCAGCCCTAGACCCCCAGTTACTGGATCTAATCCTCCACGAAAAGTAAGAAATTCCGCATATTTTGACCAATATAAGGTGAAAAATGGGGTGGGGAATATGTACGTCATACATGTAAAAGAAACTGTTTGCTATATTGTTGTCTGACGAAAGAGAACGTGTTGGTGACCTTGATCTGTTCATTTTGGCAGGTATTAGAAATAAGAATCAATGTAGAAGATTAAGCCCCTGGTTCAACAATGACACAGAGACTTAAAACTGATACAGGCCAATTGGCACGTTGTACCAAATGTACTTTTTCCTGTTCTCAATTCTTTTGGACATCTTATGAATAATAACCATTATATTCCTTTTTTCGTTTTGGATTTGTATAAGCAATGCAAAATGTAACTTCATCATAGAATCTGCATGATTAGAAGTTGTAGGATCAGATATAGTGTTCTCTCACATTCAATACAGATCAGGTCATGAGTCGAAACAAGTTACGAAATCGCAGAGGTTTTGAATTTCTTTTTAAGTTGTTACACGACTCTCATAAAACATGTCCCACCGAGTTTTATCCAAGCTGAGAATCAAAGTTTAACCAACTTTATAGAATTGGACATGCGGTGTCATGTGATGACTCCATAGAGATTCGGATGGTTTTCATCATTGAGATCCGTTGGATTTCTTCGACTAGGAACTAGAACAAGAAAGTAGCCCTCTAAATTGTTTTACTGCAAGATACGTTTACTATAATATAATGAAAGGCAGTAACTAACATCAAGTAAATACATTGCAACGGTACTTCGCTAGCCGGGTAGGCTATTGAGCAAATAAATAACAAATCGGTCATAACTCTGGTAAATATCAATTTACACTACAAGATGAAGCCGCTGTACTGCTTTGTTCTTCTGGTGTGCTACTTTGGCCATATTAAATCTCCTCTCGCCGACATCGTGCATCTTGGTGAAGCACAACGAGAAACAGCGACTCAAGATTCTTCATAGTTGCGAAAAATAAATACCATCTGAATTTGAAAGAAGATAAATCATAAAATGTTTTGTCTTCAAAGGAGATCATCCGAAAATCTAATATTGGCAATGTAAGTCTGTTAACGATGACTCAATTTAAACCATTAACACAATAGAGTGGACTTCTGATAAGATTTTACCTAAGAGTTTGGTAACAAGCGCCCATTATACATCTTGTCAAGCAACTGCCGTGCATCTGGCCGCCTAAGGAGACCTTTGTTGTTCGGCAAACCAGTCCCCAGGCACACCGGACACACTAGTTTCCCTCTACCTGCACCAAAACCCATTAGTCACATATCATAAATGCTAAATCAACAAAGAAATCGTACAAAGAGGTTATGTTGAGAAAAGAAAGAAAATATTTTGCGTCATGAACATTAGCATTGCAAACGGGGAACAAAGGAGAAAATTGACGGGATACTTCCATTTTTCCTCGGTATTGTGTAGAACAAGAGGTTTGATTCCTTTATAAATCCAACTACTGATTCAAAGCTTCCATTTAGAAATAATTAGGAGTTCAAACTTATAGCATGAGAAGTTCTCTACTTGGCATGTGTGTGGAAAAATCTTTCAAAATGCAGTTGAAATGAACATTTTTATTGTATATTACTAGATTATGCTATTCATCACAATTTCCTGTCAATACGATTTCTATTGTCCACTTCCATGCCAAATTACAAACAATATAGTTCAACGGCCTAAATGAGCATCCACGGAGAATCCAGTGAACAACAAAACTTCGTACTAATGAATTTATGAGTTGTGAAGAGTTGCATACCGTAACAATTTGGGCATTCTGTAAACTCGTAAACATCTTTGGCCCTTTTTCTGTTCAAAGCTTTCCATTTTCCCGTTCCACCACACATGTCACCTAGATAAAGATTAAATAAACATCTTGTGGATCAGTGTAGGATATGAAAAAGAGATGGAAAAAAAACTTAGATACAGATGAATGTTTCAAAGAACTGAAACTTGATACTCGTGTGGGCTTAAGGTTCACAATACTCAAGTTCCCTTAGGCAGACGCAAGAGGGAAAATACTTAGAACACCTTAAGGGCATGATTGTCGAGACTCATAATTGCTTATAAATTGGTAAAACTTTTATTTTTACCCACAAATTTCATAGAAACCACAACTATAACCTACTTTATAACCACACATTCCTTGAGACCCAATGCTTTTAACCAATTATAAGCTTTGACAAACATGCACTAAGAACAAAAATTATCGTTCCACAAATTATCAGGTTTTCTTTAACTTATCTATTTAAGTGTCCTATTTTCCCTTTCTATTCGTACAAATTCAACTGTTAAAACAAGTTTTGATGCTGAAAACAGCTTAAACGAAACAAAATAACAGTGGACACACGAGAAATAGTAAACTGCAATGTGAATGGTGTAGCCTTTCACTTGTAAACGCGTAATAAAAGGCTAAAACAGAACTCAGATGTTTGACCCCATTATTTGCAGCGTGTAAGTGAATAGTGGATGAGTGTAATTGGGCCACCAAAACCATAAAATGAAATAAATAGTGGTGGAAAAGCAAACATCTATACTTACAGATAATAGCACCACTACCCCGGCAATTTCGACATACGGCTTGCTCTTTGCCGTCCAAGGCATTTGCATTTTGTCCAGAATTAGAAACACCGGGAGCTACTATCAAAGCTGCAGTTGAACACAAACAAGCCAGACACTGGCGTCTAGATGTTGCCGTTTGAGATCCCTGTTTCAACAGATGAAAAGTTTTTGTGAAACATCAGTTGATGCAGAGAAATTCAATAAATCATTTTTTTGCAGTCATTACAATAGATGAAAATGAGCTATAATATGACCGGGGAGATAAGAATACTGTTCATACAATAAATTACTTTTGGACAAAATACCAAACGATAATTTAACCGACTTAATAATGATACCACTCATAATAATTGGTCGACAGCATATTCCTATGTTAATGATCAGAAAATGGACCATTTTGTATCAGAAACACAACCATCCATCACAGATAGAAGGTGCCACTAGTTTTTAGTTTCAGAACCTAAAATGTACTCTGCGCTACAGATCACTTCTAGTGTTTTAACCCAAATGAAATATGTCGAAATTGGTACAATCTATGGTGAGTTATGAATGATGGTTTGAAATAACAACTAATAGGAAGCTTAAATAGCATGCACAAGTACTCGAGGCTCTATGGTAGGTTTTATCAACTACAAGGCTCAAAGCTGCTACTAATAGGATATCTTTCTGGTTAGGATCGTGGAATCTTCTTTACACACTGTACACTTGTCTATCAAAATCAGATAAAATTATTTACTTCTACGAGTTGGGATAGATTGACTTCTTTAAAAGTATAAGAAAAAGAATGAAACAATTCTTCATCTTCCAAGCTGGACATCCCCCGTTTTCAAAAGGCTTGGAGATCGCACACACACACACACACACACACACACACACACCCCCCCCCCCCCTCTCTCTCTCTCTCTCTCTCTCTCTCACAGCACATCATAAGGGACCCACATTCCAGGACATCATTACATCCTTCAAATCCACCAAGGAACTAAACAACAACCAAGAGAGTATCCAACTAATCTCAAATACATATAAAAAGATCTCAGATATCAGCAACCACTCTACACTGAATTAACCAATGATTAGCATCCTTGTTGTCCTACTAACTTAAGAAGCACCAACTCACACACACTCTTCTTCTCCTTATAAGTTTATTAGGAAACATGTACATCTGTCAACACTATTCAAGAGAAGAAACAACTGTACAGGAAGCCCTAGAACTGGAGGTTTATGCCCCTGGGGTGTAATGATTTTGCCAATTTATGGAGTACATAATCCAAATAAAACAAAAAACAATAGGATGAGGTCAAATTGGCTCCTTAACAAGTTAAACAGAAGCTTGCTGAGCAACCAGAGCCAAGAGATCCAATAGGCACGAGAGTAGAAGCTCATAGACCACATGAAGTGTAGTTACACTTTTAACTATGTGTGGTCTTGGGACTATCACGACGAGAGCTAAGATGATTTAACAAACTTAGAAACACTATAATTTTGAAGGTCGACTTGATAGCAGAATTCCTATTATTACTTCAAGGCCTCGCAATACCATGCCTGAAGCTTGACTTAGTCTACGGTAGCCTGACCCAGAATGTGTAATGCAGAGCACAGAAACTATACAGCTATGGAAACCAACTCATTCCATACATGAAAACTATATCAAGCTTGGCTTAGACCAAGCACCACTATCTTTGGACAATATTCGAAGTCCAGCACACGGACTACTCTACTGCCACTGTGAACCTTCACCTTATAAACATGACATCAGTAATAAATCATTTCTAAATCAGTAAGTACAAAACAAACAAATCATAAAAGAGCAGAGAAACATCCCAGTAGAAATTCTCGAGGCCCAATAACCCTGAAGGTAACTATAAAATGTACTCGTGCCCAGTCAGCCAATCACAAAATTACTTCAGAAACTCAAATTTTGATCGGGATCTTTTTTCAGACTTGATTAATAGAATCAGAGCAGTTTTAGGTAGTAGATAATATCAAGCACCACCCAATGCAAATTATCTTCTCTGGCTCACAATTTCCTATTTGATGAAGCTCGTGACACATAAACATGATAAAATAAAAATCTGAAGAAATGATGATGGGTCACATAAACAATACTGAGACTTGATATAGTGGCATTTGAGAGCATAGGTATCAAATTAAGTACATAAATACTTGTAACAGAAAACCTTTTTGTCGATAGGTTCTAATGAGTGATCGGAAACACCCGGAGAGCCATTCTCATCCTCCAAGCTGGATCTCACTAGAACACCAACTGGCTTCACATTGGCTGCTACAAATTGTGAAAATAAAAACGAAAAACATTCATTTTCAACAGCGGTTAACATCAACTTTCCAACTCCGCTACAAGACCTTCGAACACTTTTCTCTTGGAATGAGGATGAAAATAAAAGTTAAATACATAGTAATTCTAAGAACAACATGCTAATCTAATTTCATTAATTTTACACAATATCACTTTTTTCTCCTACCAGAAACTGTATGTCTCAGTATCTGCATAAACAGTATTCCCATGGAGAAATAATGAGTTTGGTAAAATTCAAGAAAGAACCATGCCCTTTTGGCCTTTCATATCTTATCTGAAGCTTTCTAGTTTTTAGGATCAATAAAACGAGTGAGTGCAAGTCCACAACAGGTTCGAATGAATAGGGATAACATCAGGAAATGCAAGTACCAAATTCAATCTTTATTCACGAGCAAGAACAAACAGAGATAAAGAGTTTGGGTGTGCCCAGAGAAAAATACGAGAAACTTACTCTGCTTTGATGAAAAAATCGGTCGTTGCAAAGAGAATCTTGAAAGAGCTGAGAGATGAGAAGCCATCTCTTTCAATATCTACCTTATATCTGTATATGTATCTTCTTCGCCAACTAATCCGAAAGAGATTCTCAGTTACTCTTGGTGTGGTCTGGTTTTTTGTCATGAAAATTTTAAGGGGATTTGCTTAAAAGGGCCGTCAATAATGATGTTTGTTAAAATAGTCCATGTCAATAATTTTTGTTCTAATAGCCTTTGGTCTATTAAATCATATATTAAAAGTCTTAAATGCCCTTAAATTGAAATGACTAAAATGACCACTTTGAAATTATATTTACCATATCCCCAAACATAAATCCCTCATAATCCCTAAATCCCCATAATCGTTCTTCAACAGAACGTTTCCAAACTCGCGCCATATTAGACCACCTTCAAATTCAATTTTCTTCTTCTTTATATATGTTTTCTGCACTGAAGTTTCTTTATTTGAATCAAGGACAAATCAAACACAGCAATTTTTGGAAGTGGGTGAGCAAGAATCGATTTCAAACAATCGTAGATATGCTTTATTATTTGAAAAGTAATGATTTCTTGTTATTTTCTTCTTGTATTCTATGAAAAATCGATTGGGTAAGCAACATTTGCTGTGAAATATAAAAACTGAATGGTGCCGTTTTTCTGTAGTTGGATGTCGTTTTTCTGTAGTTGGGTGCCGTTTTTCTATAACTGAGTTCTGTTGTAATTTGATAAGGTGGTATTGATGTAGTTGTTTGCAAAGTAGTCGTTCCTGAATTCTTTTATAGCATTATATTATTTGAAAGAAGTTTAAATGGTAAATACATGTTTTAAACTACAGAATGTCATTTTTATCTAATTTAAACCTGTTATGTAACAATATTTGTTGCCTTTTATTTATTATTGAAGCTCTATTTATAGTATACGGTTTTGATAATTAATAGAATAATATATTACACATTTTTTGGTGCATTGCAGATATGGACTCTGGTGCAATGATTGTCATTTGTTATTTTGTTGAATTTGAAAAGAGTGATCAAGGTGAATGGATTTGGAAATGGATAGGGAATGATCAAAACACTGTAACAAATATTTTTGTGTCAAAAAATATTTCCTATATGGAGTTGTATGAGGAAGTCAGAAAAAGGGTTAAGGTTGATTCTGTCATGTATGACATTGAGATGAAATTTCTTGTACCCGGCATGGCAAAACTATCAGTTCCACCAATGAAGATTAATTGTGATAGGGATGTTAGCTGGTTTCTCTCTTTGCACAACCAAGTTCCAATTTGTGTAACCATTGTGAAAAAGGGTTATGTTGATGATCAACCAGACATGGAGCTTGATATAGCAAATATTCAGGAGAATCGCGATAATGTGGAAGATATGGATGAATGCAACATGCAAAAAGATAAGTCTGGTGACAATCATATGGAACCGTTATCTCCATTTAATCAAAATTGTGAAAATGATTGTGTGAACTTTACAAGTGATGATTACTGGGATGGGGTGGCAATAGTGAGTAACAACCACGAAGATGATTTTCATGTGATGAATGAAGACAATGTTACTCATAATACACTGTTTACATTGGCAGATGATATTATTAACATTTCACAAGTTGTTGTTTATCCGAATCCTTGTGGAATATCAGTTAAGATTCCTGACGCCGATGATGTACACGTTAACCAATTTTTTTGCAACAAGAAAGATCTCCAAACTTCACTACAAATGTTTGCCTTAAGAAACTTTTTTGAATTCAAGGTCACCAAGTCAAATAAGAGTATATATGTAGTAGTTTGTGTTGAGAAAATTTGCAAATGGCGTTTGCGGGCAACACGGTTGAAGGAAAGTGATGAATTTGAGATTCGAAAGTATTTACGTTACCATAATTGTTCACTGGATGTTCGCCACAAAGACCATAGACAAGCTAGTTGTTGGGTGATTGGAAAACATGTCATGTCGAAGTTTGAGGATCCCAACATTATATACAGACCTTCAAACATTCAAAATGATATTCGTCGGGAGTTTGGAATAGATATAAATTATTATAAGGCGTGGATGGCTAGAGAGTGTGCTTTAGAGCTATTAAGGGGTTCACCTGAACTTGGTTATGATAGATTGGCCAAATATTGCAATATTCTGAAGGTGAATAATCCCAGTACTGTGACGTTCATTGAGGTTGATAATGAGAATCGTTTCAAATACTTTTTCATGGCCTTAGGACCAAGCATACGTGGTTTTCACTCATCGATGAGACGGGTCATTTCTGTGGATGGAACATTTGTCAAATCTAAATTTCGAGGTACGTTACTTGTTGCCACGTGTCAAGATGCAAATCTTCATATATATCCTCTAGCATTTGGTATTGTTGATTCTGAAAATGACGCATCGTGGACTTGGTTCTTCGATAAGTTATTTCAGATAACATGCATGTTGGAAGGGCTTGTTTTTATTTCTGATCGTAAGGATAGCATTCATAAAGCTATAAAGATTGTTTATCCTAATGCACATCATGGATGTTGTATGTGGCATTTGCAACTAAACATAAAGTCCAATTATCATAGGACTGGTATTTTGCCATTGTTCATGGCAACAGCAAAGGAGTATAGTTTGATTAATTTTGAAAAATCAATGGCAAATCTATATCGTAAAAGTTCGGCAAGTTGGAGAATACCTAGAAAAGAAAGTTGGGTATGCGTTTTGGTCTCGAGCACATTTCAAAGAACTCGTTACAATATTATGACGACTAACCATGCAGAATCTTTGAACTCGTTCAAGAATGCTCGTGAGTTTCCAGTACTTGCTATGGTTGACCAAATCAGGAAGACTCTACAGAAATGGTTTTATGAGAGACACATTGAGGCTGAAAAATGTGTATCTACTCTAACCCCACCTATTGAGGATAAAATGCGTACAAAGTATGATGATGCAAAGGGGCTGATAGTGGTACCGATAAATGAGTACGAGTTACAGGTGGGAGTTGAAAATGAAATGCATATTGTTAACTTGGAGGCAAGAACCTGTACTTGTAGAGAATTTGATTTGGAAAAGCTTCCTTGCAAACATGCTCTTGCTGCAGCAAAGTTTAAGGGAATATCTTGTTATAGTTTGTGCTCGCCTTATTATAGTAGTACTAGTTGGAAACAAGCATATGCTGAATGTATATATCCAGTGGCAAATGAGGCTGACTGGGAAATCTCCAATCAAACTATGGTGTTACCACCGCTTTTGAATCGACGACAAAGTGGGCGCCCAAAAAATCGTCGATTTCCATCAAGAGGAGAGGGAAAAAAGACTCGTAAATGTAGTAGGTGTGGTCAGAGGGGCCATAATCGTCTGACTTGCAAAAATGCTCTAGACTAGTAGAAAGATCATGGGACTTGTTTTTTGTCGAACTGAATCTTGAAATTGTGGATAAATTTTGATTGTTTTTGCTAGATTGTGATAGTTTTGATAAAGTGGGCGCCCAAAAAAACCGCTGGTTTCCATCAAGAGGAGAGGGAAAAAAGACTCGTAAATGTAGTAGGTGTGGTCATAGGGGCTATAATCGTCTGACTTGTAAAAATGCTCTATACTAGTAGACAGATCATGGGACTTGTTTTTTGTCGAACTAAATCTTGAAATTGTGGATAAATTTTGATTATTTTTGCTAGATTGTGATAGTTTTGATAAATTTCGATACCTGTTTCTGTCTGATAGAATTTAAGTATGACAGCAGCACTGTCTGTTCAGATTAAAACGACGTATGCTCATTTTAAACGTATGACCGACGTTTGTACTCATTTCGTGTTCATTTCTAAACCTTCACGTATGTTATGATTGTATGAATGTTTAAAATTAGATTGTGATGGTTTTAGTTAAATTCTTATAGCTATTTCGATCAAGTTTTTTGGAAACAATGACAGCAGCACTGTCTGTTCAGATTAAAACGACATATGCTCATTTTAAACGTATGACCGACGTTTGTACTCATTTCGTGTTCATTTATGTTCCTTCACGTCTGTTATGGATGTATTAATGTTTAAAAGTGTTGAACATGAGTTTTAGATTGTGATGGTTTTAGTTAAATTCTTATAGCTATTTCGATCAAGTTTTTTGGAAACAATAACACCAGCACTGTCTGTTCAGATTAAAACGACATATGCTCATTTTAAACGTATGACCGACGTTTGTACTCATTTCGTGTTCATTTCTGAACCTTCACGTCTGTTATGACTGTATGAATGTTTAAAATTATTGAACATGAGTTTTAGATTGTGATGGTTTTAGTTAAATTCTTATAGCTATTTCGATCAAGTTTTTTGGAAACAATGACACCAGCACTTTGTTCAAACTAAAACGTCATCTGGTCATTTGAATCGTATGACTGACATTTTTTCTAATTTAGAGTTTGTATCAATTAATTCAAGTTTGTTGTCTATGGATGAAGGACCATGGTTGAAATCGATACCCCATGACCCAAAACGACAACTAAACGTGCAGATGACGTTTATGTTCATTCAGCGTTCGTTTCGATTTATTTGAGCCCGTAACCATATAAAAGTGGCGGGATGAAGGTTTTAAATACTTTTCCAAACATTTGATCAGTCCATGACTGGGCTTGGAAACTACCCTACCCTTAGCAACAAATGAAAAATGTAAGTGGCTAGTATGTTATCCAAAGCATAACGCGTGCATTCCGTCCAATGATAGTGAGTCTTGCATGATGTTTCGAATACTGTTTTACTAGTTCCGGAGTGAAATCGAGACCCCGTGACCTAAAACGGCACATGGTCGTTTTGAACGTGAAGTTGACGTTTCAGCTCATTCAGCGTTCGTTTCGGTTTATTCGTGCCCGTAACCACATAAAAGTGGCCGGATGAAGGTTTTAACTACTTTTTCATGGCCGGGCTTGGAAACTACCCTACAATTGGTTAATGTGTATGAGTCATGTATGATGGTTCAAAGCATATTTTCTTGATTTCGGAGTGAATTGATGCCCCTAAAACGTGTAGTCATTCAATGTGTACGAGTCATGTATGACGTTTCAAACATTATTTTACTAATTTCGGAGAGAAATAGATATCCCATGACCCCAAACGCACCTGATCATTTTAAACGGAGGGTTACCGTTTAGGGTTTAGGGTTTAAAAGGTATTTGGACGGAAAAACGGCATGTTGTCATTTTAAACGCATAGCTAACGTTTTACGCATTTAGTGTTCAGTTCTACTCATTTAGTGATTGCTGTTTTGAATACCTAAAATGGCGCATGGACGTTTTAATTGTATGACTACCATTTTTCTACTTCAGTGTTGAATTCGCATCACTTTGGTTCATTCAGCCCTCACAAGTCTCGACCTTGTAACCCAAAACGACATGTTGTCATTTTAAACGCATAGCTAACGTTTTATGCATTTAGTGTTCAGTTCTACTCATTTAGTGATTGCTGTGTTGAATACCTAAAATGGCGCATAGACGTTTTAATCGTATGACTGCCATTTTTCTACTTCAGTGTTGAATTCGCATCACTTTGGTTCATTCAGCCCCCACAAGTCGAGACCTTGTAACCCAAAACGGCATGTTGTCATTTTAAACGCATAGCTGACGTTTTACGCATTTAGTGTTCAGTTCTACTCATTTAGTGATTGCTGTTTTGAATACCTAAAATGGCGCATGAACGTTTTAATCGTATGAATGCCATTTTTCTACTTCGTGTTGAATTTGCATTACTTTGGTTCATTCAACCCCCACAAGTCATGTCTGATTTTCCAAGACTTGTCTTATAGTGAAGTCGAGACCTCGTGACTTAAAATGGCACGTTGTCGTTTTAAACGTATCACTGCCGTTTTTCAGCCTGGGTGAATTTGCATATTTAATAATACATTCTGTTTTTCTATCGCATGAATATAAATGCTATCATGAAAACTGCAACTTATTTTCACCCCTGACTTTTTCAAAGTTTGAATAAAACATTGTTACAATGGAAAACATAGGAATCGATCATAAAAACCAACACTAACTAACTAGACAAAATCAACATCCATGCCCTTGTTTACCAACTAAATGATACAAAACACTACCAGCAAAATAGAATTAGCATATAAGTCATGTCCTCCGACCGCATGAAATTACACTACCATCTAGACAAAATCAGCATCCATGCATCTAAGTCATGTCCTCCGACAGCATGTTTACCAACAAAATCATACAAAACATTACCAGCTAAATAGAATTAGCATCTAAGTCATGTCCTCCGATCGCATGAAATTATACTAACTAGACAAAATCAATATCCATGTACTTGTTTTCCAACTACATCATACAAAACACTACCATCTAGACAAAAATAACATCTAAGTCATCTGTCTTCCGACCACGTGAAATTGAAATACATACAACGAAAACAATCATGGATCGAAATGCATAGCAAAAATTTCAGCAGCTAGTTTCTTTCTCCAACAGTCAATCATATCATCAGATATAAGTTTCACGTCTAATCCGGCCGACAAAAGTTCTATAAACTTGATAGTGTATATTCTGCAGTCTCCCCTGCACATATATTTACAATAATAAATAAAACATATGTATTATTAGAGCAATTAAAATACAAAGAAGGTTAAATATGGATAACTCACACATTTTTTTTTGTTGTGGAACATCTGTATGACGACGCCACTGAAACTAATTTTTAGGATAATCTTCCCCAAACAACAGACTCTCCTTCATCATTCTAGGAATCACCTTCACAATTGGACGCATGATTTTTTGCAATTTTTCGAAACGTGTGCTACTCTTCATGCTGTCGTATACGTATATAGTTCGCTCGGCAATGTCCACATGATGAGCAATCCAGTGCTTCATTTCCACATTGCAAAGAATATACAGAGACGTACAAGAATCTCATTGCTTGCTCCGCTCTGGACTTTTACCATATACGTATCTTGACATATTTTTCAACCATTTGAAGTCTTGTATTGGGTTTTTTTCTTTCGTATGCAACTCGAATTCTCCAAATTTCTTACTGCACATGTTGGTAAAAGCACAATCTAAAATTGCACAATCTTGTGCGAACACAGTAGGATGCGTCTCTATTCGTGCCCTCATCAAATACAATGCTATATCAATGTGCTAGAAATGAATACAACTATTAAGAATGAAATAAAGTATAAGCAAAATACAGAATGTTAAAAAGATTACATCACTACTGAGCCATCCATCTTGCTTCTGAATATCTTCAAAAAAAGTTTTGGTTTCATGAACAATATCAATTCCACATGTGCACTGCATGAAAACAAATAACATAAGAACATATATGTTGTAACTTCATAGAAATAATTACATTATTTGACAGATACCTGTCAGGAGCATTAACCAACCAATTCTCTAAGTCATCTGCCTTAGCCGGATCAAGCTCTCGAAATGGGTCAAATGCATTAACATTGTCAAGCTTCTTTCTCTTCTCTGGATTTGTAAAATGAGATCGAAGAACGAGTGACCTTTTCTTAATTCTCATCCTGCATCCATTTTGACTTGAGTCATTAGACTCATCTTCTACCAATACAGGGACTGACTCCACATGAGTTTGATCATTATTCAACGTGTATGGTACTTGTCCTTCATCATTTGCCACTTCTACAAGAATTTGATCCTCATTCACATAAACACCTTGTTTTAGTTCATTGCCATATATAGAAACTGGTTCATTTACCAAAAAGTCATCACACACTTGTCTTTGCTCATTGACATCTTCATTCTCATCATTTTCCACTTCTAGAAGCATTGGATCAGAATTAGCATCAGTTGCTTGTTCTAGGTCATTTCCATCTGTAGGAACCGGCTCATTTACCAACAAGTCATCAAATACTTGTCTTTGCTTATTGCCATCTTCATTCTCATCATTTCCCACTTCTACAGGAACTGGATCCTCATTCACATCAACACGTTCCTCTCCAGAGTTCATAAATCCACCGCGAGAAGGATAGTGATATATGTAAGGTGTCGATGGGTTAGAATTCTTAATCCAATGCACAATAGATGATACATTTTCGTTAATTTGTGTACACAAAGATGAAACACAATCAAACTTTCGATCTATGTAAGAACGCATCTCCTTTATTCGCCTTTCATTTTTCCTGTCTAAAGTCTCAACTATCTGTACTAATTGTATCCTTAATTCCTCAGCGAACTCATCTCTAGATGGATAAAGAGACGGATATGATGTAGATGGTCCCGGATGAAATGTATGAGCATCTGTAGAAGTAGGCGGCCTACGAAAGGAAGATGGATCCCGGGGAGATGTAGAGGCATTAGGAGTCTGACAAGTTTGGTGAGGACTGTCAGCACGAATGGACGAATCCGCTCCATTTACATTATCCACAAAGCTATCAACAGTTGGATCCTCCACTTCATCACTAAATGGATGAAACTCCATCCAATATGCTTTAGAAGCCTTCTCCAGCGTAGGCTTGAGCGTGCAATGAACTACAATCTATATAAAAAATGAGAGGTACACTTAGTTTTCAGAAAATATACAATATATTGTAATCTACATTTCAACTATACTTACATTTGGTTCCTCCAGACTTGCACAAATATCCTTGGAGTTAGGCATTTTAGAAGAATTCCATCGACGTATCCTTGGGAGGTCAACCTCCTCTACATTGTCAGCATATCTCCTTCCGATAGATGGTATGGCTTCATAAGCCCAAATCTGCATAAGATTCACAATATTACAATCTAAATAGAATGAATAATAAATTGTAATTTTAAAAGCATTACCTACAACGCGAGTGGAAATCCATAAACTGAATATGGATATTTCTCATTATTTGCCAAGTATGACTTCACCAATAACCTCCAATCTCTCGTGAAGACATCAATAGTGCGGGCAAACGCCTTTCTCCCCCAAGGATAATTATTAAAAGCCTCTAAGTCATCAACCATTGACAAGTGTTCTAAATTTATATATGTGTAGTTTTCTTTGGGCAGTAATACCGTTTCCAAAATATATACAAGCCCAATCTTGTACTTGTTTTTCATAGACACCTTGCGACTTTCAATAGCTTCCTTCAAATTGTAAACAGTTATGCCTTTCTTACACTTTTTAAAGTGTTTCTTCACCAGTCTATCATTATTTACAATATGGGACTCCAAAGAAGGTTCCTCACTAGCTCTCAATCTCGTTATCAATGTGAACTCATATAATGAAAATCTTGTCGACTTACCACCAATTGAAAACCAGACCTCATTTTGTTTTTTCGTCACAATCATCCTCATTACAAGCTGGTGGATTAGTTGGGCTGAAAAAGGTATACGCTTCATTTGATATATTTGTCCAAAACAAGATTCCATGAGCATTTTTTGGTGAACATCATCTAACATCTCTCGAACATAATCAAATTTGTGAAGGGAGCACTTTTGTGAAGGTTTACCTTTAATTCTATCTTCAACGGGAATCACGAACTCAAACGAGTGTTCCATGTCTACATCAATGAACAAATATGAAGAATTTACAGTAATGTTAAGTGATATTTATTACAATTCATTTTCAAAAACAGATAAACGGCAATATGACATTTTTCAGAATTTCATAAATGACGGGGCGCCATTTTCAAAACTAGATCAACTTTAGAATGTCATATTGGAAGACTCGGCAAAGGCTAAAATTCCAATTTGTATTATCAAACAGCCTATTTGACCCAATTACCACAAAACAAATAAATACAAACTCCAAAATTTACAAACCAATAACATAGTCAAAAGTATTACCTTTGATGCAAAGGGGCACAAAGAAATCAAACTTTACATCCATATTGGATGATATTAAGCTAAACAATGCACAAAAATGCACCACGACATCCACAAATTAACATAAAGATAAGTAAAAACACATCAATGTAACAAGGCAATCCACCTACACTAGCCATTGCAACAAAGAAAATCCCCATTATCAAAATCCCATAGAACAAGACCAAAAAAATGGTTTATCATTGACATCACTTGCTGATAAATTCTTATAGTTTAAATAAATAAGAAATCTTAATGAACAATTGAACCTGATCTTATGCTTACAAACACATTGAAATTCCACAATCAAGTAGCCCACCACATTACAGTACAGAAATCAAAAGTAAGCACCAAAATCCACATGAAGCAATCCTCAGCCCACCCATCCCACAAAACTATATGCATTGCACACAGAGAACTCACATGCCTCAAACACAGACCCACATACTAAAATTAAGCGCAAATAAACAAACCCAAAATGCAATACATTCCATTACACGTAAAATCGCAAAAAACACAAACGAAAGAAAAAGATTTACCTTGCAGATGAAAAATAACGTGACGACGTAAAACACAAGAAATAATAGAAATATGTGCATACCTTGAGGGTGGAGGAGGGGTTAATAGCAATGGAGTTGCTGCTTCGAGAAGCAGGAGAAATCCGATTTTCTCTTCCGACAGCAAATGGAAATCTGCCCAACTAATAGTCAAGAATGCTTACACCCAAGGTAATCGGACGAAGGGGTTCTCGCCTTCGACTTCGAGAGATGAATTTAGGGTTAAAGAGTTTCCGATGAAGGGATTGTCAACTTCAACTTCGACAGGCGAGAGATGAATTTAGGGTTGAAGGGTTTCAATTGATTTGGGCAAGGGAAAGACAAATATTTACTCATATAAAAGGAGGGTAATTTGGGTAGTTTATTAATGTTGAATTAGAATATTTATTTTAAAACTTTAATTGTGGTCAAATGCTAAAATCCCAAACTGCATAATGAAATAGACCATTTGCCCCAATTACCACATTAAAATATGGGGTTAAAATGAAGTTATTTGTAATATTTTTTTTTTATTTTGCCAGACGGAGTTTAAATTAGTTTTCGTGCCTTTTTTTTTTCTTTTTTATAATGCTTGTAACTGCTTTTCATAAGTAAAACATCAATATAATTTCGGCTCCACAAAGAAAGATTAATTAGGGTTAAGATTCTAAGTAACGATGATAGTCCCAATCTTTAGTGTCACGGGCCGCAGCTTTGCTTAAGCCTCGTGATCATATCGTAATCGTAATTTGCCCAACTTCATTCGTACATTGTAAATAGAAATTAAAAAAATTTAATATGATTTTTCGGCATAAAGACGTCTACTCCTGTCGATTGGGTTTTTGTTCCGAAGTCTATTATAGAGGGTATTAGTCTTTCAAATATTTTCAAGTTTTCTAGTATTCCCCCATACACTAGCTATTGTAATTTCCTGCTTTCGTCTATTGTAATGTTCAGCTTTCAAGTAATCAATGATCAAGTTTATTTCAATGTATTTTAATCTCATGTTATGAGCTTTCTTTAAATTGTGATTAAATTTACTTTCGTCCCGAAACGATCGAGAGAAGGCGGAAGGTAGTCTAGTGGAGTAGACTGTTGCCGCACGATATTCATTTCTGGCTAAGAAAAGGTAACCCATGAAACTTATAGCCCGTCTGGGAACGATTTTAATCAGGGAAAATTGGCTTTTTTTGACTGTTTAAGAGGGCAACGGTAATAATATCAAAGAAAGCTGCAGAATTTTGTGTCAAGTGTCAGAATCTAATGGATAAAAAATCAATTTCTCATCTCCAAAAGCTGCAGCAGACAGCCCTTTAGTCTCTCAAAGAAATGTTGATTAGGGTTAAAAATCTAATATGCAATTATCAACTTTCTAAAAATAGTTGTATCTGATCATGGCAAAATTAAGGACTTGCACTCTTGAAAATCATATTATTCATCAATTGAAGTGCACGTTCTGGCCAAATAACACCGGAAACTCCATTTTTATTTTTGTCAACAAAAAACTTACCCCAAAAACATACCAACCCAAAAAAAGGCAATTCGTGTCAAAATTCACATGAGGGAGATGATTCCAGAGTTCTTAGAGCACGGAGTCCAAGGAGTTCCTTGGTAATTACAAATAGGAGGTCAGACAATACTTAGGTTTAGTCGAGTCTAGACCATCTGTAAGTTTTATCATTTATAGTCAATATTATTACTAGCTTGAGCCTAGAGTTTTTTGATCCCTCAAGGGATTCTGCACCATTATCAATTTGTTGGTGTTCTCTACTTTATGCAAATTACAAACTGCGATAATTCAACGTATGTTAAATTTGCACGTGAACTCATCGGAATAATTATCAATTGTGACTTATTGCTTTTAATATTTGATAAATTTTAATTCCGTATTAATATAACAATTAGTATAACAATTAAAAACGTAAATGACTATTAATGTAAAAAATTAACTTCAATGACAATTGACGTAATTACTCAAAACATTAATGACTATTACGTAATTACTGAAAACTTGAGTCTCTATTAGCATAATTAACCCTCTGAGAAAATTGTCCAACATAATTTGTTTAATAATGCTGTCAGTGTACGGTGATTGCCCTCAACAACTAGAACTTAGTAAGGTTTTGTTATATATTTTATTTTATTCCCTTTCTATTGTTTTTACTTACGGCGTGTTCAGTAGATATTAAAATCGGATTAAAATTAAAAAATTAATCGTTATGGTTGACTTTTATAAGACGAGTGGAATCCAATAACGACTATATTTTCAATTTTAATTGAATTAAAATACATACCAAACACACTCTTATTTTGTCAAATAATGCATGCACCTCACATGCAAATCCAACAACACCTTGAATGAACTGAGCCTTGCAAGACTGACTGCAATACACGTTTATAAATTTATTATCACCCCCAAACTAATTTGAACTCCTTGCAAATCAATCCCCCCCCTAGACAATTTACATCGAATTGGATAGAAAATTTTCCATATTATTACGAAGATTACCGGGACAAGTTTCATTTTTCCCCGACCTGTTAATGTTAAGATAACAAACTTGCAAAACAAATTGTACTCGAGCAAGCATGAGAGAATTAAGTTGGTTTGTGAACTAAAACCCAAAACGTACAAATTACAAAAACGATTCAAGGACGTGTCCATTGATAAGTATAAAATATTACATTTATCTTAACCGTCAAAAGTAGCATTTAAAAGTGATTATTAAGAGTACGATACTTAATTATGCTTGTTTATTGATTATTTTGAGAGAAAATTCAATATTGAACAAGAATGGATGAAAATGGACAATAATTGATCAAAAAGGATTAAAATTGAATGTAATTTGAAAGTTGGAGACCAATGAGTTGTGTTTGAAAGTTGAAGAACCTCAATTGCATATCTAAAGACTCCATCTGAACAAAAGGAGAAAATAGGGACCAAATTGCACAAGAGAAAGTACAACTTCCAACCATTTGGGATATCCTGATTTGATTAAAATTATGATTCCTATTAACTTGGGACTGTATTTGAGATGTGACTTAAGAATTGGCAAAAAGATATACATGCTTTGAAGAGAAGAGGGATGATCATTGCTGGAAATTTGGTGCCAAAGCATAACAATTGCTAGTGTTATTTTCTTTATTCATCGTATTGAATCCAAAAATGTTTTTAGAATTTGATTGTGTGTTAATTACTTATCGTGTTGTTTTCAATTGACATACAATTGCTTGATCATCAATTATTTAACTTAAGGACGATATTGAAATTGATAGGAGATTTATTTATTTAGGTCGTGCAATAAGTGACTTAGATTTTGATAAAAGAACAAGAGGTAATTATATTTTGTACAATCGTGATGGAATTACTATAATTGAATGCTTTTACATGTATATAAATTTACAGATATAGTAAATCTGTGCATGAGAATAGAATTAGTTTTGCTCAGAGAGATTATTGAGTAAAATTGGTTTATTCGATTGTTATATATATATATATATATATATATATACACACTAGGTGCAAGCAACGTGCAATGCACGTTTGCTTAGTTTATATTTAATAGTTTTGTTTAAGAATTAATTTGTTATTAATAAAGATGTAACTTTTTTGGTTAATTAAATAATTAATGATATAATGTTTATGTAATTGATAAATAATTAAATAAAGTACTTCTCTCTGTCGTCTCCAACCCAAAATCACAAACATAAAACTCAAAGTTCATATGATGCACAATAATATTATACTATATTCTAAAAACAAATGACAAGAAAAAGATGCCCCCAAATGGAAATGCATTTTGAACATTCAATGACATTAACATCTATCAGGCAAACTTCAGTTAGTTTCGTATTCTTATTTTTGTGTCTTCATGTCAAAAAATCACAATCATTATTTATTTCACCTCACTTACATTGAGGAAGTACCTCTCTCTGAGTTTTTCACCTCCAAATACACATATGAAGTCGGTACAGCTTGCCATAGAACTATAGTCTACAGAGGGTATGTGGGATCGCGAGGTGTAATCTTCGTTCTTAGTAAGCTCATCTATTACATTGTGCTCGAGATGGAAGAATCTGAGGTGGGCGGGAACTGTAAGTGAGAAATTGGAGAAATAGACTATTTTCTTCCTCTTTGCCCTATTTTGAAACGGATTCTATCTCTTTTCTCCCGAACTGGGCTATTTTTTTATTTTCTGTAAGGCTTCTGTGAAACAGTAGCCTGTAAGTCCAACATTTCTCATGAATTGATTGCTGGATTTGAATGGATTAAATTGGATGTCTCTATATATTGCTTGTGTGAGAGAAAAAGATGATTATTGCGCCCATGATTAATCCAACTAAGATGATGGGCAAGCACAACCGCCCCCAACCCCCGGCCACTACGGTTTCTTGGGGGCGTCGGCCATGAAAAGGGGGGGAGAGCTTCTCCATTAAGATTTTTCCAGTGTTTTGAAAACTGACACAGTCATCAACCCGGAAAATGTGAAGGGTCAAAGGTCAAAAGGTTCAACCGGGGTTGAATCGGATGCAATAAATACATACAAAAATAATAAAATAATATAAAAATAATATATATTTTTTAAAATTTTCATATTAATAATTCAAAGTAAATATATTTTTACTAATTAGATTCATTATCCTACAATTAGTCTCAATACTAAAAATTAAAAATCAATATGTTAAAATAGTTTACTTTGTTAAATTAAAATAATTTAAACTTATAGAAAATGATAGCTAACATTAATATAATAATAATAAAGTGTAATTTAAGTTAAATTTGAAAATTAAATAAATGAAAGAATGAAGGTGAATATTACAATTTAATTATTTGTTATTAAAAATAAATTAGCCAAACATACATTGAAAAATGATTTTGATGGATATTTTAACATTTTTTTATTATATATCACCATCCCACATTAGAAGTTTATAAAACTATTAGAGTCAAGAACATGTATAAAAGGCACAATCCCACATTGGAAGTTTATGAAACCTTTAGAGAGAAATGCATCTATAAAATGAGCATGAGATCATTACTTCTCCATGGGCCTTAGAATTCTAAATAAATTTTGAAGCCCATTTATGAAGTTCAAAATTTTTAAACCAAAAAAAAAAAAATTGAAAATCGGGACCGGTTTGACGGGTTTTAACCGGTTTTGAAAATAATAAAAAATCGGACATGATTTGGCCTAATTTGGGCGCTATTCCCGATTTTTTCGGTCGAACCGGTTGGACCGGACCGGGCCGGGTTTGACAACATTGGGTTTTTCAGTCATGGAAGATTAAAGGTTTTTTTTCGGTTTTTGGGAGTTGAGGAGGCGGGGACTTCTTGTGTAAATTTGATATGTTAAGGTCCTTGACTGCAATTTAAGGATTATGGTTAAATTTTAAGTTTTAGTCCCTAAGGTTTTAAATAAATTCAAGTTGCACCCTAAAGTTATAGGTTTTCCATTAAAACAAGAAATTCCATTAGTTTTTCCGTTAAATCAAAAAATTCTGTTTCATAGCCACTTTATATATATATATATATATATATATATATATATATATATATTATGAAAAGGGAGTTGAATGATGTTGGATTGAATGAATATTAAATAGCCCAAATGAACTTGAAATTTCTAACCACTTAATCTCAAAACTTCTCCACAAATTAGATTAGTTAGGTTAATTTATAGTAGATTAGTATAATTTAGTTATAACATGAAATCTTGATTTGTTAATAGGTCACCACATTAATTTAGGTTGGAACCATGCTAGAATAAAAATTGATTGTAAATAATTAGTTTCTGTGGGACGATATTCGGACTTAAACGTCTATTATATTACTTATCACCATACATACTCTTGCGGTATAACACCATCAAGTTTTGTTGTAGTTGCTTGGTACTAGTTTATTTATTTTAGTTTTTGTTGTTAGCTTTAGCCATACTTAATTAAATCGGATCGGACGATTGATCCGACCTGAAAATCGTTGAACCGGACTGTGGTCCAATCCGGTTAGCATTAATTAGTCCACTATCAAAGACCCGGTCAAGAATCGCTCAAACGGCCAGAACCGTCCAAACCGGGCGGATTGTAAAGAAACCAGATCTAGTTCACTCAAAGCCATTTGTTACCAAAATTGATCCATAGACAAATTTAACATCATATTTTTAGTAGCAAAGATTCAAACTTGTGCATCTCGTGGGAAATATGTGTATCTTGACCACTATGGCAACTTCAGAATCTTTGTAATAATTGTGTGTCAAATATATATATATATATATATATATATATATATATATATATATATATATATATATATATATATAATGTTGTTTATTTATCCTAAAAAAATATTTTTTAACTAGAATTCGGCATAGCAATGACCCAACGTTTGAACCATTGACCTACCGATTGAACCATTCCTTTGTTGTTTTTCAACTGATCTACCGATTTCTCTTAGTTTCATTGACAGAGAGCAAAAGGAATCAAGAGTACGATAACAAAATAAGATG